>CM060939.1:64593210-64950710 GCA_030765085.1 Allium cepa
TATATATTAAATAATTTATAAAGTAAAGTATTTTCAATTTCCCCAACTTACCAAATCGTTTCAACATCAACCCGACCTTCCCATTCAAATTAAATTCAATCTCAATTTATCAATTTAAATTCACTCAATTCCAAAAATAACCACTTAAATTTTATCGATCTAGAATTCAAATTTGCAATCACAAAAATACCCCTTTATATTTCAATATATTTCAAAACTTTAAGTATTCATCGTTTCAACTACATTTTTATTCAATTTTGTTTTCTAAATAATAAATTCAAATTTGGTTCAACCTAAATTTTCACTTTAATTCAATTTAGTTTCTAAATAACAAATTCAACTATATTGATTTCAAATACAGATCTGAATCTCAAAATAAACCATTTAAATTACAATATAGTTCAAAGCTTTAATATTTAAATGTTCAATTTAACAGTTTCATACAGATCTCGATTTAACCTCATTATTATTTAGTCTTGAAATACTCCCTCATTAGATTCAATATCATTTAAGTAACTTTAAATTACATTTTACCCAATATTTTCTTAAATTTATTTAAACGTGAAATATTCATTAAGTCACTTAAATCAAAAATCTAGATACAAAATCGTACCTTTAAATTTCCAATTCAATAATTTCAAATCGATTTAATTAAATAAATTCCTTAATTTGATACCATTTCAGCTAAATCCAAAATTATCTCCCCACCTCAATTTATCCCAATTATTGCAAAAATCAATTTGAAATATAATTTACATAAATATTTAACATAATTTATGTATTAAATCAATCTTAATTAAATTAAATACTATTAAATCTATATATATCATTACCCTTTATATATAATAATTTAAGAATCAACATTTATTAAAACCATATATTTCTTTCCAAAACAATGAATTTATTTTCAAAATATTTATATGTGGACCAACAGTGTCTGTATATATTTCTTATCATATGGTCAAGTGCTACGGATATTTATCATTTCAATCCGTGCACTAAATATATACGGGTGGATAGCATTTCAACCCGTAATCCCAAATTCAATTAAATGAAAATCACTTGGGTCTATCATTTCAACCCATAACGAAATTCTCCTATTCTAAAGTCCGTTCGGGTATGTATCATTTCAACCCATAGTGAATTCTAAACTACAAGGAACTTGCAGAGTGATAACGGAAAATAATATAAAAGGCATATATCATCAATAATAGTATAATATAAACAACAGGATATGGTGTCATATCCCACGGGTGAATAGTTACAGATAATAGCATATATAACAATTTAAATAACTACAACAGCATATTTCGGTTGTCGTTTCAATTGAAATCAAATTTAATAAATAAAAGAACGTTAATCGTGAGTGATTGCTTACCTCTCGAGCCTAGAGAATACAGAAGATGACACGGATACGCATACTGCTACAGACACTGAAATTTGAATTATGAATCGAAGCAAAGCAAAATCCGCACAAATTCAACGATCAAAGCTGATAACAGAATTGATGGACCAAGTCAGAACGGGATCAGCGAAGATAATGGTATGAGTGGACTCATATATAACACTATATGTAACTATATATATAAAGTCATATTCTAAATTCAACACATATTAAATTAAATTAAATATATATGATTTTATATTTTCCAAAATCATTGTTTTTTTTTGAATTCAAAACACATAAATTAGAATCAAGCATATATACAATATGAAATTTAAAATAAATACTTATATAAACAAACTAATATAAATCATGTGCTAGGTTACAATACTGACATATTTTAGCTGTAAGAAAGAGTATAATGAAAGAAGTCAACATCAGTTATAATATATTTATATAAACCAAATGTAACATATATTTAGTTGACATAACAAATGAATTCTTTTATAAAATAATATACAGTGGGCGCTATTTCATAAAAATTCACACACAATACCATTTATATACGAACAACAAAAGTAGCTTATATATATAGGTATACTATTTAATAATCAATATTTACATTTCAACTAACATCAGAAAACAAATATAAACTTTATACTTTATATATGTTTTATGGAAAAAGAAAAAAAAACAGAACGCAAAGTGGATCCAACGCAAAGGGATTCAGTGGATCCGTCGGATCATTTTTATTAAATTTTTGGATAAATTTTAGTAGAAGAGTAGCAATTTATTTAAAATAATGTGGTGTGAAATGAATTGATGGAATGAATAAAGTAACGTATTATTAGTACCCAAATAATCAAATGACACAATACGTTGGTTTCTTAATAACGACAGTAACATTCAATTTGCTAAAAGTTAATTTAGGACGTTATCTCCATCTTATTTGTAAGCGATTGATATATCAAACATCTTTTAAATTTAAGATCAGCTCATGGCATGACGTATGAAAATTCAAATTCCATCGCATCATATATTTATATTTTCAGTTTAGAAATGTATGAACTTATCGTATTTTTTTGCTATAAATGACGTAAAACACCGCTGCTTGTTAAATTTATCGTGTACTGCATTTAAATACTTCCAAAGCGTTTGTCAATTTATTTAAAAGCTATAAAATGAAAGGAGTGAAAAGAGAAAAAAGAAAGAAAGAAATAAATATATATACATATAATAAAAACATGGGGAGAGAGACGAAGTTACAGATGGTGGTACGTATCTTGTTCTACTCATAAGTAAATATCACCACGTTAAATTCCTTTGCATATTTTTAATTGCTATAACCATTGCTTTCATATATAACAGGTCAAATCTTATATACATAGCTACATATCATAAATGGTTATGAAAACTTATATATATACACCTTATAGTATAATATATATAACTAGATAAAATGTATATATTAGATAATAGAATACAATAATATAGATGAAAAGAGAATTGCAGCAAGCTAAAATTTATAATAAAAAAAGTGTTGTAGGAAGTTGAAAACAACAACTAATGCAATAATATTTAGTATAAGTTTCAAAATCCATTAGACAAAAGAAAACACGACTTGTATAACATATCCATTAAACAAAATAGACTATATATAGTACTAGTACATAGTACATATTCATGCTATATGTAAACATTTAAAAAACGAAACATATATTGCAATACGATACGCATACCGTTTATAAAAATATGGATGACGAGGGAAGGAGGCACGAAGTGGGTTGCGACTCTTGACAGGTGGTTCGAGCTGTGGTGGCGGAGGCTTGACGAAGCTATAGGAAGGAGAACTAGTCCTTTTTCATTTTTCCATCATATGTGTTTTAGCATTGTAATGGGAAAAATCTCTTTTTTTGTCAAGAAGCAACAGAGAGGAAGAAAAATATGGTAGAGGAGAAGAAAGTGAGTAGGCTAGGAAATAAATAGAGGGAGAAGAAGTAACGGCTATAGGAAAAAAAATGGAGGAGAGAAGATGGCAAAAGAAATAGCTCACAGGCAATAGAAAATGGGAAAAGAAAAGCAGCAGTTTTGATGACTTTAAAAAAAAATGCAAACGTTATGTTTGATTTTTCTCAACGGCTGTAAGATTACAACAGCTGGTTTTTTAGTAACTGATTGAACTAAATAAAGGTGGAATGGCAACAAATCTTGTAAGTAGGGAAACAACGTTAAAGAGGGAGTAAATTTTGGAAAAGCAAAGGTCACGCTGGCAATTAAATGTGAAGGCAACGTTACTCTACGTTTTACTTTTAAAATAAGAATGCTGAACGAAAATCAACAGTCAAATATGGTACGGTGTAAATGGCAAGAGTCACGCTGATTACTGAATAAAATAAAACGAATAACCATTATATATTTTTTAAACGGTGGAAAAATAAAGAAATAAAAGGTCAGTGAAAGGAGGAATGAATATATTAGAGAAGTAACGATTCTAGTAGGAATGGTCATCTTACATTAAGTTGAAAAATTTATAATAATTTATTACCGTGGCTATGGTTCAAATTTTTTTGAAAGCAAGGAAACCAAAAGGTCACAATTAAAGGTAAGCTTTAAATTTTTAATAAATACAAAACGTATCTAAGTTTATACGTTTATAACTTTCCAGCTGTAGTGTGTATATATATATATAATGAATGGTCATAATGAAAAAAGTGGAAACAGGGAGCGTAGGAAAGGAAAGGTTAGAAAAATAAAATTTTCACCCTTAAATTCCGGAGATTAATAAGGTAACCTACCTCTTTAATGAAATGTACAGCAACGGTCACAAGCTAAAATTTAGCTAAAAGTTTAAAGAAATGAGGGGAAGATGGGTTTTTTTTTTAAATTAATCACTTTCCAGAATTAATATGTCAATGAAAAAAAAGAAAGGAGATGAATCAGGGAAACGTATTATAACTTATATATAACTATTAAATGGATAGATGGAAGAAAAGATGAGCAGGTGAGTAAAAGTGGAAACTGATTTATAAGCGAAATGGAATGTGATCTGTTGCTTGGGAAGAAAATGGAATAGTTTAAAAATTAAAGGCAATGGACTACTGAAATTAAATGAGCATAAAACGTGTAAAAGTTATATACTGAAATGGCTATAAATTTCAAAATATTATTTAAAATTTCTCAAAATCAAATTAAATACGCTAAATAAAACCATTAAAAATTAACAAAATTTTTACGGGTCGTTACATTTTAGGGCAAAGATTGGTGTCAGTCCTACATGAAATGGATTCAGACTCCATCTTTCAGGATTGTAAAGAACTATCTGCCTTCTCTTTTCTAACATAACTTGTAATGCTATAAATCTTAGCACTTGCTCTTCATGAAGTGGAAGGTCACTTGGCTTAGTGGATTGGCCTGGTCATTTGAGGCTCAGACGATCCTTATTCGAAGAACATACCACGATTGTCTAACATGGCTAAGCAAAACTCAATTTATGCAATTAATTATTGTTGGGAATCAAAGGTAGGTTTTTTTGAATGGGATTTACTAGGCAGGGTAAGTTCTTTAAGCCCAAATATGCAAACTAGATTAGTTCCACTTAGGTTTTAATGAAGTCGGAGGTTCAAGCACTCCTTTTAGCACCAAAATGTTTATGAATAAATTCATTAACTCCAAAAGTGATTAGGAAATAGAGTTCACTAATGAGAGACCTTTTCCAGGCTATTCGAAGTCACTAGAATGAATTATTGAATATTCCGAAGTCATAGGTTGAAGCATGCATGATTCCCAATCCGTTATTCTTTGTATTGTCAACATTGTCACTTCAAATATCATGAACAGTTTTAATCAATATGGAATACGCAAGGCAATGTTAAAATCTTAACTCAAATTCAATCAAGCATGCAAGTCTCAAGTTCAAATCATGTCAATAAGCTATACAATTGTTTAATATCCAAATCCTTATGTGTACAAAGTTCAGTTATTACAATCGGCAAAAATCCACAAATTGATTTAGGGTTAATAAAGTTGAATATATAAGAAGTGGGATGAGAACAAAATTTGTCCCTCAAAACGGCACTCCTAGGTCATATTTATTGGGGTGGAGCTGCTACACTTTGCCTCCAATGTCTTCGGCAGGCTTGGTTTCGGTTCACTTCGATGACAGCTTCGACATCGATGATCTCTTTCATTAAGGATCTCCCCATTAGTTGTTGGTGGCTTCAATGATGAAGAACGACTTCATCTTGCAGGGCATCGTTATTGATGATTCTCGGCACTATTAAATAAGTGACGAAGTGTGGTACTAGCATATATGGGCATGGAAGAATAGTGACATGGAAAAGTGATGACATTGGTGATAGCATTGTTGACTTCAAGCAGTATCACTGGTGAAGATAGGATTCAACACCATCATATAGTGGCAATGTAAATGATGTGTGGCGACACGATTGGCTTTGACGGTTTCTATAAACAATGATAATGTTCACTGTCAACATCATATGTATAACTTCTATCGACATTGATGACATTGACACTGAAGAATGTCAGAATTGATTATTAGCGACATCGATGAAGTGCAGTACTAACGTCGTCTTGTGCTCTTGGATTTGTTTGGAAATGCAAGGCTAAGGTTGATGATATGTGGCAAGGTACATCGCATTACTTGGTAGCTAATATGTAGGATTTACACTATTGACGAGCTTGTTGTGGCGATCACAGGTGAATAGTGGCATGGACAAAGTTCAGCATAAATGAAGTGTGCTATAGGTCTCATCGACACTCATCGATGGCTTATGATGTTGATTGAGCTCGATACCTTGCTCCTTTGGTTACACGTGTCATTGTATACATGTCTTCAATGCTAATATATCTTCATGTTTATCATGTTGATCATTGGCCCCACAAGTGTATTGCTGGTTTAATATCTTCCAGAGTAATGATGGAAGGCGACGTGGTCAAAGAATGGTTCTTCATGATGAGAGTCAACATTATTTCCATATCTTATGTTATACGTCTTCTAAGTCAATAATGGTGATATCGCTTGCCATCATATAGGTTAACACTTCTTCTTGTGATGAGGTTCGACATCATCTCCTTAGAGCTTTGGATTAGAAACCATAATCTCTTGATAAATTATGTAAATAACATCCTTCTATTGACGAAGTGCGGCACCCTACTTCTTTGATGCTAATCATAAGTCTTCGATGATAAAAATGGAGATAATAATTTCATTGACATTAGCACTATTGTTTTTAGCACTTCTTATTGTCGTGGTCAAGTTGCACTTCGAACTCCTTTGACAACAATTATAATTGTTACACTGTGCTATCTCTTAATTAGAAATGGAGTCAGACAAGTTAGAAAACTATCCTTCCCTTGACATATATTCTTAGTTCTCACAAACAGAGAAGAATTTCCATACCGTTGGATTTTGCGTTAAGTATGAAAAGAATATTTTCCATGCCACCATAAGTTATAAAGATTATTTATGGAAATCGGATCTCTTACACCTGTCATATTTTTGATATTTCGATTTACTCTATCCCTCGCTTGGAAATGAAGCCAGGTAAGTCAAGGCACTAGTTACACCTGGTCTTGCATTAGTTAAACACTTCGATTCTAAATCTCACAGATATAGGATCAATCTACTCATCGGCATATAATGCCAAGTATATGACTATAAATTTCAATAAGTAACCAAATTCGACGACTAAATTTCCATAATTAACTGATTTTTACACGGAAATAATACTTCATATACTTAAAATCAATCTTTAATTTCAAACTTAAAATATCCTTAGGTTAACAAAGAAGCCATTCAAGTTAGTTTATTACCTCTCTACATTTGACTCAACAACATCTTATCTTTCAGGATAGATAGAAGTTTACCTCTTAAATATTAGTGACAAGCATAAGACTTCACAAATTCCATATAATTACTTAAAACAAATAAAGTGTTATAAGCCAAACTTCTTTCTCCAATATCCCAAAACCATTTACTATAACAAGAATGTTATAGTCCATAATCTCTTTCCTTTTCTTGAAAACATTTATTACAACAATAGTGTTGTAATCTAAGCTTTCTTCTTAATTAAAAATTTTATTCAAAATACTTTAACTGCCTTTTAAAACATGTATTCAAACATCACATAAATGTCACCACTTTTGGGGAAGAATTTGGCTTTGGAAATTAAGAGAGTTTCCTTTATGTAAACCACTTATTAAATATCTTAAATCAAAATCTTTAAATTTCCAATCTCTTTTAAACATTTCAACTTTCCAAAGGTACATTTTAAAAATACTTAAAGTATAATTCAAAAATCTTATCCAAAACATTAATTGACGATCTTTAAATAAAACACAACTTTGATTTGAAAAGGTAAGACTTTTCCTTGATAAAATTAAAATCCCTTATTTAAATAATTAAAATAATCCTTAAAAATATATTTTAAACTTTAAAAGCCTTTTAAAATACTTACATTTGAAAAATATTTTTCTAAATATCTAAAGTATATAACCTTGTTATACTATACTAAAATCATAGATTTCTGAAGTGCATCCATAGCGACTACCGTTATATGGGCCGTAACTTTTAAAACTTTGTTTTGTAAATCAAATAGTTTTTAAACACCGCTTCTTTATATACATAAACCATTATAGGTATAGAAAACGCTTACTCCAAAATATCCATAACTTTGAAGGCAATTTGAAATTCATAAAAATAAATTTCCAAATAACGGAAGGAGGCTTAGTTACTACTCTTGCACATCATCAAGTGCTACAAATTACTTTTATCTCAAAGAAATTCAACTTTCCCATTCTTTTCACAATTGTTTAGATAAACAAGAACATACGTAAGTAAATATAAACAAGGCATGAAACTCCTTAGAGTCCTTCTAAAAAATTTCCTTGCAAATCTCATATATGTATATGCATCTCGAAATGTACCATAGTGACCTATTCTCTAAAAAGACACTTCGACTTCCTCTTTTTGTCCCCTATGAAATAATGGTTACTTATGTCATCCGCTTTCAAGCGGGACCAAATCCAAACAAGCAATATACACAAGTATAAACAACAAAAGCAATCATTTATATTTTACAATATTTAGCCAATTTTAAAAACCATTTTAGAGCGAGATATCTTACTTTTAACCTCGACTAAACCCAAGGCAAAGCTCTTAACTTCCTACCACCTCATAGTCTAGCCAAAATAGCTCCACCTTTCCTCCTTCTCCTTGCATCCAAAGCTTATCCCCCTCCTTAAAAGCTCATAGCCATGGTGGAAATAGGGCTTGGGTATATTAAATCTTCAAGCTTTAGAATGATGGAGGGTGTTGTAATGGGTTAACACCGAAAATGGACTAATATCAAAGAGTAGGTTGTAAGAAACCTGTGAGACCTAGATCTAGTAGATAATAGTAATAGTAAAGGAGAATAAATAACGATAAGAAAGAGAGATACAAGATTTTATAGTGTTTGACGATCTTTGGCATACGTCCACTTTATAGCTTTGTTGCTTATAGATTTGGTAGAGTTTGCTTGAGATTACAAAAGGTTTGATAGAGAATGAGTCACAAGTATAGAGGTTAGGCCGATTCTAAGTACTAAAATTGCCTAAAGTAGCTGCCTTGGTGACTATTGTATAGAGGAGAAGATGAAGAAGAGATAGAGCTTCTGTGTAGTGATGGCAGAATCCAGCCTCCCTCTTGGTTGCTTTACAGTTTGTATTTATATCGAAATAGATGGTATTAAGCTAGAAGCTTACTAGCAACAAAGTTCAGGATTAGGCCCATGCTTGCATAAATGAACTTCGGGATATCCGAGTTAAATCCTTAACTCGGTACACAGTTAAAGCCCTTAACTTGATACCGAATTAAGGCGTTGAATGCTAACTCTCTTCTAACTTTAGCTCTATGCTTCTTATATGTTAATTAAGGTCTTCCAATTCCTTTTCCAATGCTCTTGACTTGATTCTAATAATCAGTTGGATTACACTTGGATTATCATGACTTACCTGATGTCATATCATTTATCTCGACATTGGCTATTCAAACTCTAGAACAAACACTTAATTCCGAGTCATTGGAAGTGTGAAGGAGTTGTGTAAAAGTTTGGAGGAGATCGGATGGAGTTTGGTAAATCGATGCCAATTTATCGACCATAACTCGAGGCTAGGTTAGAAGTTTGGCTCAAATCTTGATAAATTTTCCCCAAGTCTCTTCTTTGCTTCTTCTAAGTGTGCCAACCAAGTTTGGAGTCATTTCATTGAGATTCCTTAACTCGATACCGACCTATAGCCTTACTCGATACCAAGTTAAGGATTTAGCTCTAAACATGGTGAAACTTTCCCAAGTCGCTTCTCTAGCACTTTTAAGTTTGCTACTAAGTTTCAAAAATTACCAACCTATGGTGATAACCCGGTACCAACCTATGGTGATAACCCGGTACCAACCTATGGTGACAACTCGGTACCGAGTGATGGACTTAGCATATTTTTTATTGCAATTTCCTGAGCTATATCCTTAGTTCATTTGAGTGTGCCTTCCAGTTTTCAAGTTTTTTCATCTTCATCTTGACGTTCTAACTTTCATTGACTTTTGCTCCGTTAAAAACTTAGCTAACATTTGTCTCCAAGAGTATGCTTTTATTGAAAACAAAGTGTGCTCCGGATTGAGAGAAGGCCCCAACTAGTATTTTGAGAATTCCAGTTATTCATTTGGATGCCACATCAAGATGTGGATTTTACTTGGTTGATTTCTGGCTAACCATTCGTTATAGTTTTAGTTGGAACTCCAGTTTTCTGCACCAGCGATGCAATCTACACCTTGGAGATTAATTGGTGCTTTAGTTTGGTATAAAAAAAATCTTTGCATTGATTTCGGGATGGTAGCAATTTCAAAGGGAGATGGTTGAATATGGAATTTTACTTGGTCGGTGGTGAAGCTAAGTTTTGCCTCGAACGAATGTATGCCGCTCCGGAGCCAAGCCTTATTCTTTGGCTTCAACTTTCTATTTTTGAAAATTTTGCTTAGTTCATATTGCCTTTTGAATTCTAGTTGACAATTTATTCCAAATCGAATATAGTGGATGATTCCATTGCATAGCTTTTCTTGTTTCTGCACTTCTAGTGATCCTGAAAAGAAAATCTTTATGCATCACTTCGGATAGCGGCTCCGTCGTCGATTTATCATCTATAATGGGTAAGTCCTAAAAAAGATAATCTTAAAGTATGATGTGACTCATTTTTCTGGCACGAGTGGGCTATCTACATAAGATGGTCCAGTCGTGGTGTTTGGGACATCAGACTCACTTTGCATAGATAATACACTTCACTTGCACCAATCAACACTTAGAATTGATTGGTCAACAAACGTCGACTTTCCTTGGATTCCACGCATTGGTCATATGGGAATATTATTCAAAGTAAAACATACCCAACCATTTTAAATGCCAAGTTTTATTATTTAGAATGAATCTCCAGTTACTCAGTCTTTAGTCTGGAGATGGAACTTCCACTCCTTCAAAGCTGAATCCTTCGCAGCTTAGGCTTCGCTTTTTATTCCTGCCATACCACGATGATTGATTACGGCTAAATCGTAAGGCACAGTTTCTCTTATGTAACTGTTGTTAAATTTGTCTCCTCCTATAAATGAGTACATGGCCTTAATAATCTTGGACAAAGATGGAGGAGCAAGTAGGGACTCCCCGAAACTTGCTGGCCTGCCAGTCTTCTTTTTAGTTGTGATTACACAGGAGTGACCTGCGTTGTCTTGCAACTTTGTATAGATAAACAAAATCTCGATAATTTGTTTGGTCATATCCCTATATTTGGCCCTACATACAATTGTCAAAATGCTCTGCTTAGTAAGAAAGGGAGGTCATTTAACCAACCCTGCATCCATTCTTCCATGTGTTTGGTCATGTTCCTTTCGGCCAACTATTATTGCAAATAGTCAAAGCTCAATCTTGCTCTCTATCGTTGGGGAACATTACTTGTAATATTTTCTCCTCGGTAATATGTTTTTTCTGTGAACAAAATCCTATTTAAAGGGTTCTTCTACCGCAAGTTCGGGCATTGGTTTGAGTTAAACATGCAGGGTAGATTATCCAATCACCCTCTATCTAACTAAGATTCCACAACCTCGGCCTTGGATTGGGAAAAGTCCAATAGTATTTTTTCAATATTTCATGGCTATCTTTACCTATCCTCTACCGAGCATATCCTACTTGGTCTCCAGCTTTGTCGTTGAAGTTCAATCAGGCATAGTTTTAATCTCTAAAAACTAGCATACAAATTACACAATCCTAATTGTCCTCCCTAGAGGTTGTCTATTTCCAAGGATCGATGGAATTCCTGAAGGATATTTATCATATCCTCCTAACATTACCAACTTCCGGGCAATGGTGGATTCCTAATGGTTGCATCTAAAAGTCCATTGGTGCATCGGTTTCTATCTACGGAAACTAGCATATCAATTACTCGATTCCGAGCCTTTCGACGGCAAGAGGTTCCTTTTGTATCAAGTTATATCGTTTGAGAAAATAATCCTTTATCAGATTCATCCACGATTCCCCTTCCTTTGCAGTCTCAAGAATTTAGTCCACATATCAATCTCTGTCTCCGGGAACTAGTGGTTTAATTTCTCGATTTTGAGCACTGCCTTCGCTTATTTTTGCACTTCCTGTGTTCATGTGCAACATATTTATTTACTACAATTTTGTGCATGTTACTAATACTTATGTAGTTATTTTGGCATATTCTATTACATAGTTCTGTTCATAATTGTAATGTAGCTTGGTTTAGCCGATTCTATGGTTGTTTCTATTTAGTTTCGGTCGAGTCATTCCGACCAAGTGTAGATGTATATGCCCCAGTCCATAGGGTTGATCATTTTAAATACTAAGTCCATACATTTTCGAGAGACTAGGTTTCCTGAGCAATACGTTTGATTGCCCTTAGACTGATTCACATGGCAGTTCCTATCTCCGGGAACTGGCAACTTTTGCTATTTGATTCCAAGCTCTGAGCTTTCAATTCTGTCAATTCCTCGACTGCGATCGAATTCTTCTAAGTTGACATCATCAGCCAATGCCATTCTGGACGCATGTATCAGAAAGATGCATTGCCATAATTTTTTGTCATAATAAATTCTTTCAGGCCCAATATTGAGATCCTGATCATGCATCAGTTTCTATCCCTAAAAATTAGCCATGAATGACTCAACTCTACGGATTTTTCCTAAATGTCATGAAACTTTGGGCAATGCCGAATTCCTGAACATTAAGACCTTTATTTCCATGGCTGGTAATTTGTTACCAGAATGTTATGTTTGCAAAACATGATTGTTATATAACCAACTCCGCAGTTATTCATATTTGGACTTGGTGAGGTTCCGACCAAGTATTTGTGCACCTATTGCTGTTAGCGGTACTATCTATTTTAAATGCGTGTATTCATGTGAGAGATAGAAAGATGTGGGGAAAATGACTCAATTTCCCCTGGTCTAGCTCTCAACCCTATGCTAGGATTGAGGAAGTTTAGTGATTTAATTTCTAACTTCCCATGATTATCCCAGGTTGTCCTAAGCCGTGCATGCCTTGCTTGACTGCTAACGTCATCGCGGAAGTTCAGTTCATGTATCAGTTCCTATCTTCAAGGACTGGCGACTTACCTACTTGGTTCCAAGCTATTGTTTCTCGAGGCTGCATCAAAATTATTTCTAGGTTGAATATTGAAATTCAATTGTGTGCCGACTTCTATCTTTGGCGAGCAATTCAATCTTGGGGATTCCCTTCAATGCTGCCTTATCTCCGAGCAGGGCTGATTCTTGTAATGAAGGGTCGAACCATTTGATTGGCCAGTGAAAGGTAATGTCTTCCCTTCGTTGCCTATCTTTGGGAAATAGTAGTTTTCTTATGACAAGGGTAGAAACTCAACTGATTACCAACTTTTATCTCCGGAAGCTAGCTCATCGATGGTTTACTACCGTGAGTGTTCCTTGTTGACCTTGTACTTTAAAGTTTCCCCGGCGTTGTCGGGGAAACACCGGTACTTAGAAAATATTATGTTTCCTAGTGTTGTTGGGGAAATACCGGTTCTTAGAAAATAGAAAGTTTCCTGACGTTGCTGGGGCAAAAACAGTACTTAGGAAATAAGAGAGTTTCTCGGCATAGCCAGGGCAATGCCGATACTTATGAGGTTGGGATTGGTTTTCCTGTCGGTCTAATGGTTTTGGGCTTTCTTGATGTTGTTGGAGCAATACCAGTTTTCAGAAGGAATGGATCGATTTTCTTGTTGATCCGACAGTTTGAGTTGATTTTCCCATCGACTTAGCAGTATTGTATTTCAATTGGGTACTAGTTTCAGTCTTTGAAAACCAGCACATTGATGATTGGAACATAAGAGTCTTTCCTTAGGGTTGCTAATCTATGGGCAGTGTTAAAGTCATGTAAGTTGGGATTGAATCATTTGTCTGATGCTATAGTATTGGGTAGATTCCTTTCAACCCAATGTGGCTGCTTTCTCAACATTACCTAACTCCGGTCTATGCCACATTATGAAAGAATGTGAGTCTCGAATGTTTCCATTACATAGCTTTGCTTATAATCATCAAGCGCTCCCTTTGGCGAAGCAGGGCTATTGTTTAACTGATTCCATGGTTATTCTTATTCGCATAGGGTTAAATTTCCTCCGATCGATTTTTGTTAAACGTGACTTCCATTTGCGAAACCTGTTATCACCAAGTGCCAAACTCCGGGCACTTATAGAAAATTAGACACCATAGAGCGTATCATTAAATTTCCCCTGGTATGACTGTGCTCTTCCCACCCTGATCATGGACTGGTAGAGTTCGGTAATACTTCTCTTGAATCTATGATAATTAATCTTGTTTTTCAGGGTTATATGCATTCTTCTGGACCAATAGCTTTGTTGTAGATATCCGCCTTATCGTCGGTTCCAATCTTTGGGAATTGACGATTTATTTTCTCGATTCTAAGCATTCTCTCCTTGTCGTTGTCTGTCTTTAGATAGCAGCTGGTTTTCCACAAGTAGCAGTTGAAGTACCTGATCGGTCTCTACGTGCTATTATTCTAAGAGTGGAAAAATCTAGGCCGCGGCGAACCTATAATGGCCGGGAGTTATCCTTCCTGACATTGCTAATCTTTGAGCAACATCAGATTCTTGAAAGTCAAATTATTTCCTCCAGATGTTGCCTGTCTTTTGGCTATGTTAGCTTCTTGCAAGTTAGAGTTTGAGAACTCAA
This sequence comes from Allium cepa, assembly GCA_030765085.1. Classification (NCBI taxonomy): domain Eukaryota; kingdom Viridiplantae; phylum Streptophyta; class Magnoliopsida; order Asparagales; family Amaryllidaceae; genus Allium; species Allium cepa. Next base: position 64,607,859 of record CM060939.1, read on the forward strand.
TCGAGCACCTGCTTCTATCTTCAGAAAATGGTGCATCAATGATTTGATTCTGGAAATACCTTCCATAATTCCTTCTATCTAGGCGATGGTAAATTCTTCCTATTATCGCCTAGCTCTGGGAAATAGTAAGTTGTTCCCATTATCGTCTATCTTTGGACGATGCCTATTATCTAGCCTTTTGACCCAGCTATATTCAGGCTAATTAGACAAGTTAGACTCAATGATAGACAAGGCAAGCAACCTAAAAAGATGATTATGGAGTTCAAAGATCAAAGACAGATGACAATATGAAAAAGCGATCAAGCAAAGCCAAGAGATTGACTCTACGGAACATTCTAAGTATGGATTATTGCCTCCCGTAGACAGGGGATCGGTACCTATCCCTTCCCCTTAACAAGGGATAAGATCGGGCCACTATGGCTATGAACAACATCAACCAACAGTTCAAATAAATGGAAATCAATCAATATCTCCAAAAATAGGAAGACAACTATGCAAATAACTTTAGAAACATGAAGATAGCACGGAGTGAGACCCACACCACCGCTTGTAGCATGCCACGTGGACGTCTCAACCAATCAAGGACAATCACTCTATATTGGAAGTTGGCCCACGAAATTTTCTGGGTGACCACGTTTACATTTAGAGATTCCGCTGGTATTTTTTAGGAAGATATTCAATTATCTACCCCTATAAATGCAGAGTATGTTGTTCATTTCAAGGATCTTTACGCTGCTATTTTGCTTATACTTTATTGTATTTCTAGAATCTGATTTGATCCCTCTTGTACATAGAAATTCTAGTGATCAATAAAGTTGTTTCATCAAAGTAGACATAGACCGCTATAAATCTGTTTATCATTATTTTTACTTATTTCTACTTGTTTCTTCTATTTTAATTTATATTTCTTCCATTATTTCTCTACATTTATTCTATTGGGACTTTGCCGTGCAAATATTTTGGTGCTTTCACTGAGAATGAATTCTCAGGTTGATTTGATCTCATCATTTACTTATGGATTCCCATAATCATAAGATAGATCTAGATTTCTACTGAAGTTTCCATTTTACTTAGATTTGAAAAAGATCTAAAAGGAATCTATTATCCATGGCCAGAGGAAAGTCTACTATTTTCCATGTTATCGAAGGCAATGAAGACACTAGCATTTAATAGGTTGATCAGAGCATACAATCGACTGCTTCCAATCACGAGAATCCAGCTGACACATCATCAAAGCATACATTTTAGTCTTAATGAAGGAACTGATGGATAGTTATCAGTAGATCAACCAGCAAATCCAGGCTAACATCGACCTGATAAACCAATTAAAAGATTGGCGTCGAATGACAAGGATGGAGCCTACTCCATATTCAGTATTGGAGAACTCCTCCTTATCTGATGACTATCACAGAAACAGACTCTGCAAAATGAATGCATATGTACCTGCAACATTAGGACAAAATCAGACCCTTGGCTACAGCCGATTGACATAAAACCCTTAAATCATTGGGCCAGTCAGCATACAGGTGGAGGAGCTCACTCTGGAGGTACCGCAATCGATCAAGGTGTTAGAGCTTAGGCGAATGTGGTTGAACTACAGCTGAGAGATGATGATAGAACCGTTGCTCAAGAAATGGATCAAGAGCAAGAGGATCCAAGGCAACATGGCACTGCTCGAAGGCATGGATCGGGTCGCTCGCATGAGGTAGCATACGAGTATACCTGACACCAACTCTCCAAACACCAGACTTAAAAGCTATAGTGAGGCAGCTAGTGGAAGAAAGTCATGGCTTGACCAATGATGATTTGGAACTCTCCAGAAGTCATACTCCATTCACCGACAACATTCTACATGCAGAATATTTACGAAGGTTCCATATTCCTATTATGCATGCCTATGCGGGAAAAACCAACCACATGCAGCATCTCTTGAAGTATGAATAACATACGGACTTTGACTGAGCCAATGATGGAATTAAGTGTAGGCGTTTCCCATTTTTCTGGAACATCTTGTGACCATGTGGTTCACCAAGCTACCACCGTGGTAAATCTCTTCGTCTGATGAGTTAGTAAAGAAGTTCCTGGAGTAGTTCCACATGCACATGACTCGCCCCAAGGATGTAACGTCACTCTCCAACTTGATCCATGCACCAGGGGTGTCACTAAAAGATTTTCTGGGAAGCTTTAATACAGCTGTTATAGAAGTCAGTAACCTGAATGATGATGTATTACTCATGGCATTGATTACGGAGTTGACCTCGATTCCAAGTTTGGCTATTAGCTTGTGGGGAATCCTCCCTCTACATTAGATCTTTTTTTGCAAAGGTGGCTCGGTCTTTGAGGAAACAGGCGGCAATGCAAACCAGGAAGAGAGTTGTTGCAGGCCCAAGTGTCGAGGGTGTACAAAGTAATGTGGCAGTGAAGTAGTCTGATGATAGTTCTAGGAAAATTCAAATCAATGTTGAAAACAAATCGAATGAGTAGAAGAAACACGATAATAGAAACCATAACCGATGACGGGATTTCGGGAGAGGGAAGTCGAGGATCACATCGTTTGATACATACACACTATTGAATACGTCGCTAATGAATGTTTATTTATCATGAAACAATATGTAGTACAGGAAACCATCTTTGAAGGAACTGATGAAGAAGCAGAGATAGTCCAGAAAGAACTACAGATTTCATGAAAGTTATGGACATACCACAGATGAGTCTTGCTACCTCCATGATTTATTAAGAAGTTAATTCGAGAAAGAAAGTTGCAGCAATTTGTTAAAGTCCCATAGGACGGCGAGTAAGGGACATCCGGCCCCAATCAAGAGCAAGCTCCATCCAGTGCTGAGAAACCTCGGTGGACAACAAGGGGATTAGTTATTAATACCATTGTTGGAGGACCACATCCGGCCGACAAAAGCTAGAATAAAATGGAGCATTACATGAACGCTATCAGACACGTTGACGTTGAATGTTTCTTGAACATTGAGGATGTGCTCTAGCAAAGTAGTAGAGAACTATGACAGATTATATTGTATTTCAAAGTAGAGATGCGGACAAGGTGGAGGCCCATACGATCGACCTAATGGTGATCTTGGCCATAATCGGCCCTGCCTTGGTGAGAATTTTTTTTGCCTAATTGTGGAATTCTGTGAATATCATTTTCAAGAAGGCATATGACCAGATGTTACTCAAAGCCAAAGATCTGAAATTGTGCAAAGCTCATATTCATGGATTTGACATTATTGCACTTGAAGCGGTAGGCTATGTCGGGCTACCGGTGGCGTTAGGAGACGGCAACCATAGGAGAGTACGGATGCTGCCGTTTGTTGTGATGGATGTGACCTTCATACGATGCCTTTATGGGTCAACCGGAATTCACGGAAGCTATGGCCTTTTGGTGCTTAATTCTTAAATTTTGAACAAAGAATGGAGTGGGAATCATTTATGGAGATTAAGCAACTGGCCATGCCTGTTATGTAGCTGAGTTGAGAGACTCTCAACGGAAAGAAAAGGGAAAGGAAGTGGAGAAGCCTCTCTGTATCAAAACTAATAAAGCTTAGCAATCAGCATTCGAGTCTTGGCTTAGGCACCACAATCAGTTCTATAAAGATATAGATCCGAGAGATGAAGAAGAGGAGCCCAAAGAAACCAAGGCTGCACCCGTTTGGCTGACGATCGGCATTACGGTCAACCACGTTAACCCGTCACGGGTCTTGAAGATCATATCACAGCTCAGTGCAACGATGATGAAGGAATTAGCTAGTTTTCTCTGAGCAAATCTTGATGTGTTCGCTTGGACCCATTCTAACATGTATGCGATCTCGTCAACTATCATGAGCCATGCATTAAACATTGACCCAACGCTTGTCCTGGTGAAATAAAAATGATGTAGAAATCTGGAGAGATCTACTGCACTTAAAGTGAGGTAGATAAACTCAAAAACAATGGGTGTATCCACGTTGTCCTCTGTCCAAAATAGGTATCCAATCCAGTTTTTATGAGAAAAGATAATGGAAATTGGCGAACATGGGGTGACTACTCATACCTAAACAAGGCATGCCCAAAAGATAGGTTTCTACTTCTGAGGATCGACTAGTTAGTAGACTCAATCACTAGACATAAACTATTTTCAGTCATGGAAGCGTACTTAGATATAATTAGATATCGATGCAGTCCCAGACCAAGAACAGAACAGCTTCATTATAACCTAGGATTATACTGCTACGTTGTGATGTCTTTTGGACTAAAGAATGCTGGTGCTACTTACCAGATATTAGTCAACCATATGTTCAAAGACTAGATCGCGCGATCAATGGAAGTATATTTGGATGATATACTCGTGAAGTCACAATAATTAAGTGATCTCATTGATGACATAGCGGTCACTATTCTCCAGAAATATAGAATGAAATTTAACCCCTTGAAATGCTCTTTTGGCATTGCATCAGGGAAATTATTGGCTTTCATCGTCAACTCTCGTGGAACTGAAACCAATCTCGAGATGATTCAAGCGATCAAAGGTATTCGAGTACCAAATAAAATTAAGCGGGTGCAAAGCCTAAATGGGACGGTCGCCGCCCTGTATCAATTCATCTCTAGGGCCATCGATAAGTGCATCCCTTTCTTTGAATTAATCAGGAGAGGGAAGAAGAACTTTTAATAGATGCATAATTGTATTGATGCATTTCTAGCTATGGTACATAACTTACAAAGACCCCCTACCTTGTCCAAGCCTCTAGATCATGAAGACTTTTATATTTACTTGGTAGTGTCAGTACATGTCATAAGTGTTGCACTGCTATGTAAAGAGGATCGAATCCAGAGGCCAGTGTATTGTGTTAGCAAGAAGTTGACAAGTACTAAAAGAAACTATCTGAATTTAAAGAAGCTCGTGTACTACCCGTTGATTACGTCAACAAAACTCCGCCCTTATTTCCAGGCTCATCCCATTAATGTCTTTACTGACCAGCCGTTATGACAGGTCCTACAATAACCTAAGATGTCTAGAAGGTTACTTAAATGGACATCGAATTGAGCCAGTTCAATATCATTTATATCCCTCAAAGAGCCATCCAAGGACATGCATTAGCGAACTTTATAGCCGAATTCACTACATATGACGACTCTCCGGAGAGCAGTAAAGAACTTACCATCTAATGAAAGATGTACATGGATGGAGCATCCAACGGTCGGTGTTCTCATGCCAGAGTCATACTGGTAACTCTTGAGGAACACTTAATCTACTACGCCCTGAAATTGGACTTCCTTGCAACGAATGACAGAGCTAAATAAGAAGCCTTGATCATCGGGATTAAACTAGCTGGAGAGCTTGGAGTAAAAGCTTTGCAAATTTTTAGTGATTCCTAGTTAGTAGTGTATCGAGCCAGGGGAGAATATCAAGCGAAAGGAGTGTGACTTGCTCCTTACCTCAACCGGGTCCAAATGCTACTAACTGATTTTGAGCATTACACCATTACACACATTCCCGAAGAATAGAATGAGAAAGCCGACTCACTAGCCAAGTTGGCCAGTTCCGGGGATGCACGGTAAATGGACCTAGTTTCAGTTGAAATACTCAGTGCTTCAAGCATTGACCAAATGGGGAATAAATGGGTCTTAGAGATGGAGCATAAGAAGGAGTCATGGATGACTCCGATTAAAGACAACTTACAAAGGGAATCCTTCCCAAATGGAGGAATGAAAAATGACAGATCCTTCGTAAAGCTTTATGATACATCCTTCAAGAAGGGGTCATTGTTTGCGCCAAAATTGGTCAGAAACACCCGATATCGTTGAAAGCACCCGTTTATGAACATAAATCAGCAATAATCAACACAAAATTCAGATCTAAGCAATATCAGACATAGCAATTCACAAATAATAGTCACAAACACAGGATTTATAGTGGTTCGGCGATCGTGCTACGTCCACTTTGAAGTTGGTGACTTTATTGATATTCTCTTGATGATTATAGTTGGTTACAGCAAGTTACAATGGATTATAGCTCTGAAACTTGAATGCAACAGCGATGATAAAGTGTAGAATTGAATCCGGTAGAGTCTTGGCGCTTCAGAATTCCCGTCTCCTTTTCTGAATGACCTCGGGCTCTATTTATAGGTGTGAGAGGCTGATATTTTGCCTAAATTTAGGGAGACCACTTCTGGCATGTGAGGGGGCCCACATGTCCGGCCTCAGGAAATTTGGGCCCACTTTGGGATCGATTCGAACTCCATTCGAATCGATCAAGAAATCATCCAATCGAGATGAAATTTGGTGTGGACATTCTTCAACATGTAAGTAAGCTCCTGTGAAAATTTCATAGCATTTGATCTTGTGGTTTAGGAGATATCGTCGATACGAGATTGACGTATTCGGCAGGTAATGTGGTTCGAATCGATTCTGTTCGAATCGATTGCTTCGACTCGATGGCAATGCGCGTGAGCAGGTTGACATGGCACGTGCTTTTCATGTCGATCCACTATTCACTCCAAGTTGACTGGGTCGACTCCATCATTTTCGCTACTTTGACTTAGTGGATTCGGAGACATTGATCGTTCCTGGATTCGAGCAAGGCTTCGTTCGTATCGATTGTGATATGCCTCACTCGATCGATACGAATTGGTTGTAGCAGGACGGGTTCGAAGTGGGTTAACTTCATGGATTCGAAGGACTTCAACTTGATGGATACGAACCAGGTAGACGCGTGGCTAATTCCTTTCTGATCGATGCGAACGCAACGGATACGAAGTCTAGCAATATTTATGGATTCGAATATAGCTTCTGTCGATGGATACGAAGTAGGCATTGGCTGATTGATACGAAGCACACTATCTGTTGATGGATGCGAGGTGAGATCATCTGATGGATGCGAAGTGAAGTCACCGACGGATTCGAAGAGCGGTTGTCTGATGGGTTCGAACTATTGCTCGCTGATGGGTGCGAACTAGTTGGAGTCGAACTGATGGATACGAACAGAGGTCGCACTGATGGATTCGAACTAGACAAACAGTGATGGATACGAATCCTATGGATTCGAACAGCATACTTTGACTAACTTGCATCGATCATATCTCGTTCATACGAACTCCGATTTACCTGAAATTTGGAATGCCGGTCCTATGACTTTGCTTGCCGTGTTCTATCAATTGTAGCCTGATCCGGGCTTGGACAAAATTCATCGATATCCATGGTGATGTAATGTAAAATCAATCTTTGAGGTGAGTTATCTTGGGTTTTCCGATCAATCTTTTGGTATCGCGGCCTTGCCAAAAGGCGGGATAACATTTGCCCCCTAAAATATGCCTTGCGGTAGGAAGGCGTGTTTTGTAATGCCATGATCTGGATGTTCATATCATTTTGATGACCTGTACAGAGAGTGATAGTTTTTCATGACCACGAATGACGATTGTTCGTGATTGCCTGTCATTTGAGGTGAAGCGTGACCGTTCGTGGTCGGGTGCCGTTCGAGGCAAATGATGGAATGTGACCATTCGAGGTCGGGTGCCGTTCGAGGCGAATTGTGGCCGTTTGAGGTCGGGTGTCATTCGAGGCGAATTGTGACCGTTTGAGGTCGGGTGTCATTCGAGGCGAGTGAGTGTGCCCTGGGGTACTTAATATTATCGATACCAGGCTCACGTTCGAGTGGGTCCCTAGATCGTTTGTCAGGGCGGTTTATCGCCATCTCAGAGCATGCCTAAGGACCGTTCGTGACCCCGTACATGTGTAAGTGGCTTAGCCATTTCAGAATTATCAGGACCAAATATCTATTCAACAGATGAATTTTAAAATAGAAATGTCCAAACAAACCAAGTCTAAGTGTCCAAATCAAAACGAAACAAAAGCAAAGCAAGGATGTCAAAGTGTAAGTTCCCACTACGAAACGGTCAATGATCATTCAGAGCATGCCTGGGGATCGTTCGCGATCTCACACATGTGTAAATGATTTAATTGTGTTAGTGGGAAGCTTATGACTTGTTCATCGTTATTTTAATCAATTGATAATCATACGGTGTCCGTGTTCAGGGCCACCCCTGGCTGATGTAGACGGTGGTCGCTCCGGCTCCACTGTTGGAGCTTGCCTCCTCACGTATTGAAGCAGCATGCCATTCCTGATGTGCCCTTCCACCTCATCCTTCAAATGCCTACAGTCGTTTGTGTTATGACCGTTCAACTCATGGAATGAGCAACACTTGTTCGACCTTCGCTCGTTGCTAGTCAGATCTCTTCTCGTTGGCTTTCGATAAGGGACTTTGCCCCTTAGTGTCCTGGTAGATCCGTTCCAAAGTCTCGTTCAACTCTGAGTATGTGGTGAACCTCAGTTCCCTCCGCGGTCACACTGATCTGTCATTATTATCCTCAGCCTTTCGTTTTCCCTTGCTAGTTTTTGCACCTTTCTCAGGGGGATTTCCTCCTTTGATCTCATAAATATCAATTCCTTCTCCTTCTTCTCTTTCGGCGTTTGCATCTTCCAATCGTAAAAACTTTTCTGCCTCGTCGTAGAATTCCCCTAGATCCACAGGTGGATCTTTAGTCAATGAATTTTTGAACTCTATGCCGTCAGCTACTCCGGACACAGCTGCCATCACAACCATAGATGGATCTGGTCGATCCACTGAAGCTGCTGCCGCGTTGAAGCGTGCTAGAAAATTTCTCAAAGTTTCCCCAGCTTTCTGTTTTAGAGTTGCCAAAGTCATCACATTCTTGGGTCTCGCAATGTGAACCCTGAATTGCCTCATAAATCTCTCAGTTAAGTCTGCCCATGTTCCTATGGAGCCGCTCTTCAGCTGTCTAAACCATAACACCGCAATATCTACCAAGTAAAATGGAAAGCACCGGGCCATAACCTCCTCTGATGCCCCCAGCACCTCCATATGCCTCATATATTTTGTCAGATGAACTATAGGGTCTGTCCTTCCATTATACATATCTAATGATGGTAACTTAAACTCTGGTGGGTTCCTAGCTCGTTTGATTGCCGTGGTAAAAGGGCTTCTATTAACATCCTCTAAATCCTTGTTCACTAATCCGCCTCTCATGGCTCGCCTGACCATCTCTGCCAACCTGTCATTGTCTCCAGGGTGCAATCTTCGTTCATCACTTTCAACCTGCCCCCCGAGTTCATGAGGGAACTCTGGGATCTTCCCCCTTGACTGATCGTTCACTCCTCTATTACTCCCAAGTTGCGTAGATGCTCCTCTCTCTCTCCGATACTGGATCAACATTCTCCATGTGCGTGCCACCTAATCCAGGTGCTACGCCGGATGGTCCTGCTCCGTTTCGAACTCCATCCGCTTCTCTATTCTGCGCACCAAGTTGCCCTATCTGTTAGAATAAACTCTGGATTAACTCTTCCTGTTTCTTCATCATTGTCTCCATCTCATCCCTAGTGATGAAGATCGATGCCTGATTCGCTCCTGAAGAAGCCTCTTGACTTCCCTCATGTTGACTTCTCTCTAGCCTTTGTTTTTTTAACTTGTTTGTCTTGTCATAGCTCTTAGATCTAAATTCTTAAATCTTCAAACTCAACTTCTCCCGAATCAGCTGTTCTCAGTGAAAGCACCAAAATGTTTGCGCCAAATTTGGTCACAAACACCCGATATCGTTGAAAGCACCCGTTTATGAACACAAATCAGCAATAATCAACACAAAATTCAGATCTAAGCAATATCAGACATAGCAATTCACAAATAACAGTCACAAACACAGGATTTATTGTGGTTCGGTGATCGTGCCTACGTCCACTTTGAAGTTGGTGACTTTATTGATATTCTCTTGATGATTACAGTTGGTTACAGCAAGTTACAATGGATTATAGCTCTGAAACTTGAATGCAACAGCGATGATAAGGTGTAGAATTGAATCAGGTAGAGTCTTGGCGCTTCAGAATTCCCGTCCCCTTTTCTGAATGACCTCGGGCTCTATTTATAGGTGTGGGAGGCTGATATTTCGCCTAAATTTAGGGAGACCACTTCTGGCACGTGAGGGGGCCCACATGTCCGGCCTTAGGAAATTTGGGCCCACTTTGGGATCGATTCGAACTCCATTCGAATCGATCAAGAAATCATCCAATCGAGATGAAATTTGGTGTGGACATTCTTCAACATGTAAGTAAGCGCCTGTGAAAATTTCATAGCATTTGAGCTTGTGGTTTAGGAGATATCGTCGATACGAGATTGAAGTATTCGGCAGGTAATGTGGTTCGAATCGATTCTGTTCGAATCGATTGCTTCGACTCGATGGCAATGCGCGTGAGCAGGTTGACGTGGCACGTGCTTTTCATGTCGATCCACTATTCACTCTATGTTGACTGGGTCGACTCCATCATTTTCGCTACTTTGACTTAGTGGATTCAGAGACATTGATCATTCCTGGATTCGTGCAAGTCTTCGTTCGTATCGATCGTGATATGCCTCAGTCGATCGATACGAATTGGTTGTAGCAGGACGGGTTCGAAGTGGAGTAACTTCATGGATTCGAAGGACTTCAACTTGATGGATACGAACCAGGTAGACGCGAGGCTAATTCCTTTCTGATCGATGCGAACGCAATGGATACGAAGTTAGCAATATTTATGGATTCGAATATATCTTCTGCTGATGGATACGAAGTAGGCATTGGCTGATTGATACGAAGCACACTATCTGTTGATGGATGCGAGGTGTGATCATCTGATGGATGCGAAGTGAAGTCACCGATGGATTCGAAGAGCGGTTGTCTGATGGGTTCGAACTATTGCTCGCTGATGGGTGCGAACTAGATGGAGTCGAACCGATGGATACGAACAGAGGTCACACTGATGGATTCGAACTAGACAGATAGTGATGGATACGAATCCTATGGATTCGAACAACATACTTTGACTAACTTGCATCGATCATATCTCGTTCATACGAACTCCGATTAACCTGAAATTTGGAATGTTGGTTCCCATGACTTTGCTTGCCATGTTCTATCAATTGTAGCCTGATCCGGGCTTGGACAAAATTCATCGATATCCATGGTGATGCAATGTAAAATCAATCTTTGAGGTGAGTTATCTTGGGTTTTCCGATCAACCTTTTGGTATCGCGGCCTTGCCAAAAGGCGGGATAACAGTCATGTACACAAAGGATTTCTTCGTCCCCTACTTTGATGTACCGCGAATGATGAAATCAAGTGAGTATTAAAAGAAGTTCATGAAGGAGAATCTGGCGATCACATCGAGAGGCAAACCCTAGTGACGAAAATACTCCGCTATGGTTATTACTGGCCAACCGTCAATTTAGATAGTTGATTATTCTAGACGATGCGACAAGTGATAGATATTTGTAAAGATTCTGAGATCCCCACTGATAGAAATTACTCAGATGGTCAGTCAATGGCTGTTTGCGCTTAGGGTATTGACATTAAGGACTCCTTGTCGATTTCCAAAGGTGGCACGAAGTATGCCAGCGTAGCAGTCGATTACCTTACTAAATGGGCTAAAGTCGAACCTTTGGCCACGAATGCAATGAAGAAAGTAATCAACTTTGTGGTTTGGAACATCATCTGTCATTTTGGTCTCCCTTGAGCAATCATAACTAATAACGGGACCCAATTTGGCAGTACTGAATTCAAATACATCTATCGTCGGCACCATATTGAGAAAAGATTGGTGGCATTTTCTCACCCTCAAGCTAATGGACAGCTCGAAGCTGTTAATAAAATCAAAAAGTCCATCCTAAAGAAGCATCAAGAAAAGGCTAAAGGCAAGTGGGTTGATGAACTCCCGTCAGCATTTTAGGCGTACGGTACCACCAACAAGTCCACGACTGGCCACACTCCATTCGTCCTTGCTTATGGCTCTGAAGCCGTGATTCCCTTTGAACTTGAAGTCGCTTTCCATTGATTGACTTACTTTGACACCATAACTAACAGAGATCTCCTTTAGGAATCTCTAGACACTGTTGATGAGAAGCGCGAAGAAGCTGACTTGAGGGCAGCTGCACACCGACACCGAGTCGCCCGGTATTAAAATGCTAAAGTTTGACAAAGGACCTTAGTGATCCTATCCCATAAAGGATCTTTCCTGGCCCATAAATATGGGTCCGAGATGGGAAGGACCATATGTCATCAATCAGAATCTTGGAGATAGAACTTTCAACCAAGCGATAATCGATGGCATCACACTCCCTAGAGCATGAAATAGTGAGCATTTACGACGCTATTTTACTAAGTTTTGTTTCATCCAATTGTATTTCATTTAGAATTTGCTTTCGCAATTGAATTCAAAGCCATGTAATTATACAAACTCTGTCACTTCTTTTTCAATTTGCAATAAATCTAAATTTTGCTCCATATTTGTGAATTGTTTATGCACAGCATAATATTTGTGATATATGGTCAATTTGCATCTATATATGCATATTATAAACCAATAAGTACCCGGAGTTTGGTGCCAACCTAGTACTCGGGTCCATAATGGATTGAAAAAATGAACGTGACTCGACCATACATCCATTAACTCTCGTCTACAATCCGATGGGTTGAGTATAAAACAGAGAACGGGTGTTATTCGACCATCTGTTAACTAACTTTGCCTCCCGGTTCAATGGGAAGAATGTAAAGTAAAAGTGATCATGATATATGACTGACCACTCTTCAACTTTTGCCATGAAATTGGGGCAAGGGATTAATCAAAGGGAATGTGATTCAATTGTTCCCAGAACAACTTCAATCCCCAGAGCATGGGTTAGATTATGAACATCAAATGGGTGTGATTGACTACCCATCAACTAACTCTAATCCCTAAAGTGTGGATAAGAGTATCAACAAAACTAATGAGTGCGAATCAACCATTCATTCTCCAACTCTAGCCTAAACCTGATAAGAGGAGTATAAAATCATTATGAATGGGACCTGATCGTCCACGAACTTACTTCGCCAACCCAAGACTAGGGGCAGGAGTATAATCACTTAGCCGTTGGACGTAATAGCGTTACATCATGGCTTGCACCTAGTGTTTGATATGATTTAAGGCCACAATCAAAAGGATGCCTTGAGATGGATTTGTCGGATCGACGCCCAAAGCAATGAGTAACTGAAAGACAATGCAATTTGAACGATAAGCGATGAATTATAAGTACCTTGAATGGAAAACATAATCGCTCGAACACTTAAACAAGTTTGTACAAAAGATGAACAGAAACAAAGAATTTTTATTCATGTATTGAAACTTGGAAACTAAGTACAAGTTTATTTCAGGAAACTAAAAGCTAAAAGCGAGGGTTGTACCCGCATAATTGCGGCCAACAAAAAAAAAACTAGCAACCTAGCCGCACGCTGCCCAAACCGGTTCGACGGTTATTATCATCTTTTTTGGGCTTATTTGGGGTGTTCTTTTGGGTGGACTCTCCAGAGCTACCACCTCATCCTCTCCTCTTCGACCCTTTTTTGCCCTTGCTACCCTTAAGGAGAAATGATTTTGGAGATAGAAGCAGTGCTCGCTTTGGGATATAGAAGTGCCAACCTCCTTAGGAGCGACACGCCAGGTAGTAAAACTTGGAGCAGATTAATATCCACTTTAGCACTCTCCTTCTTAGCTTGCAAATCCAGTTAAGAGTATTCAATGCTCTCCTTCATGCTAAGTACACCAATGTGTTCGGAGGCATGAGTCACTACAATGTCCTTTGTTTCATCCTAGCTCTGTTAGTCATCGGTCTTTTCTTCATTCAGAGCCCCTATGACTCCAGCATCTAGGCTGGGAGTCTTAGCAGGTTGATCACTAGGAGTCATATATAGTGACAGTCGTAGTAGACCCCATGGTCTGCGTCTATTGTCCTAGGGTAACGTCATAATCGGGAGCATGGAAAATGCAGATGGACCTACAATTTCATAAAGACCAATGGTAAGCCTATGACTATCGGGTGTGAGATGTAAACCTTCTCAAACATCGGAGAAGTAAGAGATATACCTTCACCAGATTGGCCTTCAGTCATAACAAGAGTGCCACCTTCCAAAATCGAAGATAGCCCAAAAGATTTGTGCATCCCTAGTAGATTTGGATCGTAGCCCTCATCCTTTTCCAAGGCATGAGAAATTGAAGCACTAGTTGCTTGAGTAGTAGGAGGCTCTTGCGAACCATATCTCGAGGCTTCACCACCATCTTTCCCCTTTTCGGTGGTCACTGGATCACTGAGCAAACTGAGCCGAGCAGCTCTAAGTTCATCGGGCTCTTCATTGCACAAGATTTTGCACATGGGCTGCTCTTCATCCACTTCAGCACCACCGAGGGACTTCTTCTTTAAATCTCCTAGGCTTTGACAAGCGACTTGGGATATCCCTCTCCAATGAAGCGGAGGTTACAATTCATGAGGACGCATACATTGTAATATTTTAGCAACGAATCGAACTCGTCCTTTATCTTTATCCGACTAGCCTCCCTAGCCTCTTCCTTAAGGGCCTTTATCTACGCAAGTTGTCTATCAGCCTATATTTCAGTTTCGTGAGCCTCGACGATCTCCTTGCAATATCATTGAGACTCCAGTTGAGCTTCAAGTTTCTCTTTCTTTTCCTTCTCAAGCTCCTCCTCAAGATGTTTAATACGAAAGGCCAAGGAAGCATTGTCTTTTTCAGCACATCCTTCTCCTTTTGTAAGAACTCTTTTTCAAGGGATTAAGTACCATGCGATGAATGGCGATGTCCAGTTTAGCTTGGTGCACTTCCATTAAAAGCTTGACGACTTCAGAAGGCTCTCTGGCTTTTTCCCCAACATCAACCAACTTTGTACCCAACTGCTTGACCTCCTCGTCCAAGTGCTTAATGATGTCTTTGTCATGGATCTCCTCAAAAGTCAAGCGATCAATTTCGTGTTTCCTTTCCATCGACACCATAGAAATTTTCTCAAGCACATGGAAAGTTGTATTGTGCTAAACAAAGACATCACTAACATAAGAGAGCATTGTGTCCTTGGCTTCTGGAGGAATCAAATGCAAAGCAGGAACAAATTTGAACTTATCAAAACATAACTCAGGAAATATGGCCTTGAGTTCTGCCATTTTGTCAGTAGCAGTGGCATCAAGAGTAGTTAGAGCTAAGAGGACCCATTTTTTGTGCTTGCAGGATAATGTATCAAAACCTATTACGTTGGACCAGCATTCTGAAGACCGATGAATGCCGAAAGAACCCAAATGTTGTTCAGGCGCAGTAGCTGAAGTGGAAGCATAAGGTAGTGACTTGCTACAACTATATATAGTGGGGTGTTGACTGGCATCCTTGTGGTGAGAAGACTGAGATTTCGACTTATGCTTGGATGACGAGTCCTTGGACTGGTGGCTTTGGTCTCGGCATTCTCTTCCTTCATGACCATCTCTATCTCGACCAGGGTCCATACCTCGACTGGGCCCAAATAAGCCGGTTGGGAGTATGTTGATCTCTTCAAGTGATCATGGTTGTAGGGGCATTCCATCGATTTCGCAAACAAGATGAAAGTGTATAACAGTAACTAGAGTTAAAGGTAGACAAGTGTCATGCAATGAAGTGCATGTGATTGTGCGTGTCCTAGTGTCCCCCAAACAAACTAATTATTGGAGCTTTGCTGTTTGGAGTAATCCCATCTATAGTAGTTAGAGGAAAGTCAATGCTAAACTGAATGGGGGATTTGGAGCGCCCGAGGCATAAATTGGGGAAATCATAATTCCCAACATCATCTGGAATTGGGAAGTCCGACAGCCCTCCAAATAAAAATTTTGAAGGCAGAGAGCCAGATTGATCTGCAACACCAGAGGTTTGCTTGGAAGCTTATAAAGTGAGCTCACATCATCATGACCAAGCTCATTAGCATCGGCCCTCACCTCGCCTTATTTGGCGACATCTTGAGCTCCGAGGGCAAGTGAGCCTTATCATTACGAGATAGGACTCGCACATCCTCATATGAAATCCCGTGTTTAATGCATACTCTATGGAGAGAGGCCTCTTCGACCCTTGAAGTCATGCTCAAGTTCACACAGGTTGGAAAAAATGACTAAGTCCCCATAGGCAAAGGGATCGTACCTGATCCCTTACCTAGGAAGTATTGCGTTATACATATCGAACTTTATAAGCCCCTAACCAAGCCCTCCTCTCAAATCACAACCAACCCCTCTATCTACAAATCCAACAAGCCTTCATCACCGATCCCTACATTCACTTCCTCATTCCTACGACCGATCCAACGGTTATCTACAATTCTGTCATCATTATCTCTGATCCACTAGCAGAATCGATCCCTTCATCTGATTCGTACATCGCACCGCTCCGATCTCTCCATTTCATTACAATCGATCCCTATATTCACTCTGTCTCACGTCCCTCTATATCATCATTGCTTCGGTTCTCCATGACCATCAGCTAAATCCTATCATCTCATCATGCTAAAACACTAAACCGGGTACTAAAAGATCAAAAAACTCATATATATATATATACACACACATACATACATACATATATATGTGTGTATGTGTGTGTATAAAATCAAATACAAACACAAGATCAAGGGTCAGTTTAACTCAAAGAGGACGGGGTCAATATGGGATGAAGCTTGGATCTGGGATTGAATTAGGGAGATCAGGAGCAGAAATGATTTGGAGTAATAGTAGGGGTTTTTGGTTAGGTAGAAAATTGGATCGACTGGAGGATTGAATAAATTGATAGGTTTCTCATGATTAGGATTTGTTAATGGCGGTTCCAAAGGGAAGTAAGGGCTCAGATTAGTTGAGAGGGAAAACATACAAAGTGGAGTGGAATAAGCTAGGTTATTAACTTATGTATGCAAATGCGGGCGATGTCTTGAAGCTCAAAATTGACTAATTCCAAATAGGTAAAGGGATCGAATACGATCCCCTCACCCAGGGGTTTATATCGATCCCTCACCATTGTTAAAACAAGAAGAGAAAACATATAGCGATGCAAATATATTTCAACTACATGATATTGGCAACGACCTATGAGCATATGAGCGCATTCGGGAGCCAACGAAAAACGTGTAAATGAACGTCCATATGTGTATATCTAACACTCAATTTCTTGAATTGATGAAGTTCAATTCCCACTCAAAATTATCGTAGCAAGAATCATTCAAATAACTGAGGTCTACTAGCTCAACTGATTAGCTAAATGGAACCAAGCATGGAATGTTTTCGACTGGTTACAATCCAATATTTATACTATCAGACATCGACCAAGCATCGCAGCGAATAGAGAGAGATACGACTCTTTGAAAAGACAAGTCAACGGTAAGATAACAACTTTTCATGAAATTGAATGGAATCCTTTTCGATGACTTCAATTTTCTTCGATTCAAAGCACGTCATGTTCGAAACAAGACGCACTTTAGAAGGCAAGTGTTATCCGATCTTTTGACCCTGCTATATCTAGACTGACTGAACAAGTTAAACACAATGATAAACAAGGCAAGCTGCCTAGAGAGGTAATCGTGGAGTCCAGAGATCAAACATAGACAACGATATGAAATAATGATCAAAAAAACGAAGAGATAGACTCTATGGAACATTTAATATGGATTAATGCCTCGCCTAGGCAAGAGATCGGTACCTATCCCTTCCCCTAGGCAAGGGATCGGATCAGATTGCTATGGCTATGAACAACATCAACTAATAGTTCAAATCAATGGGGATCGATCGACATCTCTAAAAACATGAAGACAACCATGCAAAAAACTTTGGAAACATGAAGCTAGCATGGAGGGGGACCCACATTACCGATTGCAGCATGCCACATTGCGTCTCAACCGATCTGGGCTGATCGCCCTATATTGGGAGTTAGGCCTCGAAATTTTCTGAGTGATCTCGTCTACATTTAGAGATTCTGCTGGCAAATTTTTAGGAAGATATTTAGTTGTTTACCCCTATAAATACAAAGTTCATTGTTCATTTGAAGGATCTTTACCCTATTATTTTGCTTATGCTTCCTTGTATTTATGGATTTCGATCTAATTCCTCTTGTACTCATAAATTCAAGTGATTAATAAAGCCTTTTCATCTATGTGGATATATGCATTCAACATCGATCCACTACAAATCTATTTTTCATTGTTTTTTACTTTTTTCTGCTTTTCTTCTAGTTTAATTTAGATTTTCTTCATTTATTCATGTAATTCATTCTATTGGGTGTTTGCGCCAACTTGTGGTGCAAACAAAACCAAATTCAAAGAAGTTTGATTCTCTTATCGATACGACGATCTAGACTTCCCGATATTACCAGGGCAACATCGATGCTTAGGAGGCTTAACCAATTTTCCATCTAATTCTGCAGTTGAAAGATCTTCCAACATTTCTGGGGAAATACTGGTACTTACAATGTCGGGCTGCTCTCCAATCCTATCCGAGCAACATCGGTACTTAAGAGTAAGAGAATTTCTCGACATTGTCGGGGTAACACTGGTAGTTAAGAGCAATAGAATTTCTTGGTGTTGTCGAGGGTAACATTGGTACTTAAGAAGTTAGGATCAATTTGCTCGTCGATTCGGCAGCTTTGAGTACACACTCCTTGTCCAGAGACAAAGAGTGTTTCCTCGTATATGTGGCTTATTATTTGCATTCGGAAATTTGGTTGAAAGAATGCAGTTCCATCGGTTCAAGAAGCAATGTGTATCTTACTATATGGCGTACAGGGAGATTGCTTATAAGAACACAATTCCATCAGTTCAAGAAGTGACGTCGCGGCTTATTGGTGACACATATAAGGATTGCATACTTGAACACGGTTCCATTGATTTAAGTAGTGATATTGGACTTACAGTGTGGCGTGCAAAAAGTTTTCTTACAAGAATGCAGTTCCATTGGTTCAAGAAGCGAAGTGTGGCTTACTATGTGGCACACAGGGAAATTGCTTACAAGAACGCAGTTCCATTGGTTCAAAAAGCAAGTGCGGCATATGGGTGGCGCACAGGAAATTGCATGCAAGAGCGCAGTTCCATCGAATCAAGAATCTAGTTTTATTGATAAAATAGAAAAAGAGGCAAGTCATGCCTATTTACAATTCCCTTAGTGTCCCTGGAAGACTTATTTATGTAACAGCAATATTGAATCGGTTCAAGAAACCCTTTAGTGATTATTTAGGTCCCTGCGACCAGCTAGATAAAGACATCACGTCATTGGGACATATAGTATGGAGCCTGAACTGCTCCAAAAACCTCTTTGCCAATTCTTCAAAAGTGGAAGTTGATTTTGGTGGAAGTCTAGTAAACCATATGGAAGCAACTCTTTCCAAGAAGATAAGGAAACATCCGTAATGAACGACATCCATAGCTCTAGCTCCATCCATGTGCCACTCGTACTTGAACAAATATTATTCAAAATCTGCCATGTCGTTGTATGGTAGCATAGTCGGCATGGTGAACTTCTAAGGATATTCTTTTCTTAAAACATTTTAAGCGAATGGAGTTCGGCTTGACACAAAACCCCACTCCTCGTTCTTCTTGCCTCTACTTCCTCCACCAAATATTTGACCATGTCAACAATATAGTCCTCGTAGGCACGGTCTATAGGTCGACTGTCAGAGGCCGCGCTGAGTGTATGACTCCACAAATGGTGTCGGTTTTCCAACTGAAGCCTAGGTTCTCTATTCTCTTGGAGAACAACTCTCGAAGAGTTCCATTGGCGCACGGCAGCCCTTACCATGGTAATTTGGACTTTATTTCCATCATTTTTCCTGTTTAAATTAACATTTAGTCCCTATCCATAACCATCAAGTTGCATGTCATCTTCAGAGTTAGAAACAAGCATGGAATTATTCACTTGAGTACTGTTCACTCTAAGATTTGAGTTAGCATTAGGTTATCTTCTGTTAAGAGGAGCACTTCCATTGCCCCTTATTAGAATCCCTACAGCTCCACCAACAACTTTTTTCTAATTTTGTTTGTTATTCCTCCCTTTTAAGTCTAAAACAAAGGAATTCTCATGTACCATAGTAGCTACAGTTTCTTGCCTGGCTCTCGGAGCACTTGGTGGCTGCAGTGCTAGTAAAGCATCAATCTTATTAAGCTTTCTGGCTATCAACCATTTTCGGGTCAAGTTCATTAACCATCTGATTCAACTCTCCTCTGGTCACGGCTTCTTGTTGAATGGAGGATCCTAGAGCTACATATCCAGTGTTAACCTCCATTTGTTGATTGTTGGTATTGTTAACTTTGATTTGATAAGGGTTTGCTTCATCACCCCCAACTGTTGCCTCTGTAGATCTTCTAGAAGCAAAAAAAATTTCTAGGTATTATTGATCTTCAATAGCAAGTCTTCAAATCCCTCAAAGAAAATTCCTTGGATCTTACCTCTAGGTCCCTTCTAATTTAAAATGGCAAGATAGATCTAAGCATGAATTCACTTTTTCTTAATGAAAGTACTAAAATGTTAATGCCAAAAATGGATCAACACCCAAGAATACGTTGTGGGAAATTGGTGAGACATGGATTTAGTAGATAATAGTAATAGTAAAGGAGAATAAACAGTGTTAAGAAAGAGAGGCACAAGATTTTATAGTGGTTCAGCAATCTTTGACCTATGTCCACTTTATTGCTTGTTGCTTATAGATTTGATAGAGTTTTCTTGAGATTACAAAAGGTTTGAATGAGAATGAGTCAAAAGTATGGGGGTTAGACCGATTCTAAGTCCTAGAATTGCCTAAAGTAGATGCCTAGGTGACTATTGTGTAGAGGAAGAAGATGAAGAAGAGAAAGAGCTTCCGCGTAGTAATGGCAGAAACTAGCCCCCCTCTTGGTTGCTCTATGTTTGTATTTATAAGGGAAAAGAAGGTATTCGGCTAGAAGCTTGGTAGTAAAAAAAGTCTAGGAGTCCACCCATGCTTGCATAAAGGAACTCGGGGACATTCGAATTAAATCCTTAACTCGATGCTGAGTTAAGTCCCTTTATCTGATGCCGAGTTAAGGAGTTAAGTGCTAACTCTCTTCTGACTTTAGCTTTGTTATTCTTTGTCTCAATCAAGGTGTTCCAATTCCTCTTCCATTGCTTTTGACTTCATTCTAACGATTTGTTTGATTGCACTTGGATTATCCTGACTTTCTTGATGTCATATCATTTATCTCAACATTGGTTATTCAAACTCCAGAGCAAACACTTGATTTTGAGTCATTGAAAGTGCGAATGAGCTATGTAAAAGTTTGGAGGAGGTTGGACGGAGTTTGATAATTCAATGTCAATTTATCGGCCATAACTCGAGGCTGGGTTATGAGTTTGGCTCCAATACTGATGAATTTTCCCTAAGTCTCTTCTTTGTTTCTTCTAAGTATGCTTACCAAGTTTGGATTCGTTTAGTTGAGATTCCTTAACTTGGTACTGACCTATAGCATTAACTTGGAACCAGTCTAAGGAGTTAGCTCCAAACATAATGAAACTTTCCCAAGTTGCCTCTCTAGCTCTTCTAAATATGCTCGCCAAGTTTCAAGTTGCACCGACCTATGGTGATAACTCGGTACCAACCTATGGTGATAGCTTGGTACCGAGTTATGGACCTAATATATTTTTGAGTGCAACTATCCTACACTATTTTCTTAGTTAATTTAAGTGTACCTTCCAGAGTACAAGTTTTTTCGTCTTCATCTCAACATTATAACTTCCGTTGACATTTTGCTCGGTTAAAAACCCAGTTAACATAATATGTATGCAAGTTTATGCCAGAAGTTGAAGGAGAAAAGAAGTGGTTTAGATGTGAATTTTCTTTAGGGTATTTAGTGAAGAAGAATAAAGTAAAAGATAGCAATGAATTAAAACGAAACAAAGATGGAAATGAGAACCAAACCCCCACTTATATAGACTTTTGGAAAGTGGAAAATTACCATCATAACATGTTCCAAAGTACTTTCCATCATAACACAAAACGAAGCACACAAGTTTATGTACCACTTAGCACTTTATCATTTTAAAATAAGGAAGAAAGCCTTTTTTCCTTTATTACTAAATAACATTATCATCTATTAATTAATTTTCTAACTATTAAATGTGTATGTTCAAATGTAAACTAATGTGCACAACAAGTTCAACAACTTTTGTTCGACGAAAAATCGAGAATCTAAAAAATAGTTTTTAGTCACATTTTCAGTTTTTTCCAAACTAGTTATTATTGTAAACAAGCTTCTAAAATGAGTTAACTCTAATTATTTATAATAAAAGGGGTTATTTGATTGTTAAAAACCATTAATTGAGTATCTAAAATTAATAAAATATTCACAAATCAAAGTGCTAAAATTTTGGACCATTACCGTATTCCATAAAAAATACATTATTCCATAAGTCGATATCACTCAATATAATATATTGAAGATTATGAATAGTTGATGTAATGTTCTCCTCTACCATATATTTATTATAAACTACTTGCATACTCCTTTATTGTTGAGCAAACATAGGCTAGGGATGTTATGTTAATATTATTAATATATTGAATAAACAAGGTAAGATACCTATATGTATGTGCTGAGCAAACTTAAGGTACATATACTAAGGCCGTCTCAATATGGTAGGTATGAGTGAATAATCTATTTCGAGTTATTGAACAAACTCTAGGTTGAAAAATGATCAAGATAAGTAACCATGGGTTCAGAGTAGTATGTGATACAACCGATAAGGAGTTATTCATTGTTTGTTGGGCTATGATTTGTTAAGGAAACTCAAGGTCGAAACCCTAAGACAAATGAGACCTAATCATCACTGATCAAGTCGAAGACTTCTATGTTTCAATTAGGTTTTGGTAAAACATAAAGGACCAGTGAAAGCCTTATTAGAAAACAGAAATGATAACATCGATTAAAGTAGTTGCAGTATATGAAAAATAATAATTTATATTGAGCGAATAGCGGACCTCCGAGTTCAGTACGCTATCATAGTAATGGCAGAAATAGTGGGAATATGTCAATAGCACTATTTATTACATCGAGTTGTGAAAATTATTTTCGTAAAACATACTAAACATTATTTATGAAATAATGACTATTTTTCAAGATCGACTGAAAAATAAGCATAGTTATATTTCAATGTGAATACTATGAATATTCGTTATGAAATAAAACTATATTATGATATATTTTTCACAACAAAAGTGATGCAATTGAAAACGCTGAAGCATCCAAAATCATTTACAATTATTTTGAAGTTATAGACTAAACCGTAGTTTTGAGAAATAATTTTTATTATACGATTATTACAAATCATATGATGCTGCTTAATTATATCTCAAACAGTTAAGGGCTATGCATCCGTACAGTGGGAGCATCATAAGGGTTGATGAACTCTTCAGATTGAGAGAAATATGTATGCAATCGTAAGTCTGTTAATGAAAAAACGGTTCCAACACACTTCGTCATATTCACCGATGAGTTATCACAAAAATGGACATGTGTATTTGATACAAATTTATAAGCCTATGATGAGCCCATAGAATATAAAACGGAAATAAATAATGTAGCATGCGATGGAAATTATTCAATTTGATCGAATAGATGAGTATATTGAAAGGAGTTTCATATGTATCTTACGTGAATAAAGATACCATCTCAAAAGGCCGGTCCTTCTCATAATGCATAATGATGTATTGGAAAGGATTAATCGAACTTTGCTGGACAAAGTACGATTAATTGTGAATGAAATTGAGTTAATTTCTTTTTATAAGGTCATGTACTTAAGAGTAGGACACGAGATTAATATTATTTCATCTCAATAATAGTTGTCATCCATATAATTTAAACATCAAGAGCGAAATTGAAAGCACAAAAGGAATAGAAGATCGCACCTCATCAATAAGGGTATAAACGATGCCGCATGTGTTAGAAGAGCTCAACGATGTAGCCTGTCATCATTCTCATGTCTCTTAGGTGTCACTCCTTAGCCACACCACTTCATGACTCATAGCATTGAATTCCATCAACAATGCCAAAGAGAAAGTTACATTCCAATGTTGAAGAAGTTAATGAGGAGGAACTAATAGTGTCGAAGAACAGCGACAACCCTCCCCGCTTGTCATCAGTATTTGCTGTAGCCATAGTCACTCTTAACCAACACTGATTATTTCCAATATCGTGCTCAATTGACTTAGAAGACAGTCTCTTGATGACTTCAAAAACAGCTTCTTGAATGACTTAAGTGATACTACTCTATGCTAAGGTCAAAGGAGAACTAGGTGACATAGCTTTTCGTTAATATAAGAGTATAAATGACATCACATGTAATCTAAGAGATAAGAACATCGAATGCAATCAATTTCGTAAGTCATCAATGAATGTCGAAGTGATCTATGATGCATTTCATTGATGCAACACTCCAATGGCATCGTTATTCATTAATTGTCTTTGCAACGAGCTCGTCGTCAATTATCACAAAGGCTATCAATACTATATAAAGAAACACCGTATTTCATAGCACTTTGAAGAGATTATTCTATGCTAGTGTCAAGGATTATCAACAAAAGTAATATTAAATGATGTCGTCTTATGTGGATATCGCATACAATCTATGCCACACATAACCAATAATGTATGTTGCCGAAGCCATAACCAATCAATGTCACCTTCCCTTCGATGCCGCCTCTACTCCGTGCCGGCTCTCTTCAATATCAATTAACAAGATAGTAACGAAAAGCATCTCCAAGCCATGGATCAAGGACATGTTCCATGGGGAATGATGATTGCACAATAGAGTGTTACCCGGTTGTTTGACCCGGTAACGAGTCGTTCGGCATAGAGATCTCGTTCGGCATACAGGCCTCGCTCGGCACAGAAGCCTCGCTCGGCATTCGAATGTCATCCGGCAGGATTATCTTGTTCGGCCTAAGTATCATTCGGCATTACTCCATCGCTCGACATTCTCGAGTCATTGCTCCATCGCTCGGCATTCTCGAGTCATTGCTCCATCGCTCGGCATTCTTGAGTCATTGCTCCATCGCTCGACATTCTCGAGTCATTACTCCATCACTCGGCATCCCATGGCTCGATCTGTCTACCGTTCAACATAGGCGCATCACTCGGCCCTAGTGTCATTTGGCATGGACCCCTGGCTCGGCTTGTATATCGTTCGGCATAGGCGTTTTGTTTCAGCATGGATGCCATTCGGCTTTAAGGGAAGAATTAACATTCAACCTCAAGCGAGTGCATTGTCGTTCGGCATACATCGTTTGGCTTACCTCACTCGGCAATCCCATAACAGAGTAAGGGCGTTCGGCATAACTTTACTTCGAATTACTTGATGATCGACAGGGCAATTCTCGGTCGACGTTCCTCGCTCGGCATGGCTCGTTCGGCATGCCTGGCTCAGTGTTCAGAAGTCACCTTCTGTGGGCCGAGATACCTTATTCTTGGGCCCGTGAGGGAAGTCCAGCCTAACTTCGCCCATAAATAGAAGGGCAGGGGCACAATAAAAGGGACCTTTTTTCAAGAACACCGGGGAGACACTGCCGCTTTCAAGACTCATTCTTTTTCAGTTAGCATTTGTATTCAAGTTGTTGGTGTACGTATTGTATCTGTTTTCATTTATCTGTGAGAGAAATAATAATTAAACTCAAAGTGGACGTATGTAGTTACGCTGAACCCCTGTAAATTTGGTGTTCTTGTTTCTTATAGTTATTACTGCATTCCACTGTGTTATTCCTCAGTTGTAATTTACCTTCTTCATTAATCTCTCTACACAAATCCTTCTTTGAGTGTTAGTGACCAATTCTTGTGCTAACATTTTGGTGCTTTCACTGAGAGTGCATTCTCAGGTTATTAGGATCTACTTTGTAGCTACTTGATTGAAGAAATCTCCCGAAGGAGATCCAAGTTATTCACAGGAAGTCCATTGATTCTACTCAAAGTTTCTACCAATAACTCTACAATGGGAAGACCCGTACCCGATCAACCTCGCACAACGCATACATCAACGAGACTGTTGGCATCCAACAAGTAGGACCCAGTAATCAACAAGTTAATCCGGGCGTAGGAGTTGTTGCCGCCCAAAACCAAATAGAAATTGTCACTAAAACGGAGTTCACGATCTGATGAGAGAACTCATGCAAAGTAGGAGACAAATTAGCGAACAGATCCAAGCTAAAGATAACCTAATGACTCAGGTCACTCAACAACAGCATCAAAATGCTGGAGGCAACCCCGCTCCTTACTCTTCATCTGACAGCTCGACTTCGTCCGATGAACCTCCCAGGCATAGACACCGTAGAACTGAAACAACACAAGTAGGTATTGCTGATCGATCAACTAGGGATCACTTACACCTTAGAAACCACACCCAAGCTGGAGCAAGAAACTTAGGATTTAGAGAGCGAGTGTAAGCTAGACGGTAGGCCCACCAAGGTCCTAAAGAAGATGATCCCTAGGATACAAGTTTGGAAGACCGCCAACAGAGGAGACACCAACTAGAACGATCTTGGGGGATAGATTCTAACCTTCCATCTTCAACACAAACCCCAGACCTATCGTCTATGGTCAGACAGCTGATTAGAGAAAATCAAGGCTTGACCAATGAAGATTGGGGGATATCCAAGAGTCATACTCCATTCACAGATATTATTCTACAAACCGAGTACCCTAGGAAGTTTAGCATGCCAACTATCCCGGCCTATGAAGGGAAGACTGATCCCCGACAACATATGATGAGATATGAATGGATGATGGATTCAGCTAGAGCAAATGATGAAACTAAGTGTAGATGTTTCCCGATAACATTGTCCGAAATTGCGACCATGTGGTTCACTCGACTTCCTCCGCTGTCTATATCCAGCTTTGATGAATTGGTGATGAAATTTGTAGAACAATTCAGGATACATGCCACTTGTTCTAAGTACGTGATGTCCCTATCCAGTATAATCTAGGCTCCAAGGGAGTCGTTGAAGAAGTACTTACAAAGATTTCACGTTGCAGCTACTGAAGTAAGCAACCCAAATGACCATGCAATTCTAATGGTTGTGATGCGAGGAGTGGATCCATATTCGGAGTTTAGAGATTGGTTAGCAGGAAAGCCTCCAACTACGCTAGAGCGTTTTTATTCAAAGGCTCATCAGTTGATAAGAAGGGAGGAGGCCAGGTGGATAAGGCGAGATAAGGCACCAGGGCCTGGTCAGGAGATTGTGAAGAGCAACATTGCTGTAAAACAATCCGGTGACAACTTGGGGAAGGTTCAGGTCAATGTCCAGAACAAGCCCGGGCTATCTAAAGGGTCTGGAGGAGTTGGTGCTGGAAAAAAAAGAGAAGCAAGAAAATGGAATCCAAGGATTCCAACCTACAACGAATACACCTCCCTGGATGCCTCTTTGGAAAATATTTACCTATCCACATGCAACTCTTTTCAATACCGAAAGCCACACCCAAAAGAATCCACCGAGGAACAAAAACAAATTGGGAAGTATTGCCGCTTCCATGAGACTTACAGGCACAATACAGAGGAATATAGACACCTCCATGATACTATAGAAAATCTGATTAGACAGAAATAGTTGCAAGAGTTTGTCAAGAACCCGCAAGAAGGTAGACAAGGAACATCTGATCCTGGACGCGGGCAAGCTCCACGCCATCCAAAGGAACCTGCTCGAATTATAGGTAGACTAGTCATAAACACGATAGTCGGTGGACCTCACCCTGCGGATAAGAGTTGGCATGCAAACTCCCTAAGGCATGCAGATTTTGAGTGTTATTCAAACATGGATGACAGGTCCCCAGCTAAGCAGCAGCAAACGATGACGGACGATATAGTTTTCAGAAGCAGAGATGCTGATTATGTGGAGGCTCCTACCGTTGAACCAATGGCCATCTCCACGACAATCGAGTCAGCATTTGTGAAAAGAATTTTAATTGATTGTGGGAGTTCTGTTAACATCATCTTCAAAAAAGCATATTACCAAATGAAGATGGAGACTAAAGATTTATAACCATCTAAAGCCCACATCCATGGCTTCAATGGTGCAGCAACCGATACAGTAGGTTATGTTGAATTGCCAGTTGAACTGAGAAAAGATGAACGTAGGAGGGTGCGAATCCTACCTTTCATTGTTTTGAATGTCGATTCTCCATACAATGTTTTCTAGGTCGATCGGCCCTGGCAGAGTTTAGGGCAGCTTTGGCCCCTTGGTGTTTAACTTTGAGGTTTTCGATAGACAAAGGAGTTGGTGTGGTTCATGACGATCAGGTGACCAGTCGTGCATGTTATGTGGCTGAGCTGAGAGAGGCCTAGAGAAGAGAGAAAGGAAAGGTTGTGGACAGCTCCATCCGCACCCAAGTCACTGAAAATTGTTAAGTAGCGCCCGAGCCCTGGCTCGGGCAACACGATCGGATCTATAGAGACATAGATCCGAGAGATGATGATGAGGAACCCAGGGAAGCAAAAGTAGCATCGGCTGAACTGACGATTGACATTCCAGTCAGCCTAAAAGACCCATCGCGGGTACTTAAGATTGGATCACAACTCCGCCCCTCGACGACCGAGGATCTCACTGACTTCCTCCAAGCGAATATAGATGTTTTTGCTTGGACACATTCTGGTATGTGTGGGATTTCTCCTGCTATTGCGAGTCATATGTTGAACATAGACCAGAGGTACGTACCAATAAAGCAGAAAAGGAGAGGCATGGACTTGGAGAGGCCCGTTGCTCTCAGAGAGGAGGTGGACAAACTCAAAGTCAATGGGTTCATCCGCGATGCCCTCTACCCTAAATGGGTGTCTAACCTCGTGCTAGTGAGAAAAGCAAACGGAAAATGGAGAACCTGCGCAGATTACTCTGATCTGAACAAAGCATGCCCTAAGGATAGTTTTCCTTTACCTAGGAATGACCAGCTGGTCGACTCAACGGCAGGGCACGAGTTACTGTCATTTATGGATGCGTAATCGAGATATAATCAAATTCCTATGCACATTCCAGACCAAGTACACACCACATAGATGTTGGGCTATATTGCTATGTTCTGATGCCTTTCGGATTGAAAAATGCGGGAGTGACTTATCAGCGTCTGGTGAATCGAATGTTTAAAGACCAGATAGTTAGAACAATGGAAGTCTATGTGGATGACATGCTAATGAAGTCACGGCAGTCAAACACCACATTCGAGACTTAGTGAAGATGTTTGATATACTCAAATATTTTGGAATGAAAATAAATCCTTTGAAGTGTTTCTTTGGTATTGCGTCAGGGAAGTTTTTGGGTTTCATTGTTAATGCGCGGGGAATTGAAGCTAACCCGGAAAAGATTCAAGCTATTCGGGACATACAAGTGCCCAAAACTACAAAGCAAGTATAAAGCCTGAATGGAAAAGTGTCTGCGTTGAGTCGATTCATATCTAGGGCTATAGATAAGTGTATTTCCTTCTTTGATGTAATAAAGAAAGGGAAGAGAAATTTCGAATGGACGCCCAACTGTGAGGACGCGTTCTGAGCTTTGGTAAGGCATTTGGAAAGCCTCCTAGTGCTGTCGAAGCCTATAGACCATGAAGTATTGTATGTGTACATGACTGTATCCCAGCATGCTATCGGTATGGCTTTGGTTCGCGAGGAGGGCCGAGTTCAAAAGCCGGTTTACTATATCAGTAAACGTCTAAGGGGGGCAGAAAGAAATTATACTAAGATTGATAAACTGGCCTACTGCTTGGTGATTGCATCATGCAAGCTTCGTCCGTACTTTTAGGTGCACTCGATCAGTGTTTATACCGATCAACCCCTATGTCAAGACCAGAAACCTTTGGAAGGATGTTAAAAAGGAATATCGAGTTGAGTCAGTTCGAAATTACCTAGCTTACATGAAGTTCCATACAAGGGTAAGTGCTAGCAGATTTCATCGCTGAATTCACTATGTCAGACGTACCAAACAGTCACGATGTCATTCCCCCCATTCGATGGAAATTGTACACTGATGGGGCATCTAACTACCGTTGCTCTGGGGTTGGTATAGTTCTTGTAACTCTCGAAAACCGATAAATTTGTTACGCTTTGAGGCTCAATTTCCCAGCAACAAATAAAGAAGTCGAGTGTGAAGCATTGATTTCTAGCTTGAAACTTATCCAGGAACTGGGAGTAAAATCGGTTGAAGTCTTTTGTGACTCATAATTGGTGGTGTACCAGGTGCGAAAGGACTATCAAGCAAAGGGACAGGGACTTGCCATATACTTTGCACGAGTTCAAGAGTTGTTAGCAGATCTAGAATAATATGATATTTCGCATGTCCCGAGTGAACAAAACAGAGAAGCCGATTCATTGGCCAAATTTGCAAGCACTGGCGATGCACAATAAATGGGATTGGTTCCCATCGAAACCTTACATGCGTCGAGTATAAATGTGATGGAGATAGATTTTTTGTTAGAAACAGAAATCGAGAAGGAATCATGGATGACCCCATTCAAGCAATACTTGCTACACGGGGTCTTTCCGAAAGAAAGAGTGAAAGACAACAAGTCATTCGTAAAGCTTTGCGATATGTAATGCAGATGGAATAATGTATCGAAAGGGATTCTCGACCCTCTTACTCTGGTGCATTGCCCATAATGAGATAAAATGAGTCCTGAAGGACGTCCATGAAGGAGAATGTGGTGACTATACCGGGGGGTAGACGTTAGCAAAGAAGATCCTCTGCTATCGATACTATTGGCCAACTGTAAATCGGGATGCTGTAGACTACGTAAGGAGATGTGACAAATGCCAGAAGTATGCAAAAATCATGAGAGCTCCGCCGACGGAACTCACACAAATGGTTAGTCCCTGGCCGTTTGCAATGTGGGGGATCGACATAATTGGTTCTTTACCCATATCCAAAGTTGGTGCAAAATACGCAATAATTGCGGTCAATTACTTTACTAAGTGGGTGGACGCAGAGCCCTTAGCCACAATCACTATCAAGAAGGTCATTAATTTCGTTGTACGAAACATTATATGCCATTTTGGCCTCCCGTGGACTATCATTACAGACAACGAAACTCATTTCGAAAGCAGGGAGTTCAAAGAATTTTCTCAAAAGTATGGCATTGAAAAAAGTTTTGCAGCAGTTGCTCATCCAAAAGCCAATGGACAAGTAGACATCGTGAAAATAATAATCAAGTCCATATTGAAAAAACGTTTGGAAATGGCTAGAGGCAAGTGGGTGGATGAACTTCTAACAGCACTTTGGGCTTATAGAACCACCCACAAGTCCACGATTGGCCACACTCCATTCGCATTGGCATATGGCACGGAAGCGGTTATACCCGTGGAACTTGAAGTTCCTTCACATCGAGTAACTCATTATGACCCTAAGACGAATC
The DNA here is from genome assembly GCA_030765085.1 of Allium cepa. Lineage (NCBI taxonomy): Eukaryota > Viridiplantae > Streptophyta > Magnoliopsida > Asparagales > Amaryllidaceae > Allium > Allium cepa. The sequence continues at coordinate 64,639,084 of CM060939.1, forward strand.
AGGATCTTTTACTGGAATCACTGGACTTCGTTGATGAAAAACGTGAAGAAGCCAATTTAAGGGTGGTTGCATATAGACATCGAGTCGCTCGATATTATAATGAAAAAGTCCGACCGAGAACCTTTGATGCAGGCGATCTCATGTTAAAACGAGTTTTTCCAGTCCCATCGCATATGAATCCCACGTGGGAAGGTCCATACGTCATTGAATGGAGGCATGGAGAAGGAACTTTCATGCTAGCGACCATTGATGGCGCGACACTCCCTCGAGCATGGAACAGCGAGCATCTGCGGCATTATTATACTTAGTCTATTTCTTTCGTATTTTTATTGCAATTATTTCCAGTATATTTTTATTTCGTTAATTCTTAGTTTTCGATATGCAAAAAGACGATTTAGTTTATTTTGATTAATAAAGGCTTGAAGCCATCTTTTCCATGAATTATTGATGTTTCTGTGTGTGTGATAATTCTACGGCAAAAAACTAAAGTTACATTATTCTGTCTGACGTACGAATGCGCACAAAAAATTAAAAAATCTCCAAGTCCCCAAAGTGTGGACTAGAGTACTCTGAGTCCTTGGAGTTTGGACTAGAATATGTAAACGACTTAAAATCTCCAAGTCCCCAGAGTGCGGACTGGAGTATTCTGAGTCCCCAGAGTGCGGATCAGAGTATAAACGACTTAAAATCTCCAAGTCCCCAGAGTGCGGACTGGAGTACTCTGAGTCCCCGGAGTGCGGACTAGAGTATAAATGACTTATAATATCCAAGTCCCCAGAGTGCGGACTGGAGTACTCCGAGTCACCGGAATGCGGACCAGAGTATAAACGACATAAAATCTCCAAGACCCCTGAGTGCGGACTGGAGTACTCTGAGTCCTCGAAGTGCGGACTAGAGTATAAACGACTTAAAATCTCCAAGTCCCCAGAGGGTAGACTAGAGTACTCTGAGTCCTCAGAGTGAGGACTAGAGTATAAACGAATTAAAATTTCCAAGTCCCCAAAGTGCGGACTGGAGTACTCAGAGTCCCCGAAGTGCGGCCTAGAGTATAAACGACTTAAAATCTCCAAGTCCCCAGAGTGCCGACTGGAGTACTCTGAGTCCCCGAAGTGCGGACTAGAGTATAAACAACTTAAAATGTCCAAGTCCTTAGAGTGCGGACTCCGAGTACTCCGAGTCCCCGGGGTGCGGACTAAAAAATATTCTAAGTACCTGGAGCGTGAAATAGAGTATCAATTCCAAAAAATCTTCGAGTTATATGGAAATGAATTGGGGGTTTGTGTAACTCACGATTTTGGATTTCGACCACAGTTATACGATAAGCTGAACATTAAAATTCATTTGAAAGACAAAGAAACTAAATTTTATTTATCAATCCAAAATGAGGTTCCACAACAATCCCTCTAAAACTTGAAGTCAAAAGTCTATTTACATTGGCTATGAAAATAAATAAAAATAATTACATAAACTAGGCTAACTCTCGTTGAACGAGTGTAACAACTACTTCTTTGGTTTCTTCTCCTTCCTAATTTTCTTAGATGAATCCTCCCCCACGCGTTTTCGTTTGGATGCTTTGCCTGATGGGGAAGTAACATCCGAGGAAGGAAGAGGAATTTCCAATGGCTTGGACCCACCAGCGAGAATGTCCTTCAAAGGCCTGTTCAAAGGATCATCTAGTTCCACTACTTGGGGCTCGACCTTCATCTCAACTTTCTTCTTTTTCTCTTCCGCAAGTTGTTCCTTCATGCTCACTTTTGAAGTATGTCCGGAGGCGCCTGTAATCACAACCTCATAACTTTCTTCGACGAGTGGCGAGTTTCCAAACTTGTCCTCGTCAAGTGCCTCAATCACTTGAGCATCAGGACCGGGAATTGTTAGAAATGCGGATTATGGATCTTAAGGCTAGGATTAACACTAGAGGGGGGTGAATAGTGTTTATAAAGAATTACTAAATCTTTTTGAGTTTATGTTAATTTAGACACAGATGTATGCAATCTATAGATATAGGGATAATCACAGAAACAAACGCAGATGCAGAAATAAAATAAAAGTAGTAAAGGAAAGAACACATCGGATTTTATACTAGTCCGGAGTTACCCTATATCCAGTCCTGCAACACAAGTACGAATTTCCTTTCAAAAGCAATTGTACAATTACACCCTCGATTTCAAGGCTACGAGGTACACCCTCCAGAATTTCAATCCTCTGGGTAGAGATACTTGATTTCCGGGCCATAAGTTTACCCAATTGATTTACCAAGGCTACAATCACACCTTTTCTTGCTTGATTGATTTTCAAGGCCACAATCACACCTTTTCTCGCTTAATACATTACAAAGAAGTCTATAACTCTGAATAGCACTGAGAACCTTGTTGAGATAGTGATAGAGAATCAAACTAGAAGTAATCGAGTATGATTTAATGTTGATTTCGGTAGAGTAATGATAAGAATATGTATTAAGAAATGTGGAAGAAGATGAGTGAAAAACTAGAAAATTTCATTATAAATTCATTGAAACTGACCCCTATTTATAGAAGAACAACAGTCATGTCCATTGGTGAAGAGTTTTGGCGAATAGACACTTCTTTGAAATTTAAATTTTGAACTCAACTGACACCATGTCGACATGGGGTACTTGGGCATGTCGACATCCCAAAGGATTTTTACGGTGATTTGATTTTCTTTTGAAAATAACTTTTATTTTGTATTAAAACTTATTTTAAACTTTATAAATATACTTGACTATATTAAAATTCATAAGTAAATATAGAGAATAATATATATAGAATTTAACTACAATTTTATATTTAAATCAAAGTCTTAAAAGTTAAATATATTATATTAAAAGATAGTTTAAAATCAGGAGTAATTTGAATTTGAAATTAAAGATAATTTTGAGGCTAAAATTATTTAAAATTAGGATAGAGGGTTTTGAATCTTTTAAAAGGAAAGTTTTGAAAACATTTTGAAAACAGGATATAATTTTGAAAAATCATTTTGAATAAAAAGTTAGCGGATACAAAACAATGTTCCACTAGATTTTTCGTAGGTTCCATCCTACTTAGGGTTCCATCCCTTTAACAGGCTCGAAGTGGATTCCATTCCACGAATAAATTGGATTTTAAGATGCCAGTGCTTTTCTATGAGTTTAACAAAAATTCCTAAACGTACTTAACCGTGAAATCTTGAACTTTTGATAATCATGATACTCATGAGTCTTCTATCTCGATATCTTGAATCTCTATACTGTACAATCTTCATTCTTGGTACCTACACGATGAAATCCTGCATATACATATATATCTAAACTTAAAATGTTAGTATTTATATTTTATAATCTATTCTAAGGTTGTTGTCATCAAAACCGTCATCTCGCGAACTAACAATCTCCCCCTTTTTGATGATGACAACCTTTGTTTATAAAATATTACTTAACTCCCCTTAAAACTAATAAACTCCCCCTTAATTTATGTCTAACTACCCTATTTTATATTTCTCCCCCTTCTCATCAACAAAAACTCACTCCCCCTCATTCTTTGACTTCAATACCTGCATTGATAAACTATATAGCGGAATATATAATATATAGATTAAGAAATAATTATACTTATGAACATGATAACTAATCAAAGACTATATACATTTCATTGTGTATATATATATATATATATGTTTTATACAACAAACTTCAAACTAATATCAAGAAATCAATCCACATAGAGTATCAATCCAAACCAAATCAATTCAAACAAATCAAACAAAGCAAACAAATAAAAATCAAACGTTACGTGGAACTTCCACCCATCCTTCTTCTCCAAAGATTGGGTCTGCCTTAATAGCATCCCAATTATCATTGTCATTGGTGAGAGAGACAGGAGGATGTGCTTCGTTATCATCCTTGTGCAGAGAGGAGATCATCCATCGTATCGCATCGAAGTGCCTTTCTTGTTCCTTGATCATCTGCATTTGACTCAATTCTAAGTGACGCTGGTTTCGCAGAATAAACGAAAGAATATTCTTGAACGAATTAAGAGTTTCTTCAAGATTTTTGGATAAATTATGAATTGGATTGGCCATAATTGAATTTGTGAAAGAAATGAAGGATACAGAAGATAGGAAATAGTTTTCATTGAAGAATTCTGGAAGAAATAGGTATATTTAGGTGTAGAAATTCGTTTGAAATTAATAGACATATGGTCGTTATTCAAATTCAAAATGAATTGTCATTTCCGACCAGTACATGTCGACATGGTTATAGGAGGTATGTCGACATGGGTTAGTGAAAAAAATGACTATTTAGATTTTGTGAATAATTGCGTGTGTATATATATTTATATAATATACTAACATTTATTCTGGAGATAAGATAAGTTAGATAACAGAAAGAAAATTTCATTTCATTGCATACTAAGATGATACAATGATTAAACATACGAAACTACATGAACTTCAAATTAAAACAAGCTAAAACACATACAACAAGATACGACAAGATAAAACTAGTTAGAGGATGATGATGATGAAGAAAGTCCAAGTTTCTTGCTGACTTTGGAAATGAACTTGTTCATCTTGGATGAAATTTTATCCAACTTCTTACTAACTGATCGTTTAAGAATCCGTTGATTCTCAATAATCGTCTTTTGATTTTTGAGAAGGGTTTTGGTGGATGGATTAGAAGGATAGTCAATGCTTTCCAAAGAGGTTTCACCCTCTTCTTCTTCAATTTCCATTTCATCCCCTTCTTCTTCTTCTTCCTCTTCCTCTTCTTCCATTTCCTCATGAGCCAAACGCTCTTCCTTTTCTGCAAGTGTCTCATAAGGTTGAAAAACAAATGGAATTTTCATAAGCGAAATGTTGGAATGATTGAAAACTTTTCTAGAACCAAATTCTTCGCCTTTGAAATACACTGCAAAATAGTAAAAATCCGAGTGAGATAAATTCCATGGTATAAAGTAATCTCACTTATTTCAAGATTTTTAGGACGAAGTTCATCCAAAATAACTTGCGCCCAATTTATGTCATAATTTTCGAAAATAGCAAAAAGAGCTTTGCAAACTTTTGAAGTAGGATTGTTAAATTCCCCGATCTTGGGGTCAAAGTATGTTGCAAAAAAAGATTGACAATTCTTGCCTTTGGTCGAAAATTTTGATTTTTGAATTCAAAACTATCAATCCCTTCAAAAATGTGATGAAATGTCTCACGATCATTTTCATCAATTTTAAAATTAGAAAGATCCATTTTCGTACATTTGCAATTGAGAATGGTACCCAAAAGATCACAATTCAAAACAATTCTAGTGTCTTTGACACTACTCCAAATTTCATCCTCATTTCCATGATAAAATCCGCGGTTTAAATTAGCATAGAAAATTTTGACAAGATTTGGATAGTAAACAAAATCATTTTAAGAAGCATCAATAAGACTAAGAACTCCATTGTTTGCAAAAAGAGAATCAAGTTCATAAAAAGAGAAATCTTGAAAAATAGCAAACTTTTCGGGATGAACTTTGGCATAATTAGCATAATTGATGTATGCTTTTATTGCCTCCGGATCATTGAATAGTTGCTCTTTTATTTTTCTGGAAATTCTCATGATGGAGAGGTTGCTTGAAGAAGCCATTAAAGTAGAGAGTAGAGAGCTTGAAGTTTTAAAGAGAGAGTTTGAATTTGAAAATGAGAGTGAAAAGATATGATAAAAGATAGTGAATAAATAGATTCTCAAAGGACATATTCTATGGTCAAAAGGTAGCTTTTCAGAGAAATTGAATGAAGTGAAAAGGTGGAGGAAAATTCAAACATTTGAATTCAAATTTTGAAATTCAAATTCTGGTACCCATGTCGACATCATGGTGGGGACCATGTCGACATGTGCCAGTGAATTTTGATAATTTATTTTTCCTAAGATTTCTAATAAATTAATATATGAATATACTTATTATTTTTAATGCCTATATATATATATCTGAAATATTATTAAACTTCTAGTATATTTCAGAAAATATTATTATACTATTAAAAAATAAAAATATAAAAAAATAGAAAATAAATTTTAAAATTCAAACAACACACCAATTCAAAATCAATCAATCAAACAATCAAGCAACTAATTATAAGCAAGCAATTTCAACCAACTATATTGTAAACGTGTATCTTTTTCTGAGTCCGTTTCTTTGAATTCGTCGGAGTCGTGAATCGCTGTGAAACACAAATTCGAATTATCTGTCTTCTGATCATCATCACATGAGGACGATTCTGAGTCATCTAGAGTAGCAGTAAATGCATGCTTCCGTTTCTTTGCTGGATCATTGTTCATGGGAGGATTTTGCCTATCTGGATACAGACAGTCTCTTTTGAAATGGCCCGGTTCATCACAGTTGTAATATTTGACATTATTTGGCACTACATTATGATTTCCAGAGTTCTTATAGTTGTTTCTCTTGAGATTATTCATCTTTCTGTATTTCAGGAATTTCCTAAAAATTTTGGTCATAAAGGTTATCTCTTCATCATTATCGCTATTTGAGTCTGATCCATCGGTCAATGCATTGAATGCCATTGATTTCTTTTCAGATGCTTTGTTTTCTCTTCTCCCAATCATCTGAACTTCATATGACATTAGGTTTCCAATTAATTCTTTTATCTTTAAAGTACTGATGTCATTTGCCTCTTTGATAGCAAGTGTCTTTTGATCCCATTCTGGAGTAAGAGAATATAAAATCTTTATGACCTGATCTTCTTCAAAAAATTCCTTTCCTAGAGATAATAGAGAATGCACAATATCCTGAAATCTACTATACATATCTGAAATAGACTCATTAGGATTCATTTTAAATAATTGAAACTGATTTGTGAGCATGGAAATTTTGGTCTGTTTAACTTTGCTTGTTCCTTCGTGAGTAACTTGCAAAGTTCTCTAGATTTCATATGTAGACTTACAAACTGACACTCTATTGAATTCATTTCTATCTAGTGAACAAAATAGAATATTCATTGCCTGAGAATTATTTTTTGCAACAGTCTTTTGTTCAGCAGTCCACTGTGCAAAATTAGTTGTGGGTTCAGAATATTTGGTTGGTGTGATATTCCAAGTGTCTAATCCTATAGATTGTAAATATATTTTCATCCTACATGCCTAATATGCATAGTTACTGCCATTAAAAAATGGTGGTCTGAGAGTAGACTGACCTTCTACAAATGAACTAGTGACAGGGATACTAGTGTTAGTAACTATACCAGTGTTGGTAGCCATTTTGAAAACTTTTCAAAAAACAGATTATGAAACTTTGAAAACCTCGCTCTGATACCAATGGTTAGAAATGCGGATTATGGATCTTAAGGCTAGGATTAACACTAGAGGGGGGTGAATAGTGTTTATAAATAATTACTAAATCCTTTTGAGTTTATGTTAATTTAGACACAGATGTATGCAATCTGCAGATACAGGGATAATCACAGAAACAAACACAGATGCAGAAATAAAATAAAAGCTGTAAAGGAAAGAACACACCAGATTTTATACTGGTTCGAAGTTACCCTACATCTAGTCCTGCAACACAAATACGGATTTCTTTTCAAAAGCAATTGTACAATTACACCCTTGATTTCAAGGCTACGAGGTACACCCTCCAGAATTTCAATCCTCTGGGTAGAGATACTTGATTTCCGGGCCACAAGTTTACCCAATTGATTTACCAAGGCTACAATCACACCTTTTCTCGCTTGATTGATTTTCAAGGCCACAATCACACCTTTTCTCGCTTAATACATTACAAAGAAGTCTATAACTCTGAATAGCACTGAGAACCTTGTTGAGATAGTGATAGAGAATCAAACTAGAAGTAATCGAGTATGATTTAATGTTGATTTCGGCAGAGTAATGATAAGAATATGTATTAAGAAATGTGGAAGAAGATGAGTGAAAAACTAGAAAATTTCATTATAAATTCATTGAAACTGACCCCTATTTATAGAAGAACAACAGTCATGTCCATTGGTGAAGAGTTTTGGCGAATAGACACTTCTTTGAAATTTAAATTTTGAACACAACTGACACCATGTCGACATGGGGTACTTGGGCATGTCGACATCCCAAAGGATTTTTTTGGTGATTTGATTTTCTTTTGAAAATAACTTTTATTTTGTATTAAAACTTATTTTAAACTTTATAAATATTCATAAGTAAATATAGAGAATAATATATATATAGAATTTAACTACAATTTTATATTTAAATCAAAGTCTTAAAAGTTAAATATATTATATTAAAAGATAGTTTAAAATCAGGAGTAATTTGACTTTGAAATTAAAGATAATTTTGAGGCTAAAATTATTTAAAATTAGGATAGTGGGTTTTGAATCTTTTGAAAGGAAAGTTTAGAAAACATTTTGAAAATAGGATATAATTTTGAAAAATCATTTTGAATAAAAAGTTAGCGGATACAAAACAATGTTCCACTAGATTTTCCGTAGGTTCCATCCTACTTGGGGTTCCATCCCTTTAACAGGCTCGAAGTGGATTCCATTCCACGAATAAATTTGATTTTAAGATGCTAGTGCTTTTCTATGAGTTTTAACAAAAATTCTTAAAAATACTTAACCTTTAAATCTTGAACTCTTGATAATCTTGATACTCATGAGTCTTCTATCTCGATATCTTGAATCTCTATACTGTACAGTCTTCATTCTTGGTACCTGCATGATGAAATCCTGCATATACATATATATCTAAACTTATAATGTTAGTATTTATATTTTATAATCTATTCTAAGGTTGTTGTCATCAAAACCATCATCTCACGGACTAACAGGAATCTCTCCCTCTTGAATGGCCTTACTCGTCTTCTCCTTCTTCTCCCTGGCGTCATCGCTCCTTGGAGTTGGCTCAGGATCAGAACGGCCTACACGAGATCATAAGAGACAAATCTTAGAACACATTAACTACTCGCCGAAAACGACGATCTTTTGAGCTTTGAAAAGAGAAGTTATGTACTGGTTTCTGCCTAACTCTCAACTGTCTTGGGAGTTTCGCCCTCTGGAATGGGAGATAGAACATGAATATCAATGCCAGGATCTTCTGGGTCGTAGCCAACGTGTTGCTCACAGGATCAAGTGCAAGGCGACCGGTCGATTGAGTAGGGGAAGGAGCTGGAAACTCGGTTCCTGTAACATCCCGTATTTTTAAGCCATTGAATTTGAACATTTAATTCATTTTAAATGTTTAATGTGGATTCTTAATTGATTTTGAAATGAATGGATTCGGGTTCAACCAATGAAATAAGCTATAATTTTTAATTATAATAATTTCGGTTGAATTTCAATAATGGGAGAATAATAATTTACATATTCAGAATTGAAATAAAAGAAATCTGGATGTAAATAGTGATAAAAAGGGTTTTAAAAATTTATTTTGAGTCATTTGAGAGTAAATGGTATGGTGGGAATTTTAGATAAATTTGTAGGTCGATAAGTTAATATTTGGGATTTTATATTAATTTAAAAATGAATTTAATATTATTAAAATGCAATTTAATCAGATTTTGGTCCGGAATGAGCCAGAATGACTTTTATGGTGTTTATAAATTTTATATGAATTATTATTAAGTTAGTAAAAATTTTAAAAGTAAATTTTTAAGCGTTTTCGACAATTTTGAAAATCGCTTGATTTAATAAACGAGTTAAAATAGCCTTCCGGGGCACAGTCTCGGAATTCGACGAAACCCATTCCATTGGATCTGTAATAGTTAGTTATTATCGGATTTCAATTTTCGTAGCAATCGGAGTTGTCGTTTGACCCCGGCAGCTCGAAACGCATCGAAATCGTTTTAATCGATTTAATTTGAAATTGATCGTTTAATTCCGTACCTCGCACATACGACCGAATTAGCTTAGGAAACCTGTTCCATTGTGTCCTGAACGCAGAAAAACCCTTGAAACGCCTGTTGGTACGCGAGAATTGGAGTTCGTTTGCATAGATTGTTAAATTGAGAATTTTATTAATTAAAATAATATTAAATAATATATATATATATATATATAATTGTTACTAAAACCTAGCTTTTATCTTCGGCCGCCGCTAGAGGTTTCTCCAATGGCCGAAAACGAATGAATTTTCTCCCTCAATATCTCTCTAGCCATCGATTTTCTTTGAAAATCACCAACTGCAAAGTCGAAGCGCTCGTCAAGAGCTTCAAATCCAACGGTGGATCTTGACCGTCATCATCATATGGAACCAGAAAATGGGTCGAGGTCGCTGCCGTTCATTTGCGTTTCACATGAGCATGATGTGGCCGAGTTCGCCCGTGTTTTGGCCGAAGGGGGAGCAAGCCGTGGGCTTCATGGTGGAGTTGTTCGATCACGTTCAAGTCGAGCGAGGAGGAAGCGATTTGAAACCCTAAATCTCGACTTTGGGTTCGTGTAGCCTGGAATGTGCATATTGGAAGAAGACGTATGGGTTGCGGCCTAGATCTGGGTATAACTTTTTTGAACGGCCGAGATCTTGCGAGGTTTAAAATAAAAATAAATTGTTTATAAATTTAATTCAAACTTTAAAATTTAATATTTCGTTCATACGTTATCAGATTTTAACGAAACTGGTAGCGTTGGAATCGCAGGAAAGAGTACTACGTGATGGTGTAGATCCGGAGTCATTCCGGGCAAGTAGAAATTCGAGTTAAATCGAACGTCGTTCGGTTTAATTTGAATTTCGAACGCTCGCCGAAACTCAAGGTGAGTTAATCTCACTCACATCTGGAATGTTAGCTGATTTAAATAGTTAATATTTAAATATCTGTGTGATTGGTTGAAATGTTTATTTATATCAGCCTGGATTGATATATTTATAGTGTTGTGCTAATATTTGTGGATGCAGGAAAAACAGGTTGGAGGGATCCAACTGGATTCCTCACAATGTAGTAATTATTTTTATAATTGATGATGACGCCTGTTATATATTGTGATTGATAAATTTGGGATTAAATTGTATTGTGAAATTGTGGGATAAACTATAAGCCCAGAATGTTAAATTATAAAGAAATTTGGAGTTTTAATTATAAAGAAATTAAATTGGGTTTTAAAAAGGAGTTAAGAAATTAATAAATAAGGGATATAAAAATTAGAATCTGCTTGGATGGAAAACTGAAATAAAATTGTATTGGAATATTGCTGGGTAAATTATAAATCCATAATTAACTATAAATGGATAAATTGAATTTTAGAGGAATAAAAGATATTGTTAAATAATGAATTTAAAGCAATTAAAATTTGAAATCTATTTGGAATGAAAATTTGAAATTTGGTAAATCTGGAATGATAAACAAAGAGAAACGTTATCGGTTGATAAATGTGAAAGTAAATTTATGTTATTAAACTTAAACCTGAATCTAAATAAATTGACAGAATTTATAAGAAGGATTTTTGGGATATTTGAGTAGGAATGAGTTTCCCTGGGAAACACCAAGTTTGAATTTTAAACAGATTTTATTAAAAGTGAATTTAAGTTTAAAACTTGTTATAAATGAGTGTTTGGAAAATTATTGTTTTAAAAACTAATTAATAAGGTAACATTAGTGATTATTTTCGATTACATTAGTAATTAATTTTATAAATGGATTGTTTTAAAAAGGCTAGTTTTGACCTAAATTATTTGAAATTAGTATTAAGCCTTTTACAACTCTATTTTTAAATTTAGTTTAACTAAAACCTTATTTTTAAATCAAGTTATATCTTATAAAATAGTTTTACTTTAAATATTTCAAAATTATATTTTGAGTAAATAACTAGAAGTAAATTTGCATATTTTAAAGTATATTTCAGTACAAAATATTTTAACTGTTTTAAATTTAAATTGTTTTGAACTTGGTTATTTCCAATGGGAATATATGGTAAAGGATTTACCTTGTAAGGAAGAATTTTGGGAAATTGTTCTCAAATGAGTTTTGAAAATTTGGAAATATATCTTTTAAAGATATTTGAGGCAAATAAATAATGTGGGAATTATTTATTGTGTGATGGATGTTTGTGAATATAAATTGATAGTTAAATCATCGACTATCAATATTGGACAATGCGTGAGCGTTTCGAAGAGACCGGGATCGAGATTTATTTCTCGAAGAACACTTCGATCCGGTTTGTACGTTTCATGCGAAAAACGTGTTCGGAGTCGAAGATGGAGCAGTGAAGTGCAAGGGCTAGTCGCTACTAATCCTGAGGATATTTCCACAATGGATGTAGTAGGAATAGTGCCTTCGGTTCCGTTCGAACCTGGAACGGACTTGTATGGACGAATGCTTGCGAAACATCGTCAGGTGGACGATGAGCATTCTAAGTGGAAAACGTTCTAAAGGTAGCACTTAGCCTCAAGCCTCATCAACCGGGAATGACTGAAAATCAGGGGATATGCAGCAAGGTTAGGTGGGTCATGCCCAAGCAGGACAAGATATTTCCCCTGTCTAGATGTCCCTTATATATTTCGGCTTAGTGGGTGGTTGGTCGCGCTAACCACGGGGTTTATCTTGTTCGAGACTGTTCAGTAAGGAATGGTTTCGGCCTTGTGTTGCAGGGGATGAAGGGAGTAATCCTCGGTACGGTGATCTAGGCCCCGTACTGTGACAGGTGGTACCCAAGTGCCTAGTCATTGTTGGAAATCCATTCTCCCTACGAGCCTTGTACGAGTTTTGTTTGTATTACCCACTTTTGTGGCTAGTAGCTGGAATTTAATGAATGTAACAATTTCGGCTATTTTATAAGTATTTGTAAATAGACCCTATTATAATATCAAAGGATTTCTATAAAAAGTGTTTTAGCTATCGTAAGGTAAAAACCGGACATGTTTATTTGTGGCGTGGTCTTACGAGATGCTTTTGTTTTCAAAGGATTTTTGAAACTTTAATAATCAATTTGGATGCATTATTATCAGCTGGTATTCCAGACTGACTCGGGTGTTATTTCATTATAATGCTCGGGTCAGACCGAGTATTATATGTTCAGGTCAGGATGCTATGGAGCAGGAGAGGAGCTGGAGTCCGAGATGTATTATATGTACCTATATATATATATATATATATATATATATCCGCTGTTGTGATTGTTTGGTAGGTCTGATTTGTGATTGTTGATGTATGAGATACTCTGATGATATGATGTATAAAACAGTAATAGATTTCATTTTGTGTAAAGTCCTATATTTACTATTATATTTTATTCCGCTGCGACTGTGAGATTCTGATATTGTTTAGTTTCTTCTTCTTCTATCTCTTCTTCTTTAACCCTAATGGTTCGTAATTCTGTGTCACTTGAGTTAATAGAGGTAGAATAGGGTTGATTCAAGGGGTACGGATTTGCGGGCTGTCACACTAGGTATCAGAGCTTAGGTTGGCGACAACCTAGGCTTTGGTGGGGGAAATTACTCATTAAATAGAGTCAATAGTACTCTATAATGAGTTGAGCGTATTAATAGATATGAGAGCATACTTGTTAGTGAATATAAAATTGTTTTTATACTGTGTTGACTTATCAATTGAGTGTTTATGAATTCTGGTCGGTACGGGAAGTACAACCGTATCGATAGGGGTTTCTAAACTCTTGAACAAGATAAACCGACATAGTATTGTGTCTAAAGGGGGTAAATGAAATAATTTTACCCAAAATTATATTTTGATATAAAAGAAATAATTTTCTGAAATTATTATATATTTTTGGTTGATTGGGTGTTAATACAATAAGTAAATAAGAATCTAAAAGTTAATCTAAAATGTGAAATGGATATAACCAAATAAATTCCATGAGTATAAAGTATACAAAAGAGAATAACTAATTTAAACCCAGCCAGAATTTAAATCGCGGAAGTTTTGGAAAGGATTTTAAATAAAATAAAAATAAAAGTTTGGAAATTTAAAATATTGGGAAAGTTTGAAATGTTTGTTGAGGTTTGAAGGTGTTTGAAGGCAATGTTGGAATATTGTTTTGGGAAATATTTTTGAATGACAACTGTTTTGAAATAAATTTGGGAAAGTAAGAAGCATTGAACTCACTTCAATCGCTGGAAAATAATCCTGATGATGCTGGCCACATCATTAGAATTCATTTTCAAGTTTCTAAAGTGATGGATTGCTTCTCTAATATTTGGTTATGGTATTGTTTGGACTAGTTGAGTATAACAGTTGTTTTGGACATTCCAAAAATGGGAAAATTTGTTTTGGTATAAACAAATTGTTTTGGAAAAATCTGGAGATTTGATTGATATATCAAATAGGTATATATTTGATATATTTCAAAATGGATTTGAAATAAAAAACCGGGTAAAATGAATTCTGGGAAAATTCTAATTAAATAATGTGTAATGTTGTAATGAATTAACTATTGAACTTATTAAGTGAAGTAGATATTAATAAGAAGGAAGAAATGAAAATTTTAATATTGGGATTAAAAATTTAACTCGAGTAATTGGAAGTGAATAAAATATATTGAAGTAAGTAGAGAATTTGAATATAGCTTGGATAAGTTAAATAAATTGGACTTAGAATTAAATTGATTTGGGTGAAATTAAAATGTAAGTTGGCTTTGAAATTGTGGGTCATTGTGAAATGGATTGTACCCATAGGTTATTAAGTTGTATACTTATAATTTGAGATTGAGGATTTAATATTGTGTAAGAAGGTAAATGAAAGAAATTTGTATCCTTAAGAATTCAGTGATACACATATATATAATTTGAAATTGTGATTATATGCTGTAAATGGATTCAAAGAAGCAATATGAGCTTTAAAATAAATAAGTTGGAGAACTTATAAATTGAAAGTGAGATTATAATCACAAATGGGAAATAGTGGAATTGTATGGTGGATTCAAACTTAATCTCAAATGAAATGTAAATTGAAATAAGATAAAGTGAAATATAAAGGAAGCGAATGAACTTAAGTTAGTAAATAAGTTTTGAACTTGTATATGGAGATTAAAATTGAGAATTTGAAATTGAATTAAAATTTGTAAATGAATTGGAATTAAATTAAATTGGATATAAAGGTGAAATGTAAATTTGTTTATAATCGCATAAAGAAATTCATGTTCTTAAGTTATTGAGTGTTATAATTTGAATTTGTGATTATAAAATGGAAATGGACTTAAATAAGCAATCTAAACTCTTGAATAGAAGTGAAATTGTAATTCATTAATGGAAAGGGTTGAATGGTGTGGCAAATTCAAAATTTGACCATAAATGAAATGTAAAATGTAATGAAGCAAAGTGAGAATATAAAGGTGGATATTCTTAGGTTAGCAAATAAATTTTGAATTTATGTATGAAAAAGAAAAATATGTTCTAATAATGAAATTGAAATTTAATTTCAGTTGCGTAATAAATTATATTGAAGGAAATTTAGATCCTATTTAAAGGAGTGGAAAGGAAGGGTAGAAAATTTAAATTTGCTAACTGAAATAATTGGAAAATGGTGATATTATAAATGAATTCAGAGGGAATTGAGGAAGTGAATTAGAACCTAATATGGATTAGGTTAGAGACTAATTGAATTACAATTGAATGGGATTTGTATTGTAATGGATAGAATTTTGATAATTGATCAAAATTTGAAAAGTAAATAGAAATCCAACTCTAGCATGTGATTTAAATTGGTGGTAACAAATAATGAAGTGTGAATGAAAAATGGAATTAAATTATAATAATGATGGTTTGAATTGTAAATAAATTCAAATGAGTGAACTAATTTAAAGGGGTTTCTTTGCTAATAAAATAAGTCTAAAATGGATTTAATAAATAGGCAAAGTGCATTAAAGTTTGTTAATGAATTGGAATTTGATTTGGATGAGAATCAAATGAAAATAAAATTTTGATTTATAAGAAGATAATGGAGATATTGTAAAGAAAGCTTAAGCAAATTAAATAATTGTGGTTAAGCTGAATGTTTAAGCTAGTGTGATCAAAATTTGTAAATGGTTTGATTTGGTAAGAATCAATTAAAATGGAAATAAATTGAGATATTATGGAATTGAACTTATTTAAGGAAGATGATGAGATGGTTATTTTTAAGCTTATGAAATAGCTTTAAATGAAATTTGTTTGGACAATAAAATTTTGAATGCAAGCAAATGACTTTTAAGATAGTTATTGTGATGAAGAAAGAATTTATGAGTTGTAAATAAGAATGGAATGACTTATATAACTATGAAAAATATAATAATAATATAATAAAATAAACTTAAGATGATTAATAAATTTGAAAAATGAGAATAAGGATTGAGTTAATAATTGAAATGGAATAAGCATGCTTGGATTATGAACTATGCAGAATTGAAAAAAATTAATATAAATCTAAACTAGAATTAATTTTAATGGTTGTGAGTTTAAGTGATGATTAGTTTTGGCTTGAATGACATGAATATTTGCATGTATTTAGAATTTAGTTGTTTAAACAACAAATGAATTGGTTTTGAATAAATTGGAATGGATTGAAATGTTATTAAGTAATTTTTGCATCAGAATGAAAATGAATTATAAAAGAAATGAAAATGCTTTAAAATTTAAAATAAAATTGGTTTGTAAATCAATTTGGAATTGAATTGAAATAGATTGATGTTAGTGAAGCATATATTAATCATATTGAAATAGAAATGAATTGGTTGTGATTAATATAAATGGTATATAAGGAACTAGAATGTAAATCATTCAAGTGAAATAAATGAAGTTAGTTGGATGAAATTAGAATGGGTTAAAAATCTTGGATTTGAGTATAAATGTAAGTGAATCATAATAGAAATGCAAATGTAGCAAATTGAAGTAAAACTTGCTTGGTGAATCAATTCGAAAATTGGGTAAAGTATGAATTGGAATGGCAAAACTTGTTTGTAAATCTTTTGTGTGAAATAAAACAGAATTTGGTATTAGAAAAGGAACTTGTGCATGTTGTAAAATATGGTTTACTTATGGAATCATGCAAATTGTTGATTGGAATATGAAATGGTTATGTTTGGCTTACATTTATATTGGAAATGTTGTTTAAAAGTTCATATCTTTGAAAACTAATGAGTTTGTTGAGTATAGTACAGGTGCGGGAGGCATTCGAGAGTGTTGGAGCGTGGATATGCGTTATATTAGCCGCTTGCTATTAAAATTTGCTAAAAAGGTACGCCTACGCAAATATAATTGGGAAAATGATATATATATTGTGATATATTTTGGTTTCCGACCGTGTGGGTCGATGTATATATATTTATGTGTATCGCGATATCGCGAAAGCTCCTCCGTGCAGGGGAGACTCTGCCAAATTTTTTCTGAAATTTTGGGAGTTAGAAAATTTTTGGGAAAAATTTATTAACTTGGAAAGTTATTTTGAAATAAGGTTGAAACAAAAGCTTTTGAGTATAAATAAAGCAAGTGAGTTTGGATTTGAGCTAAAGGATTTTGGAAAGTGAATATAAGCTTTTAACTAAGCAAATTGGATGAGGAAGTGAGTTTGAGCATAGTTTTTACCTTAGCAAATTTCGGGGACGAAATTTTTATAAGGGGGAAGGAATGTAACATCCCGTATTTTTAAGCCATTGAATTTGAACATTTAATTCGTTTTAAATGTTTAATGTGGATTCTTAATTGATTTTGAAATGAATGGATTCGGGTTCAACCAATGAAATAAGCTATAATTTTTGATTATAATAATTCCCTTTGAATTTGAATAATGGGAGAATAATAATTTACACATTCAGAATTGAAATAAAAGAAATCTGGATGTAAATAGTGATAAAAAGGGTTTTAAAAATTTATTTTGAGTCATTTGAGAGTAAATGGTATGGTGGGAATTTTAGATAAATTTGTAGGTCGATAAGTTAATATTTGGGATTTTATATTAATTTAAAAATGAATTTAATATTATTAAAATGCAATTTAATCAGATTTTGGTCCGGAATGAGCCAGAATGATTTTTATGGTGTTTATAAATTTTATATGAATTATTATTAAGTTAGTAAAAAATTTAAAAGTAAATTTTTAAGCGTTTTCGACAATTTTGAAAATCGCTTGATTTAATAGACGAGTTAAAATAGCCTTCCGGGGCACAGTCTCGGAATTCGACGAAACCAGTTCCATTGGATCCATAATAGTTAGTTATTATCGGATTTCAATTTTCGTAGGAATCGGAGTTGTCGTTTGACCCCGACAGCTCGAAACGCATCGAAATCGTTTTAATCGATTTAATTTGAAATTGATCGTTTAATTCCGTAACTCGCACATACGACCGAATTAGCTTACGAAACCTGTTCCATTGTGTCCGGAACACGGAAAAACCCTAGAAACGCCTGTTGGTACGCGAGAATTGGAGTTCGTTTGCATAGATTGTTAAATTGAGAATTTTATTAATTAAAATAATATTAAATAATATAATATATATATAATTGTTACTAAACCCTAGCTTTTATCTTCGGCCGCCGCGAGAGGTTTCTCCAATGGCCGAAAACGAATGAATTTTCTCCCTCAATATCTCTCTAGCCATCGATTTTATTTGAAAATCACCAACTTCAAAGTCGAAGCACTCGTCAAGAGCTTCAGATCCAACGGTGGATCTTGAGCGTCATCATCATATCGAACCAGAAAATGGGTCGAGGTCGCCGCCGTTCATTCGTGTTTCACATGAGCATGATGTGGCCGAGTTCGCCCGTGTTTTGGCCGAAGGGGGAGCAAGCCGTGGGCTTCATGGTGGAGTTGTTCGATCACGTTCAAGTCGAGCGAGGAAGAAGCGATTTGAAACCCTAAATCTCGACTTTGGGTTCGTGTAGCCTGGAATGTGCGTATTGGAAGAAGACATACAAGTTGCGGCCTAGATCTGGGTATAACTTTTTTGAACGGCCGAGATCTTGCGAGGTTTAAAATAAAAATAAATTGTTTATAAATTTAATTCAAACTTTAAAATTTAATATTTCGTTCATACGTTATCAGATTTTAACGAAACTGGTAGCGTTGGAATCGCAGGAAAGAGTACTACGTGATGGTGCAGATCCGGAGTCATTCCAGGCAAGTAGAAATTCGAGTTAAATCGAACGTCGTTCGGTTTAATTTGAATTTCGAACGCTCGCCGAAACTCAAGGTGAGTTAATGTCACTCACATCTGGAATATTAGCTGATTTAAATAGTTAATATTTAAATATCTGTGTGATTGGTTGAAATGTTTATTTATATCAGCCTGGATTGATATATTTATAGTGTTGTGCTAATATTTGTGGATGCAGGAAAAACAGGTTGGAGGGATCCAACTGGATTCCTCACAATGTAGTAATTATTTTTATAATTGATGATAATGCCTGTTATATATTGTGATTGATAAATTTGGGATTAAATTGTATTGTGAAATTGTGGGATAAACTATAAGCCCAGAATGTTAAACTATAAAGAAATTTGGAGTTTTAATTATAAAGAAATTAAATTGGGTTTTAAAAAGGAGTTAAGAAATTAATAAATAAGGGATATAAAAATTAGAATCTGCTTGGATGGAAAACTGAAATAAAATTGTATTGGAATATTGCTGGGTAAATTATAAATCCCTAATTAATTATAAATGGATAAATTGAATTTTAGAGAAATAAAAGATATTGTTAAATAATGAATTTAAAGGAATTAAAATTTGAAATCTATTTGGAATGAAAATTTGAAATTTGGTAAATCTGGAACGATAAACAAAGAGAAACGTTATCGGTAGATAAATGTGAAAGTAAATTTATGTTATTAAACTTAAACCTGAATCTAAATAAATTGACAGAATTTATAAGAAGGATTTTTGGGATATTTGAGTAGGAATGAGTTTCCCTGGGAAACACCAAGTTTGAGTTTTAAACAGATTTTATTAAAAGTGAATTTAAGTTTAAAACTTGTTATAAATGAGTGTTTGGAAAATTATTGTTTTAAAAACTAATTAATAAGGTAACATTAGTGGTTATTTTCGATTACATTAGTAATTAATTTTATAAATGGATTGTTTTAAAAAGGCTAGTTTTGACCTAAATCATTTGAAATTAGTATTAAGCCTTTTACAACTCTATTTTTAAATTTAGTTTAACTAAAACCTTATTTTTAAATCAAGTTATATCTTATAAAATAGTTTTACTTTAAATATTTCGAAATTATATTTTGAGTAAATAACTAGAAGTAAATTTGCATATTTTAAAGTATATTTCAGTACAAAATATTTTAACTGTTTTAAACTTAAATTGTTTTGAACTTGGTTATTTCCAATGGGAATATATGGTAAAGGATTTACCTTGTAAGGAAGAATTTTGGGAAATTGTTCTCAAATGAGTGTTGAAAATTTGGAAATATATCTTTTAAAGATATTTGAGGCAAATAAATAATATGGGAATTATTTATTGTGTGATGGATGTTTGTGAATATAAATTGATAGTTAAATCACCGACTATCAAAATTGGACAATGCGTGATCGTTTCGAAGAGACCGGGATCGAGATTTATTTCTCGAAAACCACTTCGATCCGGTTTGTACGTTTCGTGCGAAAAACGTGTTTGGAGTCTAAGATGGAGCAGTGAAGTGCAAGGGCTAGTTGCTACTAATCCTGAGGATATTTCCACAATGGATGTAGTAGGAATTGTGCCTTCGGTTCCGTTCGAACCCGGAACGGACTTGTATGGACGAATGCTTGCGAAACATCGTCAGGTGGACGATGAGCATTCTAAGTGAAAACGTTCTAAAGGTAACTCTTAGCCTCAAGCCTCATCAACCGGGAATGACTGAAAATCAGGGGATATGCAGCAAGGTTAGGTGGGTCATGCCCAAGCAGGACAAGATATTTCCCCTGTCTAGATGTCCCTTATATATTTCGGCTTAGTGGGTGGTTGGTCGCGCCAACCACGGGATTTATCTTGTTCGGGACTGTTCAGTAAGGGATGGTTCCAGCCTTGTGTTGCAGGGGATGAAGGGAGTAATCCTCGGTACGGTGATCTAGGCCCCGTACTGTGACAGGTGGTACCCCAGTGCCTAGTCATTGTTGGAAATCCATTCTCCCTACAAGCCTTGTACGAGTTTTGTTTGTATTACCCACTTTTGTGGCTAGTAGCTGGAATTTAATGAATGTAACAATTTCGGCTATTTTATAAGTATTTGTAAATAGACCCTATTATAATATCAGAGGATTTCTATAAAAAGTGTTTTAGCTATCGTAAGGTAAAAACCGGACATGTTTATTTGTGGCGTGGTCTTACGAGATGCTTTTGTTTTCAAAGGATTTTTGAAACTTTAATAATCAATTTGGATGCATTATTATCAGCTGGTATTCCAGACTGACTCGGGTGTTATTTCATTATAATGCTCGGGTCAGACCAAGTATTATATGTTCAGGTCAGGATGCTATGGAGCAGGAGAGGAGCTGGAGTCCGAGACGTATTATATGTACCTATATATATATATATATATATATATATATATATCCGCTACTGTGATTGTTTGGTAGGTCTGATTTGTGATTGTTGATGTATGAGATACTCTGATGATATGATGTATAAAACAGTAATAGATTATTTTGTGTAAAGTCCTATATTTACTATTATATTTTATTCCGCTGCGACTGTGAGATTCTGATATTGTTTAGTTTATTCTTCTTCTATCTCTTCTTCTTTAACCCTAATGGTTCGTAATTCTGTGCCACTTGAGTTAATAGAGGTAGAATAGGGTTGATTCAAGGGGTACGGATTTGCTGGCTGTCACAGTTCCGGACAGACCGACAATGTCGTTCTTTCCTTTTGATGAGGAAGAGTCTCTGCTATAAAGAGCTTTTGCTGTAGACAAGTCTGAAGGCTCATTCCCTCAGAGAAATTCTTTCATTAAAGCTACTTCGTCTACCTCTTTAGTGCCCGACTCAATCTTTTTTATCTTTATCAAAGTCTTCCATGCTTCGGCTAGAGATTCGAGGTAACCCTTGTCGAGGAATGTTAAGTCGCGATGCATGAGAACTCGAGCATTATACTCGGCTATAAGCGGATCAAACATGCACTTGATTTCCTCCCTTCCAGCCTCCGTAGCCGCCTCAAGGCGAGAATTAAACTCTATGGATGCTATTCTTTTGCCCTCCTCACGGGCTTCATCCATCAGCGTCTCAACTTTGGAGAGTTCGTCGTCGAGCTTTGTATTTAGGAGTCGTGTGGCAACAATCTCATCGCAGTATCGTTGCGACTCTTCCTGAGTAGCAGTTTTTTCTTCCTTCTCCTTGAGAAGTAGCTCTTCCAGCTCCTTAACTCGCTAAGCAAACGCATCCCTCTCCTTCTGAACGGAGTCTTTCTCTAATGCTAAGGATCGCAGCATTGAACCGCTTCATCAATCTCTTTTTTACATGTGGCCTCTAGACGACTAACTGCCTCAGCTGTGCCTTTGGTGTTTTTCTGAGCAGTTTCAAGCTGATACTTGTATGAGAAAAACTCTTTATCCTGGGCTTTAATGATGTCTTTGTCGTGGATGGCTTCGAGCTTCAGACGATCAATTTCATGTTGACGTTCGATGGAGACTTCTGACACTTTCTCTGCCAAATGAACAAATGCATCGTGCTAAACGTAGACATCATTGTTGCAAACGATGGCACTTTATTTGAGTGCCTCGAAACTTGATGAATCGCTGAAAGAAACTTCAGACCGTCAAAGCATATTTTTGGGAATGTAGGCCTTAAGCTCAGTTAGCCTTTCCACAATCGATGGATCATGTGTGGGAGCAGAAGGAGTTTTCCTAGGGACTATGGGTTTTTTGCTAGGTTCCTGAGATTGTCTGGTGTTGAATGAACCTGAGTGTTGGTCGTGGAGAGTATCAGACTGGGACCCCTTGTGACCACATTTCTCCTTGCCTTGCTCCGATGAGAGGGAGGATCGTGATAGTATGAAGACTGATGGTAGGTTTTCCATCGAGATGATGAGTCCCGGGAGCAATAGTCCCTATCACCGTCGTCAACTCTATCCCGGCGTTTGCCAGAGTCCGAATCCCAGCCAGAGTGATGGAAAATAGATGACCCACGAAGGTAGTCAAATCCGTAGGAGCATCCCATATCGCCTGCACAGAAATTAAGTAAACACGAGTTAGCCAGAATCACATGACGACTGAAGTTTAAGTGAAAGATGAAGTGTAAGTGTCATTGTGTGTGTCTTAGTGTTTTCCACCAACGGACCAATTTCTTTGGCTTTACTTATAGGAGTTTTTTCTCCGTGATTATGGGCTTGGGCACCTTCACTGCCTCTCACGGGAAAATAAAGTTTTAGGGCTTCTGGATCATTGAAGCTATAGTTGAGTAAGTCGTCGGGAATGGTGAGGTCAAATAAGCCTTTCAATGAACCCTCTAGGTGTTGAGTAGACGACTCTTTTTCCACTGGAGTGATTGTGACCTTTGAGGTTCCACCAACAGTCTTCTTCCTTGGTTTGTATGCCATTTTCTTTTTTCCCTTCAAAGGGGGAGGCACTACATTGGTGCCGTGTGCCTCAACCACCTGTTCTCGAGCAGGACTTACATTCTCATCCGGTGTGTCTGACACCCCAGTCTCTCTAATCTCTCCCTCCTCGAGTGTGTCGGAGGCATCGCGTGTTGAAGGCCCAACTTGCCTTTTGCCTTTGTCCAAGGCAGACCCAATTATAGTGACGCCGTGAGGAAGACTTATTCGGCGATCTTCCAACAATAGCCCAAATTTAGAGAGCGATTCGTTGGTAATGATGGATCTGATATCCCAGTCTTCCATGGGAACAACTCGAATAGCTTCAACGGCCTTAGAGTACCCGGAGCCTTCGGGAAGTGGGTTGATACCTGTAAAAGTAGAGAAAGGATTTAGAAAGGATGCACTTTCCGCCGAATACAAGTATTGACCCAGAAGAGAAACTTACTCCCTTCCAGCCATCTCCTTGCGAAGCCAGGGGACAGCGCACGTAAAACCACTCCTGCTTATACTGGGCGAATTTTCTCCACGCTCCAGTCAGGATTTGGCACTTGTTATGTGGCTCAAGGAATACGAAAGATAGGCTGTCGGACCGCCTCTTGGAACGATAAATATAACGGATGTCGTCAGGAGTAGGGAGCCTAAATAGAATGCTTATGAAGAAAATGCACATGTCGTATATAAACGCGTGACTGTTAGGATGTAACTATGCTGGGGCGATCTCGATATGTTGCAACACATCGTGGAGGAAGGAGTTGAATGGTAGCACGCTACTAACCCGTCACATGAATTTGTTGCAGGCGGTATATCCGGCTGGGGGCAGGTGAGGACGATCCTGTCCCGATGGAACCAGTACATCATCAAAAGGAATTCCGTGAATTGAGCATAGTCGACGAAGAGCGTTTTCATTGATTCTTGAAGCTTGAGAATCAACCGGATTGTCTAGGATGATAGTTGCGTCTAGAGCATCAGGAGCCAAGTCAACAAATGCAATCGTTGGACTCGGAATATTATATACAGGAATTGTCGATGGATTTGGAGTTCCCGCTACTTCTTGTTGAAAACTTGGCTCATGTTTATCTGAGACTGTAGCAGAACTCGACTTTCAAGACATCTTCAAACAACGTCGAATTTGGATGAACACCTGTTTGAACTGTACTTGAAAGACAATCAATGTTAGTCATAACAACAAAAGTGCTCCCCCCGCATGGTGTGTGAACCAATGTGATGATTCGTGCAAAGAATATAAATAAATTAGAGTTCTGAAAAGTAAGGTGTAACACAATGAACTTTAAGCTGCCCTATTTACAAAATTTTAAGTTCGCGTTTATTATGGTTTCAACCATGAAGTCCTCAGTTCGAATCAGTTCGATATGCTTGTTTGTTTAAGTTCTGATCCTTGTTTATTGTCCTGTGATTTGGCGTGGGGGGTTCAATGTCGAGCGGCTTTCAATGCCGAGCGGCTCTCAATGTCAGGCGGCTCTTAGCACGTGCTAGCCGACCCACTCACTCTCCTCACTAATACACTCTCAACACCGCACGAGGCCGTCCCACTTGCCACCTAACTCCCTAACATCACTCTCGTATGAAAACCACCGGACCGCCTATTTCCTACTTGGCCATTTTTCCACTCACTCACATAGAGACCATCGGCCTACCTAGAAACTCACCTCTCCCTCGCTCTTGGATTACCGGCCGGCCTCGAACAACACTCTAATCATACTCCAACAACCTAACTCCCATGCTCGGTGACCTAGCAGGAGCCTACGACTTAGAAACCATCGGTGTAACCTTCCATTCTCCTCTCCGTTCCACTAAACTCGAAATCGGTTAAAGTTTTACCGAGTTCCAACCCTAAGGCATGTTCAAACCTCGATTCGTCTTCCTCATCTACATGATTCCTACAGTTCATAATCTGAAGAGGATTCGCGAATTCGAATTTCATGGTAAACCTCTTGGTTTGAAAGAACATTTGAATGAGAAGTTATTGCCTAAGAGGATGTTCGAAGCTTCGGGATCTGATTAGGTTTGAGATTGAAAATCGTTTAGAATTGACCTGGGAAAGAACTGTAGGGAGGACGTACAAGATTCGGGGTAAGGAAGCAAGGCTGGAGAAGTAGCCAAAGTTCATAGGAAAGTTACGAGTTCGTGTAAAGTCGAAGTGAAAGTAAAAGAAGTGATGGAGAGAAGTGTCGGTTTTTATACATGAAGAAGGGAAGGCGAACAGGCATCGACTGGTGAACCTGGTCAAATTATTTTGTGGCTCGGTGAGCAGTCATACCGAGCGACAATGAACTTGCCGAACGAGTGGTTCGGCATTCAGGCATCGACCGATTGCATCAAAGACATGGCATGGTGAAAAACTTAAAAGAGGTTCGGCATTCAGGAGACCGTGTGAATTAACTGATGAGAAGTCCGTGCAAGGATTTTAAAAAAAATGTGGATTGCTCATGGTTCAAAGCGCATCATGTTGGCTCACACGATACACTTTAGGGGGGCAAGTGTTACCCGGTTGTTTGACGCGGTAACGAGTCGTTCGGCACAGAGATCTCGTTCGGCATATAGGCCTCACTCGGCACAGAGGCCTCGCTCGGCATACAGGCATCGCTCGGCATTCGAATGTTGTTCAGTAGGAATATCTCGTTCGGCCTAGGTATCGTTCGGCATTACTCCATCGCTCGGCATTCTCGAGTCATTGCTCCATCGCTTGGCATTCTCGAGTCATTGCTCCATCGCTCGGCATTCTTGAGTCATTACTCCATCGCTCGGCATCCCATGGCTCGGTCTATCTACCTTTCTGCATAGACGCGTCACTCGGCCTTAGTGCCGTTCGACATGGACCCCCTGGCCGGCTTGTACATCGTTCGGCATAGGCGTTTTGTTTCAGCTTGGATGCCGTCTGGCTTCAAGGGAAGAATTAACACTCAACCTCGAGTGAGTGCGTCGTCATTCGGCATACATCGTTCGGCTTACCTCACTTGGCAATCCCACAACAGAGTAAAGGCGTTCGGCATAACTTTACTTCAAGTCACTTGATGATCGATCGGGTAATTCTCGGTCGGCATTCCTTGTTCGGCATGGCTCGTTCGGTATGTCTGGCTTAGCGCGCAGAAGTCACCTTCTGTGGACCGAGATACCTTATTCCTGGGCCTGCGAGGGAAGTCCAGCCTAACTTTGCATATAAATAGAATGGCAGGGACACAATGAAAGGGCCCTTTTTTCGAGAACACAGAGGAGACTCTATTGCTTTCAAGACTCATTCTTTTTCAGTTAGCATCTGTATTCAAGTTGTTGGTGTACGGATTGTATCTGTATTCAACTATCTGTGAGAGCAATAAAGATTAAACTCAAAGTGAACATTGGTAGTTACGCCGAACCACTGTAAATTTGGTGTTCTTATTTCTTATAGTTATTACTGCATTCCACTGCGTTATTCCTCAGTTTTAATTTACCTTCTTCATTAATCTCTCTACACAAATCCTTCTTCGGGTGTTAGTGACAAATTCTGACGCTAACAGCAACGCTAGAGCATGTCGAAAGTAATGCAAGAAGAAGGGATTAGAGTCATCATAATGCAAGTTCAAGAAGAATTGTTGCATTTTGCCTCCACAAAGCTTCAAAAGCATTCATATTTCACTACATGTTTCAAGGCACCAAAAGTCCCACATCGCCAACTTGAGCAAGCTGACCTCTTTCCAACTACTATAAATATAGATGCACCCTCTCATGTAAAGGGGCCTTTGACCTTTTTCCCCTCTCTTAGCATAAGTCATTTCTAGGCTTGTACATTTGCATATTTACATATTTATACCTATTCATGAGTTAAATAAATGAACCTAACATGAGCGTATTTACATATTTGACTATAGACTTGTATATTTGACTTAGGACTTGCCTATTTTACCCCATGACTTATGGACTTGCCTATTCTTCACTTTTGAATTTATAGACTATGATTTATTTGATTTTGTAAATTATTAAAAAATCAAGAGGTATATTTGGAACTTCTTCGAATATGTCACTTTGTACGGACTTTTGGAAGTTGATAATTTTAATAGTTAACATTTTGATGTTAGAACTGTTAGAACCTCCGAATGTTCGAAAAATGACTGAAATGCCCAAAAGAAATTTGAATATAACATTTTGAAAATTCATCAAATTCATTTAGTTTAAAATCTGAAAGTTAATCATCGTTGGTATTTAAATATTTGCAGGAAAACAAGCCCGAATGTTCGAAAAATTACTGAAATGCCCAAAAGAAATTTGAATATAACATTTTGAAAATTCATCAAATTCATTTAGTTTAAAATATGAAAGTTAATCATCGTTGGTATTTAAATATTTGCACGAAAACAAGCAACGTGGACTACGTCGCATACATTTGCTGTTCATCACATTCTACAACAATAGTCCTTCCCGATCAAGATTAATTGTCACCCTTCACACATCGATTAAATTTCGCTTAAACGTTTTGATACCGATAAAAATTTCTCACTTCGAGGTTAATCAAAATTCTCCTTTAAGTCATACCTCCTACTCGATGTTAATTTGGTTTCTCTCTAAAATCAATTTCGTTCCTCTTTATAATTTTGAATCCAATTTGCATGTTGAATCCAAGCTAACTTTTAAAATACAAAGGCGAATCAAATTTCAAATCCAAGATCTGAATTTGTTTTCGACATCTATCTCGCCTTTTCGAAATCAATGAATTCAATTTTTTGAATTAAACTGAAGTTGTGATTGTAGATCCAGGGGATGTTAGATGATGAGTATAAAAGTCCAAGAGGGCCTCATATTTATAAACAGTATTGAGGTGTTTAAAGAGGTGATGTCGCCTGTATTTGGAGAAGCGATGTCGTCTATGTTTGAAGAGGTTCAGAAATCTACGAAGCGAAGTGACATCTTCGAAGCGGTCTAGTGGCTTGGAAGTGGTCTTCGAGGTTGTTCAGTGATTTCGAAGCGATTGTCAAAATGATTGTCGAAATTATTCAGTAATGATGATTTTCGAAGTGGTGATTTTTGAACAGATTTTCAAAGTTATCCGGTAACTTTCAAAGTGATGATTTTCGAAGTGATGGCTGTTGAAGTTGTTCATTTGTTGCCCTCCAAGTAGATAGTAACTATCGAAATCGATTTAAAAGCCGAAGTGGGTAATGATTGTCGAAGGCGTTCAGTCGATCGCATGGAAGTCAGTACTGATGAAGAGGACAACCAGCCAGTGCCGGCCACTGGCGATGACGACCCAGGTTAGGGCCCACTATTGATTTTCAAGTCGTTAGTCTTGAGTCCAAACCGATATCTCCAGGTATGGGACTTCAACTTAGAGTTAGAGAAATCGGCTTTAAAAGATCTACAAGCTTTAACATTATAAAAGCTAAGGTAGCATTTGGTCTAAAATGAGTTTTGTGTTTTGAATTTTCGACATTAATTACAAAATATTGAAGGACTGAGAGACGACGGATAGGATGAAAGAAAGATGAACGAGACTACGGAGGGGATGAAAGAATGATCAAATGATGTATTGTCTGTCTTGTTTCTCAAAACATGTTTCTCAAAACATTAAAAATAAAAATAAGAGTTGTTTTCTATTTTGTATTTAACTTTGATTTCTAAATTGGTCGTTTTTTATAATATTCATGTGTCATGTCGTACCCATTTTTACATGGATGAAAACTCAAAACTAAAAAGGGTAAACCAAACATTATCTAAATTTTCAAATGTTTCAACAACATTTTGAGCTTCAAAGATAACATTTCGAATTTTAGAAATATGTAAACCAGATTTCAAAAATAAAAAGGATTTCAAAGGAATTCGATTTCAAAGGGATTTCATAATACCGGTCTTCAAATATATATAGCATCTAGCATTTGAATAAGTTTGTGTTCTCAAATATGCACGGTTTCATGCATTTGGAAGAGATAACCTACAATGATTTTCAACATTAATTTGTTTTTAATGTATACACATTTGGTTTCAGATATATGTATACTCTGTTTTGGTTGTTCATGTACTTTGAGCATATATCAGTTTATACACACCTGTTTGGTATAAACATGGTTTCATATTCACATGATTCCAAAAAGCACATGTTTCCAAAAGCATTTAGCTTCAAAAAGTTTCTTACGTATGTGAGTTTTGGGTAAAATGTAAAGTTTTCCGTATGCTTGGTTCCCTAAATAGATGGATTTTTTTTTAGAAAAAGGGTATGGGTTCCAATCTATATTGCTTTCAAGTGCATCTGGCTTTTGTAAAAATGGAGATATTAAGTTTTAAGAATATGTAAAAATTTATATTAACAGATTCATACATATAAACTTCAAATGTATAATGTTTCTTATATATGCAATTCCATATAGGTGCTATATGATTTTGGAGAATCAAAGACTTATATATCATTAAACTTTCAAGGCTTAAAGTTTCAAATGAGTATAAGTTTTAAGTACATACTAGAAGCTCAAAAATATATCTTGATTAAAATTTTATATAGTTTTATGTGTATGCAGTTTCAAAAAGCAAATTTCAAGTTTATGACTGGGTTTTAAAATAAAGAATTTATTTTGGGCCTAGTATTGAATTCTGTACAGGTTTTGAGTTGAATATCCAGATTCAAAATTCTTATGGATGTGTTTTCAAATGAGCATAACTATTAGAATTTTTTTTGGTGATACAATATTTCCAAAATTAATAGATTTTGGAGATATTTAGTTACCCGTTCTGTGCATGAAGTAAATGGAAAGAAAAATTAAAGAGATAGGGATGTGGAGATATTTGCCATATACATTTGATTGCCATATTTTATAAAAGGAGAAACAAAAGGAATCAAATAGGGAAATAATTGATTGATGGAGAAAATGGAATATTATCAATCAATTACATGGCAAGGCAATTAATGGGAATATTATTATTCCATGAATTGATTTATTTACATAAATCAATTGCTTCATCCCTAAGTAACTTTTCTCTATATATAAAGAGAGGCATAGAGAATGTTAAGATATCAGATATGAGAGAACAATCTCTTGTTTATTTTTCTTCATTTCTTTACTCTGTAATCTCTTCAAATAGTAATAAATCTCTTCCCCATTAAAGTGGACGTACACTATCTCGCGATGGTGGAACCACTATAAATCTGTGTGTTCTCTCTTGTCTCTATATATATTTTTTCTGTGATCTATAACTATCTGTTTGTTCTATCACGCCAAATTGAAAGATCCTATTTTTCTGCTGAGAGGGATTGATCACCCCTCCCCCTAACAACTGGTATCGGAGCTAGATTCGCAAAGAAGGTGTTTGGTAGAATGGCAGGAGGAGATGAAAATAGTACAAATAGTACTTTAGCGCCAGTAGTTGCTCCATACGTCAGAGGCTCCTATGTGGCTTCAGGATCACAGTTGACGATAGAGAAGTGGAATGGTGAAGGAGATTTTGAAAAATGGCAATGGATGATGAAAGCAGTTTTAAGGAGAAATCGCGTTCATCGAGTAGTATTTGATACAGAGACACTACCTGCTGATATTTCATCAGTGGAATTAGAAGAGATGGAAGAATGGGCCTTTACTACTCTCCAGCTTGCTATGGGAAAGAATGTAATTTCTGAAATCAGTCAGGAAACCACAGTCAAAGGCATTTGGAAGAAGTTGTAGGACCTCTACATGAAGAAATCCCTAACTAACCGTCTGATCCTATTGAAGACTTTTTTCACTTATAAAATGAAGGAAGGTTCTTCAATTAAAACACACCTAAGTGTGTTTGATGACCTGTTGATGAAGATGAAGTCTGTTGAGTTGAAAGTTGATGAAGAACAGAAAGCAATGATTCTGTTGTGTTCGCTTCCAGGACGATACACTGGTTTCGCTAACAGCCTTATCTATGGTAGAGATACATTGACATTAGATGATGTGAAGACAGGTTTGCTCAGTGAGGAGTTGAGAGATCAGATGAAAGAGTTTGGTGTTGGTGATAGTAGTGGAGGAAGTAATAGTAGTTCAGGTTTATTTGTTGAGAGAGGTAGAGCAGAGAAGAAAGTGAAGAATTACAGGGGGCGTTCCAATTCTAGGAAGCCTCATTGGCGGAGTAAGTCAAAAGATGAAAGGTGTCATCATTGTAAGAAACCAGGCCATTGGAGAAGAGACTGCCCAGATCTGGAGAAGAAGACTGAAGGTTCTTCATCTATTGCGATGGAGAAAGATGATAGCGATTTATTGACAGCGGTTGTATCAGATGTTGCAGACCACTGGGTATTAGATTCTGGAGCATCATTTCACATGACTCCTAATAAGAATTATTTTTCTTCCTTTGATGCTAAAGAAGGAAGTTCCATCCTTATGGGAAACGATGCTACATGTAAGTCTATGGGAGTTGGTTCAGTTCGCATTCGCATGTATGATGGGATTGTTCGCACACTTTCAGATGTTCGCTATGTTCCTGGTCTTCGGAAGTCATTAATATCATTAGGCCAATTGACATCATTGGGATGCAAGATAACCATTGTCAAAGATGTTTGAGAGTTTCCAGAGAGGCACTTGTATTGATGAAGGGTGTTATGGTAAGAAATTTGTATTTGCTGATGGGTACCACTGTTCATGGAGAATTATGTGTTGGAGTTGATAGTTCTAAAAGTTTGGATGCTACCAAGCTTTGGCATATGAGACTAGGTCATATTTCGGAGAAGAACTTAGAGTTGCTTCGTAAGAAGAAAAAGATCAAGGGAGAAATCTTCAACAAGTTGAACTTTTGCAAGGAGTGTGTATTGGCAAAGCAAACCAGAGTTTCTTTTGGTGACGGTATGCATACTTCTAAGAGTGTACTTGATTATGTACATTCAGATGTTTGGGGGCCATACCCTACTGCTTCCATTGGTGGAGCTTATTATTTTGTTTCATTCATTGATGACTACTCGCGCAAGGTTTGGGTGTATGTAATGAAAGCTAAGTCGGAAGTATTTCAGAATTTCAAGGTTTGGTTAGCTCTTGTTGAAAACCAAACAGGAAAGAAATTGAAGATTCTTAGATCCGATAATGGTGGCGAATATGTCTCCAAAGAGTTCCTTGACTATTGCAGACAACGCGGTATTAGAAGACATTTTACTACACCTGGTGATCCGCAATCCAATGGGGTTGCTGAGAGGATGAATAGGACTCTACTTGAGAAGGCCCGTTGCTTGATATTGACTGCGAGTATGTCTAAGGGTTTTTGGCCTGAAGCTGTTTCGACTGCAGCACATATTATTAATCGGATTCCGTGCTCAGCCACTGGTGGGAAGATTCCAGAGGAGTTATGGAGAGGTAAAAGCACTTTATTAAGTTATTTTCGTATATTTGGATGTCCAGTTTATGTTCACAATACATGACAAGATAAGTTGGAGCCTAGGGCCTCCAAGTGTGTTTTTCTTGGTTATACAAATGGAATAAAAGGATACAGAATTTGGAATCCAGTTACGAAGAAAGTTATACACTCCAGACATGTGACTTTTGACGAGTCAGCAATGTTTAAACCTTTGGAAGGTTTATCAGACGGTTCAGATTCAGTTGACGAGAAGGCCGAAAAGACCGAGATTCCCAACTTTCAAACCCAAAGTACAGCTATTACTATTGGCAATAGTGATATAACAGTTGATGATACATCACATGATAGTCCACAGATTTCCTCTAGTAGTGATGGAGATGGTCATGAAGCTAGAGAGGATTCAGCTCAAGATGAAGCTCAAGGTGGAGCTGAAGGAGAGTCAGGCGATATAGTCATTCGGGCTAGTCAGAGACCAAAGAGAGCTCCAATTAGATATGGAGATTGGGATTATGCAAATTTGATCCTTGATGATCAGTTTGAGTATGCTTTACATGTTGTTCATGATGAACCATTAAGCCTTGAAGAAGCCATGAAGTCGAATGATAATTCGAAGTGGAATTGCGCCATGAATGAAGAGAAGTTAGTTCGCCTTCAGAAGGTTCATACAAATGACAATGCAGCAGATATGTTTACGAAGGCCTTACCTGCTACTAAGTTCGAGCATTGCTCGAACTTGATTCACATGATGAAGTGCTAGGTGCCACATGGTGGCACTATGGGGAAGAGAGTAACTTGGTTGAAGTTAAGAGAAGATGTGGCATTCTTCTTGTATGAAGAGATATGAGTTTATTTTTTTGGTTGCACAACGTCTGCCTTATTTTTTTTTGAGTGTTTCCAACACTTTGTTGGTGGGCGGTGGCCTTGCCGGAGTTCATTAACAAAGTGCAATGAGAGGTGGCTTTTGCAGGAACTCATTGGGAAGCATTCATTTTGGAGTATCTTGGTTTGGAAGAGATATTGTATCAAGGTGGAGATTATTAGAATTTTTTTTGGTGATACAATATTTCCAAAATTAATAGATTTTGGAGATATTTAGTTACCCGTTCTGTGCATGAAGGAAATGGAAAGAAAAATTAAAGAGATAGGGATGTGGAGATATTTGCCATATACATTTGATTGCCATATTTTATAAAAGGAGAAACAAAATGAATCAAATAGGGAAATAATTGATTGATGGAGAAAATGGAATATTATCAATCAATTACATGGCAAGGCAATTAATGGGAATATTATTATTTCATGAATTGATTTATTTACATAAATCAATTGCTTCATCCCTAAGTAACTTTTCTCTATATATAAAGAGAGGCATAGAGAATGTTAAGATATCAGATATGAGAGAACAATCTCTTGTTTATTTTTCTTCATTTCTTTACTCTGTAATCTCTTCAAATAGTAATAAATCTCTTCCCCATTAAAGTGGACGTACACTATCTCGCGATGGTGGAACCACTATAAATCTGTGTGTTCTCTCTTGTCTATATATATATTTTTTATGTGATCTATAACTATCTGTTTGTTCTATCATGCCAAATTGAAAGATCCTATTTTTTTGCTGAGAGGGATTGATCACCCCTCCCCCTAACACATGAAACTAGTATATCCAACAAACCATGTACATATTTGAAAACTGAAATTTATATTTAAAGGCATGAACGTCTAAAATCAATAACTTTTTCTAAACTCAGGCACACATAATTCTTACACATGCATATATATGAATCTTTATGCACTTAAAACCGTTAAAGCTTGTATCCTCAAAGGCTAAGACTGTTCATATTCGAAAGCAAGCATATATATATATATATATATATATATATTTAAAGCCCATATTTATTCAAACTTGTTGTATATAATATACTCAAAGCTCATACGTATTTGAAGCAGTACAAATTTGGAACTGTATACATAAGATCCTACCGGAAGCTTTCACATATTCACATTTAAAATTGATTTTTGGTAATTCTATTCATATTCATATCAGAGTTCAAAATGCTTTTCTTTGAAACAATACATATATATGAAACTAGTGTGCATTCAAAATTTATATATGATGTTATTGTTAGGTGTGGCTCGCATTGTAAAAGGAGTGGGTGCGTGAATTGAACGGACTAAAAGTCCCACATCGCGGAATATTCAGAATAATCGTGGTATATATATGGGATTGGTGGCACGTAACATTAAGGGATTCCTTTTGTTACAATGTGTTGCCAAGACCAGATTATATGCTCGATGGAGGCGATGGAGGGATGTTCAATCGAGACGCCGGCATGGGAGACTTCGACCGTTGACCCCCATAGACACGGTGAAGCGAACGCGTACGGTACGCGGGAATGCCGAAACTCAACATGGTATCAGAGCTCCATGGTTCGATGGGACCGGTATGATGCAGCATGACTGAAACATGGCTCCTAAGGGGCTTGAGCATGAGATGCTCGTCAAGGTGGAGATATGGTTAAAGCAGTCGCTCCGTCCTGCTTATGAGAACTCAAGGTAGCAGCCTGACTCCACTGCGAAGAGGACTCGGTATAACTCCAAGGTGACTTGAGCAATGCTCGCCAAGATGGAGTTTGTTAGGTGTGGCTCGCATTGTAAAAGGAGTGGGTGCGTGAATTGAACGGACTAAAAGTCCCACATCGCGGAATATTCAGAATAATCGTGGTATATATATGGGATTGGTGGCACGTAACATTAAGGGATTCCTTTTGTTACAATGTGTTGCCAAGACCAGATTATATGCTCGATGGAGGCGATGGAGGGATGTTCAATCGGGACGCCGGCATGGGAGACTTCGACCGTTGACCCCATAGACACGGTGAAGCGAACGCGTACGGTACGCGGGAATGCCGAAACTCAACATCATGTATATAAGGTTTTGGGTATGGTGACCTTAGCTGTATATTGTCTCTGAGATATAAAGATTTTCATACATATGTAAAAGTTTGGTATGTATATAAGCTTCTGGAAATGTATTAGCTTCAGACATTTACAAATACTTGGTTTCATAAATAAAGCCTTTTAAATATAGGCACCAAATATTTATAGTTAAAAATATCAAGTTTACGAAGATATATGAGTTTTGAATCCATATAGTTTTGAATGTATATATGGATTTTGAGTCTTTCATCAATATATTGAATTTTTAATATGCAAGTATTT
The DNA here is from genome assembly GCA_030765085.1 of Allium cepa. Taxonomy (NCBI): domain Eukaryota; kingdom Viridiplantae; phylum Streptophyta; class Magnoliopsida; order Asparagales; family Amaryllidaceae; genus Allium; species Allium cepa. The sequence goes on from CM060939.1 coordinate 64,674,990, forward strand.
TATGTATAAATTCAGATGCATATGAAATTTCTTAACACGTTGCGGTCAATGCCAATAGGTTTAAAAATACATAAAATTTCTCATATGCATAAGTTTCAAACGAGTAAATGGGCAGTAGAAGGCTACAAATGGTTCCAGACGAGCATAAGGTTCAAGCAAAGTGCAGGTAATATATGACCATGATTCAAATGGATGTTTGTTCCGAAAGGTTTTGGGAATATGAAAGTTCTTATGCATATGTATATGCAAAATTCCAAATTTAGGGAAGATGTCAAGCTTCAAGTAAAGATCCATATGAACGAGTAATGACTGAATTAAATAAGCATCAAGAAGTTTGATATGTGTCAAAGTGATATTGGATGAAATCCGTAATGATCAGAAGTACTACCCACAGATATACGTCGCAAGTAATAGGTGGCTTCAACCATATTAAATAGCATCAAGGGATCTAGATTACGACAACAGATGATTTCATGCACATTATCCCAAATACATATAATTTCTCGTATACAAATTTGTATATTATAAGTTCATATATATAAATTTCTACAAATCAAGATTTCTTATATCGATGACCCTCAATCTCAAAATTTTGATTTATACGATGACGCAACTCTTTGTCGTAAACTGTTATTAGAATGAATTCTTAAAGAAAATAAGTTTTTGTCTATAAAGTCTATCAGTTTATGGGTTATGACTTTTCAGGTCTAGAAACAAGATATTTTCTTTCGTTGAATGAAGCCTGAAATGGTATACTTTTACAAAGCTATAATAATATTTATCCTGACAACTATTATTCAAAGAATTTTATCATACATATTTTTGAGAAAATATTCTTTGCAAATCAAAAGAGCTATTGCTGATTTTTTCATATATTTATTTATTTCGAAAAGGAATTTGCAAAGTTCTAAAAAATATATATTATTGCGAACTATGAAAAGTTTTCAGAACTATTGTGAACTATTTTTCAAACTCTAATTAGAAGAGTTTATTCTCAATTAAAGGACTATTGATTCATGTATTATGATTATTCAGTCCTTTATTCGAGATTTACATTTTTATTGTGAGATTATAAGTTTTACAAAATTTTCTTCAAACTTCAAACATTGGAAATGAAATCTCTTATCCAGGCCATTGAGACACACAACGTAACTTTTGGAAGGTTAAGAAATGAAAAAGTATATATTGAGAGATGTAATCACAAGCGGCCAAATGGATAAATTAATCAAGCAAATAGTTAAACCGAAAATGAAGAAAATCTTTAAAGAAAATTTCCATGAATCACCTTAGTCAAATAAAGCAAAACAAAAGAAAATGAATAATAGGCAAGATGATTACTATATTGAGACAAAATAAGGAAGAAGCTCAAGAACTATCCGATGATATAAGTTTCAAGCTACAAGGTTCAAATTAGATCTACAAAGATCATCTGAAAAGGGATAATAAGACTACAAAGCGGTAAAAGATATCTCAAATTATAGCTTGCTTCAAATTCTAAAATATTCGTGATCTAGATTTCCACTTGGATAAAATTGTTCTACACAGATTGACTTTGAAATCATGTGACTCCAGCATAACTATATCGAATTCTAAAAGCGTTCACGGTCCCTGCCTTAACATGGATTCAACATATGATAAACGTAAAGTATCCATAATAATTATGGAATTTCTATCTACAAGAACGAGAAACCAATTACCAATGAAGTCACAAAGTGCAATAAAAAGAAAAATTACTCCTGAAAGGCAAGGATTCACCGAAAGTGATACGTACATAAAGAAACCTCCATAACTCTCCTGCAAAACAAATTGGATAAGATAAGTATGTCTCATATCCTGAATATATCAAACCACAACAGGATAAATTCTATATACATAATGAGTCATCAAGGTTAAGATTGAATCCCATCAAAGGGTTAAGAGATAAAAGGAAATTCTGGATTTGATCAGTAGATTAAGACGACAATATAAATGCCCGAACATCAAAGAAGGATATCCAAGTATCACAAGTCCAAAAAAGAGGAAAATCTTTTCAAAAGGAGATTTAGTACTCCAAAATTTATGACAAAAACTGAGAATCAAGAGGATGGACCACTCAGGAAAAATTGTGTAGGATCCTCAATCGTACACAAAGTAATCCCGCTTGGGACTAATAAATTATGACGATCGGATGGCAATGTCACAACGAAAACATGGAATGACGAACATTTACAGCCATATTTCTCAACAATGGATGAATGGGAGGAAATTTTATCATTTCAGCCATGGAAAACAGTAGAATACTCCTAAAGTAAAAGACTCAGCCATTAACGGCTTGATCGCAAGAGGTCCCGACCATCAAAGGCTTGACCGTAAGAGGTTCCGACCATAAAAGACCCCGGTCATCACAAACTATAAAAGGCCCCGGTGTCATCATCAAAGACCTCACTGAAGCGCCTCCTAGAGGGAGGCCAGAGTAAAGCTTTGGTCGGTCCGAAGATCTGCAAGCCCTTAGCCCCTGCCTACGTGGCTTGGTTGGAGCGTCTCCTAGAGGGATGATGGAGTAAGCCTTTAGTGCCGTCATCAAAGGTCTCATTAAAGCACCGACCAAGCTTTAATGTCATCATTAAATGCCTCACTGAAGCGCCTCCTAGAGGGAGGATGACCATTAAAGGCCTTACTAAAGCATCGAAATCTTTAAAAGGAAGATCAATCAAAAATAGGAACCAAGCAGTGCTCCTAAGTCAATGAAAATCAAGAACGAAGTAATGCTCCAAAGTCAATCAAAATCAGGGTCAAGTAATGCTCCCAAGTCAATCAAAATCAAGAGCCAAGTAGCGCTTCCAAGTCAATCAAAATCAAAGCCAAGTAGCGCTTCCAAGTCAATTAAAATTCAAGCCAAGTAGCGCTCCGAATCAAACCAATATTTCTAAATGAAGATCTATCAAGTATGAACTATTTATGTCTCCCAACAAATGCAATTCTTGGCCACCAGACAAGAGGTTCTAGTCTTCTATTATTACTACTAGATAAGAGTTTCTTGTCTTCTGTTATTATTATCAGATAAGAGTCTTTGGTCTTCTCTTATTATTACTAGACGATGATTTTCGGCCTTCTGTTATTATTACCAGATAAGGATTTCCGGCCTTCTGTTATTATTACCAGATAAGGATTTCTAGTCTTCTCTTATTATTACTAGATATGAATTTCTGATCTTCTCCTATCATTTTCAGATAAGGATTTCTGCTCTTCTATTATCATTGTCAAATAAGAATTTCTGGTTTTCAATCTATTATTACCATATGAGAATTTCCGGACTTCTATTATTGTTGATAGAAAGAGCTCTGGTCTTCCATTATTATTATCAGATATTGTATTTTGATCTTCTACTACAAGATATGGATCTGTAGTCTCATGTTATAATTGTCAGATAGATTTTTGATCTTTCATTGTCATTATCAGACGGGTTTTTAGACTACTATTCATTTTAGAGAAAATTTCTAGTGCTCCCTCACCACAACAAATTTGTCCTTTTACAGCGTTTTAGAAAGGCTATGAAATTTTTTAACAGCATTATGAAGAGCACTGTCGATCAACAAGCTGTAATAGGTTCTAAAAATATCAAAACACTTGGACAAACGTCGCATAAAATGCACATATTAGAGCATTTTTGGTGATGTTCATATGTTTTTGTTGTTATGTTATATTTATTACAACGTTCGTGTCTCCACTGTTTTTCTTCCATGCAAAAATTACTTGTTTTATTGCATCGTTTTCGAAAGGCAGTTATTTATTTATCACAACGTTTTTACGCTATCACGGCAGTTTCTTGGCTCTCCTATCAAATATTTTGCAGCGTTCTATATAGCATGATGTGATTTACCGGCGTTTTCTTCATTTTCATGTTAACTATTCCACAGGGTTTTCTACACTGTCCTGTTATCTAATCTGCAGCATTTTTGTTTCAGAATATCATCTTTCTTACAGCATTTTTGAAGCACACTTATCGCAACATTTTTTTATTTTTATTTTTCAAATTTTTCGCAACATTTTACCCATTCGCTGTTTCTACAACGTTTTCAAACGCAATATGTTTAAAATAATCATTAAATTCAAACAACACAAACAAATATAATATTAGAACTTTAGCATAATATGTTAAACATAATCAAAGTTGCACTGATCCCATATACCAAATAGACAATAGTTACACATAACATTTTGCAATCAATGTTCTAGGCAAAGATGCTAGTAAGTTGTTTTTACAAAAGATGCTTACTAAGAAAAGCAAAATACTAATCGTTGGAAGTCCAAGCTCGTGTTCTGCAAAGTCCAATATCCTACATGGTAAAAAAAATTGAAATTAGAACCAATGTAATATGTACGAAGCATCTTGAACAAAGTAGTATGTACTGCAATATGTACAAACCAGAAACCAAATCTATTTGTTTGATGCTACTGAAGTGAACCTGCACGTTGTATAGTCTAGAAAGCCACAGTGATATATTCCATGATTCCATCTACAAAGTCTAACAACAAGCTGGAGTTGGTTTTTCCATATCGATTTGTTTTCTATAGGCACGTAGGTATCTCATTTGATCACTTCTTATATTCAAGTCATTTTTGTTAACTTAACGATATATTCTTCTTTCAAAAAGTTCCTTTGTACTTTACATTTTTGGCGAATGGTTGTTTGTATTTGAAGAAATACCAGGGAGTTTATGATGTCAAGATTCGGAGAGGTAGCAAATATTGTTCTTAAATATTTAGAACGTAGGGATCGACTTTGTCTGCCTAACCATTACATCATCACTTCCTCGTATTCAGATATGCCTATTAGGCTTGGAAGCAAATTATGGCACGGTGATAAAAGCAGAGGGTGGCAGCTGTATAACATTGATAATTAAAAAATTAACAGTATGTCTACATATACATAACCATGAAAGTTGGATGTAAAAAGTTATCCGGGGTTTTAAAAAGATCCATATGCCACATACTGATCTTTGATCGAAAACGAAGGTCAAATTCTCCTTTCTGTTTCTTGGTTTGCATCACGATTTTGTTTGGTGGATTTGGAAGATTTCAGATTTGACAAACACTGAGAATTGTTGAGAAATGATCATTATTGGGCCTTTTAAGCTGAATTTATGCCATTGTCAATGGTTGTTCTCTGTTAAATTCATCGTTATAACTAATTGGGCCAACTTATTTTTTAAGTCCACTCATTTTTGTGTCCAAAAAAATTATAATGATAGAATGAGATGGAGTTTTTCTGTTGCGGGACGCTGTTTGTATAACAAAATAAGGAAAATAAACCGTTTCCAAAAACCCCGGTAGAACATTCATATACTTTTATACATGCATTGCATATGCATATAATGCACAACTAGCTACTCATTTACGTTAGTATTAATTTTTTATATAAATGAGAGATCTTCAGCAGCTCAATTAAGTTTCACTGGAGTTGACTATTTCTTTTTCCTCCATGACAAATGATTTGATTCCTAGCATGACTCGATTCCTTTAGCCTTATCCCCGCGTTGTGAAATGAGTTTTACTTCATTATTGATTCAAACGAAAAGTAAAGTCAACATTTTGAAACTCGAATTTGTAGAAATTTTAGATTGCCCCCTTTTCTAATTTATTTCCTGTCTCATCCCTCAGAAATTCTATCATTATGTATGCCTGGAATGATACCTGACTAGCTAATCATGGGATTACTGATTTGGAAATTGGAAAGCTAAGAGTGACAATGTTGAGTGAAGAAACTATTTCTGTAATAACCCACAAATTTATCACTTGGATAAATTATATTTATTTTTAACATATTTAGATATAGGTTTAAAAGTAAGAAATAATCATATTTTAAATGATAAATAATAATTTTTAGCTATTTTGTTTAGGAAAAAAATATTTGGGACAAAGTACCGAGGTAAAATATTGATAATTTGTAAATATCGTCCTAGGTAAACTATCGATAAAACGGTCGAAAATCATTTTATTGATAAAACTGCTTTTAAACAATAACAATAGTGTACGGCTCTAGATACATACACTAATATATGTATTCAAACAAGATTATGAAATAAAATACTTTATTTTATTTTTATTTTAAAATAAAATGTATTTATGACATCAACAGTTGATATCATCGGTTTTATATATTTCTTCGAAAATTCAAATTGAGTTTAAATATTAAATAAAGAGTTTTTATTTACAAATAAATCTATTTTAATTTTTTAATAATGATGGTAAAATAGTTTTCAAATTTTGTTTATCAAAATAAATAGTTCATAGAAAAATAGAAAATGTGATCGAAGAACGTTTTCCGAAATTTCGACTTTTCAACACTGGAAAGTTGTCGGGAACGTTATTCGCCTTTATACACTATATATACAATTAGAGGAGCATAACATTTTATTGCTCCTTATGTTTAAAATGTCATAACTGAAGATACAGATTCTAAAGTGAATATACCAGTAGTCACATCATAGGTTCTTATAAGATATATGAACTATTTAAAAGATAACGGTAACTGGTCCAGATGATTCAAACCTTGGGTAATTTGTTAAAAGATAAAAGCAGACCTGGTGCACAAGTTAAAAACTTAAAATTGTCATTTGACTTTAGTATCAATGGTAAAGGACGTGGATTGATGTAGTGTAGGAGCTGAATTTGTATGTGATTTGCTTGATATTTTGGTACTTATATTGCTTTATTCGAATATGGTTTGCTTGATATTTTGCAACTTATATTGTTACTCTGAAAGCACCAGATGCATCTTCTGTCAAGCTTCTATTAGCAAAATGAAAAGTGAGAATTGTGTAGTTTGTTAACCATTCTACCTCACATTTTATGTAGGTCGTTGGAAGTAGAAGTCCTGATCATGAAAGTCCTCGACCATGTCTTACTCCAACCGTATGAAGGAGGTAACGAAAGACACCGATAAATCCTTACCGGTAGCTTTCACTTTGTTCAATGTTTGCTTAAGTGATTTTGCAGAATTGTATTTTGTTAAAAATTATATTTTACTCGGTATTTGTTTGCTTGATAGATGAAAATGTGGATATTACTAATTAGCATTTACCTTAAAGCTTTCATTTTGGTTTAGCTTTTGAAGTTGGATAAATTTACGAGACTCTGACGCAGTTACAATTGCAAAAGACACTAAGAAGCCCGACAAATAAATGGCTATTTAGTGAGATACACAGAATGAAAATTTTGAGCTAGCTTCATTTTCACAGATGAAATTGATACCTTAGCAAAATACCTTTTTAAAGACTTTTCTATGACATTTTTGTGTTGGACTACCCCTTCTGTTGTTAGGTACATGCTCATGGCTTTTCTTATTATCTTTTCATTGTTGCTTAGTTGAAGTAATGCTTATATTCTGGTTTATCCATCCTTTATCTGCCTTATCTTCTCTTTAATTCCAATCGGAGTTTTTTCAGGGATTCAAGATGCGCTATTCATTAGCTGACATTTGTGGCTGCAGTTGGTTAAGCAAAGTTCTTGGCCTCTGTAAAGTCATTACTTGATCAGCAATGGTTATTATAACCACCATTTATTTTCAATGCTCAAGGAATTAGGCACTGAACCATGTCTTAGATGGGAAGATAAAAGTTAGGATGTATGTTGTCGTTCTAACTTTGTGCCTATTAAGGTGAGTCCTCCTTACTCTGGAAGTGATTTTTTTTAAGCTCGATATGAGTTTGGCATTTATGTTGATCAGCATGTGTATAGGCTGATTGATGTTGCATAAAGCTACATAAGGCACTTTTGTCTTTAGCCAAGCAATGTAAGTTCCAGTTTGAAAAAAGTCTTTAAAATGTTTTCACTATATTTGTTTCCTACTATGTAAAACTTCTACATCATTTTCAAGTTTTAAAATACTGTCGCTCAACATATCCAATTTATGGTTACTCCCGCTTAAAACTCGGAAAAACTTTTATGTTCAAGAAATTGACTTTTGTTGTTTGCTTCTTTTAACAGTTTGACTTGGGTGCTTTTTAGGAATAGATGTGAAACATATTTGGCCTCACCGTGTCATGCACAAACTACTCCAAGTGTTTTGATCCATTGATGATGAGCTACAATGGATGCTTATGAACAGGTGAGTGCATGTTTAGCCGCAAATAAAAAAGAAATATTACTTATTATAAGATAGAATATAAATGACTCCTACTTTGATTTGTGTATTCACATGCACGTAATATTATTATAGTGGTCGAATGATACTTCATACCCATTATTGCTGATTTTGCAATTTAACACATAAAATTTAAAGTGGAATATTTTTATTCATTCGAACATTAGATTTTTTAAGTGAAAATAAGAGACACATTCCTAAAATCAAACTTAATACGCAACATCCTAAAAAAAAGATACAATTTACATCATTATTTTCAAATACTGCAATTTTCTTCCTTAAAATACCCCTCTACTCACGTTGGTTTTTCATATGTGGATGTTATTCTCGCATTCATAATTAAAATTTGCACCCCATTGATTATCAAAACGCAATAATTTTTATAGAAACGGCAGATTAATAAACCTTTTTCACCATTAAATCACAAATTTTATTATCTTTCTAATTAGTGGTATTATGCATATATAAAACAATGGTGGGCCACGTTAAATTGATGTTTTTTAAATTTTCTGCAATTGTACGGTACGATTGCAGACAATTCAGTAATTATATGCAATAATTGAAGAAAAATTTGCAATTATATGGTATAGTTGCACTTTTTCGCAATTACTTGAAATAATTACAGAAACGTCTGCAATTATTCCATTTAATTGTAGAAGAATTTGCAATTATATGGAATAATAGCAGAAAAGTCTGCAATTATTCCATATAATTGCATAAAAGTCTACAATTATATGGAATAATTGCTGACATTTGAAGAAAAATTGATGATTATTTCATATAATTGCAGAAAATGGTAAGTATACAGATAATTGAAGAGAAGTCTACAATTATACGGAATAATTGCAGAGAAGTCTGCAACTAATCCATATAATTGCATAAAAGTCCGCAATTATATGAAAAAATTGCTGATATTTGTAGAAAAATTGATATTTTTTAAAATTGCAGAATTCTCTGCAAATGTATGGAATAATTGCAGTCTTACTGCAAATACGATTTTTTGGTATCAACAATGGACTCATTTTAAAGATTGTAAAATTTATGATTTTTTGGTGAAAATGGTATGCTGCTCCGATATTTCTACAGAAAGTTATGTGCATTTGAAATGCTAAAAACGTAAAGGGTATTTGGGTTTTTTGGTGCACACGGATTTGAAAATAAGGACTAGAAACGTAAGTTTATTTTGAGAAGGATGTTTTCTCTATTTTGAAACTTAATAGGGATATGAGCCAAACTATACTTTTTTTAAGTTTTAGTTTAGAATATGGTACAACATGAATATTTATGATTTGATTGGTGTTAAAGTTATTCACAACATGATTAGTAAGAATTTTTTTGTAATGTTAAAACGCATACAACATGCACCTAATATTTTTGTTTTCCATTTTTGTGCAACATGATTACCAATAGAGTATATCAGTAGATTTAATTCACTAATTTGGGAATCTATGTAATAAAAATGTAGTTTTTTTTTGTTCTCGAGATATTAATTAAAAATTTGAATTAAATCGATTAAGCCTACATTTATGGTAGTTAAATTATTAACAAGTTAGAATGATAATAATAACAAATAATTATAATAATATAGCAATAAAGATGATGTCAAAGGTGAACATATATAAGATTCGGATTAGATTGAAATATACTGCTAGGTACGATTAGCTCACCACACACCTGATTTTGAATCGAGCTTACCATTTCGTAACACATTAACTGGTTAATATGTAGTGTTCATTGTTGCATTGCGTAAAGCAATAAACTTTTTAATAAATTTATATCATAAAAATGTAAGCATCACTTAAAAATAGGATCTAGTAAATATATATTTTTACAAATTCAAAACGCTCTTTTACATATATACTAAACTTAATATCGTTTAAAATAGAATTTAACAGGTAAACTTCCTATATATTTTCGCTCTTTATTAATTGCTAATATAAAAAAAAATTCAAACTAACAAAAAAAGTTGCAACTTAGAAATAAAAATTCAAACTAACTGCACATAATCCCAACGCAAAAACATAACTAAATATTTATGCAAATCATTTCTCTTAAATATGTTAACACATATAATTTGTAAAAAAATCAACTTACCCACAAAGCGTGTGCTTTCATCACGCGCGAAGCGTGTGCCGTAACATTCGTTTATAATTAACTGGTTCGAAACCATGCTACTTTAATAACTCTGTCACTTAATGTTTTGGAACACACAGTGGCTTAGTCAATGTCGGCTGTTTTAGTTTAACTTTTCAAGTAGGGTAAATTAGCATTAAATAATAGCATTATAAATGACTGTTTTTGGGAGGGATAAGATTGAGGAAACTTCCTGCATGCACTGCACACCTTTGATTACTAAAAAACAAAAACTATTCACACATTTGGTGTTGCCATAAAAAATTGCAGTCACATGAATGAAGTTTTTGGTACTCCTAGAGGAATCGGCGGTTCATTTTAAAGTGTGTAAAACACCATAATCCAGCTTGTACCAAATTCTAATATGAGGATTCTCGCTGAGCTCTCCACGAACAAGGAAATTCTTATTTTGTTTTCCGTTGTTGTTGGAATTATCCTATGCAAAATTATTCAAAAATTATATCAAGGTAATAATATTATACCTTTTTTTATAAAATTCCATTCTTAAACGTTAGAAATTTCTATATTAGTTTGGTGTTTTACTAATTTCAGCCATTAATGCATTTGGATAAAATGTAAGAATGTTATTAATTTATTAGCTCAACATAGAAATTCTCTATTTTATCCAAATGCAGAGAAGTCTGAAATTAGTAAAACATCAAACTAGTATAGAAATTTCTAACGTTTATGAATGGAATTTTATAAAAAAAGGTATAATATTATTACCTTGATATAATTTCTGAATAATTTTGCATAGGACAGTACCAACAACAACGGAAAACAAAATAAGAATTTCCTTGTTCGTGGAAAGCTCGACGAGAATCCTCATATTAGAATTTGGTACAAGCTGGATTATGGTGTTTTACACACTTTGAAAATGAACCGTCGATACCTCTAGGAGTACCAAAAACTTCATTCATGTGACTGTAATTTTTTATGACGACACCAAATGTGTGAATAATTTTTGCTTTTTAGTAATCAAAGGTGTGTAGTGCATGCATGAAGTTTCCTCGATCTTATCCCTCCCATAAAACAGTCATTTATAATGCTATCATTTAATGCCAATCTACCCTTCTTGAAAAGTTAAACTAAAACAACCGACATTGACTAAGCCACTGTGTTTTCCAAAACATTAAGTGACAGAGTTATTAAAGTAGCATGGGTTCGAACCAGTTAATTATAAATGAATGTTGCGGCACACGCTTCGCGCGTGATGATAGCACATGCTTCGTGGATAAATTGATTTTTTTACAAATTATATGTGTTAACATATTTAAGAGAAATGATTTGTATAAATATTTAGCTATGTTTTTGCGTTGGGATCATGTGCAGTTAGTTTGAAAATTTATTTCTAAGTTGCAACATTTTTTTGTTAGTTTGAATTTTTGTTTATATTAGCAATTAATAATGTAACATCACGCCTTTTCGCACGCTTTAAATCGACGATAAACCACACACGTCAGACTTAAACCATACAGAAGGGCGGATTGTTATGGGGTAAATAAGAAAAAGCAAAGGAAAAAACAAAATAGAATCTTGCAGCGGAACGACAAAATATAATAATCAAATAAACAGTTCGTGAAGTTGTTTTACAAAACATTTGATTATATTTATACAATACATATCAGAGTACACATACCAGAGAATAATAATTAATGCAGCGGAACAATGTGATGCAGTGGAATAATATAATAAATAATATTAATAAAATCTTCGTCTTCGTCCTCCAGAAATAAAGTCTTCAAATCCTGAAATGCTCAGGCTGACCCGATCGAATTGAAAAGACAAAACACTCGAGTCAGAACTAAAAGATCTTATGTAAGTTAAATCAATGATAAATAATATGAGTGGAACGACGTCAGAGGTGTTTACGGGATTTGACTTCTCCTATCCAGTGTCTACCGTGAGTGCAGTAACTTAAGAGATGCTCGGGATTCACATCTCCTAAGGATCTGTTAAACTATTTACTATGTAGTAATATTTCACTATTATAATAATGTCTATAGTAAAATAAACGTACTTATAAATAGCGTTAAGGAGTGACCCAATATTCCCCTTAACACGTAATAGTCCCAGTAGTCCATCCAATATCATAGTCCCTCCTGATCGAGAAGCCACCAGAGGATACCACACGGGCTACGGCAGAAAACCAACTCGTACAAGGCGCGCTAGGGTAGGTGACACGGCACAACAAGGCAATGCCAGGGTAGATATACCAATTGCTATCCGGGCTGGTGGTAACACGTAGCAGCTACTACCGTCCACCTCGAGCCACACCCCCAAAATCAAAAAAAAAAAATCAAAAGTGGCCACCAAATAAATCTCAAAGTCAGAATATAATATCGAAGGAGTGTGTCCGATTAGAGAAATGACCTCATTGGCCCGAGAATCGCTCCTGTTTTAGTCACCTAATGCTAACTCACGGGAGTTGGGTCCACGTATTTACCTCAAAGGAAACGCCGCCACCATCCTACTTCATTCTGGAATCTCCACCGCGTACACAGTTGTTAAAGTGGTTTTCGGAGTTGACAGAGAGTATGACAACTTCCGATCCCGGTCTCTTCAACAACCAAACGTTATTATAACACAACAGTCATTTGAAAATAATTATACTTCAAAACCAGAATAAAATATTCATTTCAAAACCATATAAATACGATATCTCGTTTTAAAACCCAAATCAATATGATATCATTTTTTTTCAAAATATATCCTTTTCCCAAAATCATAGCATTTTCAAATCATAATACCTTGAAACCCATAACTTTGAAACATCACTTCTAATACTTAGATGGTTTAATATTAAATTACTTTATATAATAAATTAGCTTCTTTAATTGCACAAATCAATTCCAAATACGGATTTGAATTCCTAAATAAACCATTTCAATTCCATATATTTCAAAGCTTTAAATATTCCACCTTTTCCAAACTAATTCTTTGATAATTCCATATATATCAAATTTAATTAATAATATTTAGATTTGAAATGTTAACTAAAATAAATCCAATGTAATTTAAGTAAAAATTTAAACTTCGACTAACTGGATATTCTTTCAACTTATTTAACTTGATATATTCATTTAAATCACTCTAACCAAAAATCAGGTTATAAAATCATACCCGTTAAAATCTCAATTTTATTAAAATTTCAAATCAACTTTATTCGAGTATAATCCTTAAATAATTTAATTCACATAAATTTCATATTCAACTTCCAACCTCAGTTTTATTTAAGCCATTATAACTATATATGCAATAAAATTTAAACAGCTACTTAACCATATTATATAAAACCAATCAAATTTATTATTCAACTTATTTTATATTTCAAAGCAAACTTATACATAGTTAAAGTCAATTATAAAATAACATTTACATAACATTTAAAATCAATATTTATATAACCCACATATTTCTTTACAAAACCATAGAAATCATTTAAAATATTTTTATATATATAGACCACGGTGTCTGTATAAATTTTTTTATCCTATGGTCATGTGATACAGACATCTATCATTTCAATCCGTAATTTAAAATAAAAATACGGTTATATATCATTTCAAACCGCAATCCCGAATGAAATAAAAAATAAATCCATAACGAACTGGCAGATTATAATGATATAAAATAAACATCCATTCATCCACCATCCAAATCACGCATCCATCACAATCATCATCCAAAACAATCAATCAATATCAATATATAACTAATAATATGTAAAAGGTATTTAAGAGGCAGTTATATTCAATAATAGATTATATAACGATTAAATTTTTAATAAATGCAGTTAATTGAGATGATGATTAAAAATATACGAAACAGTCAAAATTTAATTTAAAATCACAACATAAATTAAATTTAACAAACATAAGAAATTTTATAAGTTGTGAGTGGGTTAAAACACTCACCTTTTGAATTTAAATTGAATTTAAATCCAATTCAAATCCAAAAATTTCACAGTCTCCAAATTCGTCTAAACCACGTCAAAATGTCAGAAATCTCAATACGATCCTAACAAAAAAAATCGCGAGTAAATCGGACATTGTATGCGAAAGTTATTCAAGTTACAAGATGACTATTGCCATAATAAAGTGTATATATATATAGTGATATTAAAGTAAACAAAATTAATATTAAATTTCATGTTTTGGGATGAGGAGACCGGGGTACCTGCTGACAAGGTCGTAGCAAGGCTTGGGTGAGGTGGAGAGGCTTTCACGCAACTCAAAGCTTCAAGAAGGATTAGGAAAAAGTGTTGCAAGCAGGCGAGGGAGAAAATGAAATAGGATCATGTTTACAAAATGAAGTTCAGTGGGATTGAAAAATTGAAATGAGGCTAAAGGAGGATGAAACCAATGAAATGAATGCTTCAGGTAGCAAAAAGAACAAACGAAAGAAAATGATGTGGCCTTGAAATGAGGTGCTTGCATTGAATGCTTCAGGTTGAAAAATGAAAATTTAGACATTGCAAACAAAGAGGTGGTAGCGAATAATAAATATAAAGTAACAAAGGGATCAGTTGTAGCAAAAACTTTGAGATCCAATTTCAAAACGTCTATTCTGCTAAATTAATTCCTATGAACCCTAAATATACACCTTATTAACACCCAATTAAATTTTATTAACACACATTTAATAAAATGTAACACTCCAATTAATGCAACTGTGGACCGATGCTGCACATAATAAAAGATGAACCGAGACTGGAAATTCAAATTTAAAAACGGCGTTTTTCTCAGCGCGCAATCACGATCCAAAATATTTAATTTACTTTAAAATATAAGGGTAGCATTAAAATCACTTCTGTACTGCCTCTGACTGTTATAAAATGACTGTAAAATGTTGTTTCAAAATTCAAATTCTTCCCTTTTTATAAAATTTTACTTACCTTTAAAATGAAAACGTTCATTTTTTTTCTCAAACCGTTCTTTTATTTTCATTAAAATGCTCTTTCTATTTAACCCAAAATGTAAGTTTCTTATATTAAATGCCATAAATTTCAATTGAGTTCTCTTTACTTTCAATTTAAAGATTCCTCATATGGATTAGATGTTGCAAATTCCACACTTTCATTGCTTTAACTCCTATTTCAATTGTTTATAGATTATACATTAAATTTTCAAAAATTCAATGAAATTATCTTTCCATTTATTTTCAATACGTTCTTCTTATGGTATAATTATTTTGTTTCATATCTATTACCTTAATGATTCACAATTTCCTCTTAGTTCTAATCATCGTAGTATTAAATTCCATTTGCTACGAAAATTCCATTTATTATAAATTAAATTGCAATACATTGGTTTGTTTCCATTCCAATCCTTTTATTACTTTACTATACTCAAATTTGACAACTCCTAAACCTCTTATTACATTTCCGATCAATGTAACATTTATTTATTTTATTAACATTTATTTCCAATTCTATTCCATCAACTAATTAAACAGGTAACTTATAATATTTGTTTACAAGCCATATGTTACACGTAAGTTTCTCATACTTCAACCAATTGTCATATTATGAATTGAATGAACATTAATTTCAAATATTATCTTAATTTACATTAATATAGTATTTAATTACCTTTAATGAAATTTATTCCCCAATTTATTTAATGCAATCAATTATGACCTTACAATTTGTTTCCAATTAATAGGTATTGCATAAATTTAGTTACTTATCAACTTGCATCAACCTTATTACATTAATTTCATTCAATTACTATTTAATATATATTGATTCATTAATTAATTTAATATTTACGTTTGTTTTCTTACATTTGATTTATAACCTAGTATAACATTTACATTAATCTCATTTCATTCAATCCATTAATTATTAACCTTAAATTAGCATTGGTTATATCTTGATGCATTAATATTTCCCAAATTTCCTCTTAATTTCCATTAACGTAGTTTTTAATTACGTTTTATTTCAATGGATTTAAATCTAATTCAATTTCCATTTATTAAAATTCAGATTCATTAATTAATTGAATGCTTACATTTGTTTTCCATATATCCAGTTTGTAGCTAAGTATAACATCTACATTATTTCCATTGATTTGAATTAAATTCCCATCTTTATACTATGCCTATTATTACGCTATAAACTGGTTATTATTGATTACCTTTCATTTACTTCATATTCTCATTTCCATCATTGTAACCTTTGTTTATATTTATTAAAATTTGATTTCTCATTTTAATTAATAGACTAAATAAACGGGCAGCACATAATTATTGCCATCGTTTACTTTTAACTGCATTTATAAGTTTATTGTTTACAGACCCAAGTTACACATTTACATAATTTCAATTTATCGTAACCACATTCAATCTATCGAAAATTTAGCTTAGATTACATCCTTACCATTCATTTATTATTAACTTTAATTAGCATTGCTTACCTTGCATTAACATTATTACTTTAAATCTACATCCAATTACAGTTAATACTCTCAATAAATTTATTTACTTGGTCCCATGCTTTTTATTACACCAATTACTACCTTATAAGTAAATGTACGTTACTATTTTAATTTACATTCACCCTTTCCGTCATTATATTAATCATCATTTACGGACATTTAATTATCTTGTATGTTCATTCTTCCCAACTAATTACCACCTATTATATTATTCCACACATTAATTCACTAATTACATTTGCTTCCTCATATTCCACTTATAACCAAGTCATACATTTAAATTATTTTATTTAATTAGAATTTCATTCAAGTTCATTAATTACTTAAATTAACCTTGTTACGTTTCCTCTTAGTTATTTTTATTATTACAACACAACTTTTATCAATAATTCACAAATTTTTAATTTTCTTCAATATTAAATTTCAAAAATCTTATTGAATTAACAATTTTAATTATCGAATTTTTACAGGTCGTTACAAATAAAGAGCGAAAATATATAGGAAGTTTACCTGTTAGATTCTATTTTAAGTGATATTAAGTTTAGTATATATGTGAAAGAGCGTTTTGAATTTGTAAAAATGTATATTTACTAGATCCTATTTTTAAGTGATGCTTACATTTTTATTATATAAATTTATTAAAAAGTGTATTGCTTTACGCAATGCAGCAATGAACACTACATATTAACCAGTTGATGCGTTACGAAATGGTAAGCTCGATTCAAAATCAGGTGTGTAGTGCGCTAATCGTACCTAGCAGTATATTTCAATCAGGTGTGTGGTGCGCTAATCGTACCTAGCAGTATATTTCAATCAGGTGTGTGGTGCGCTAATCGTACCTAGCAGTATATTTCAAAATCAGGTGTGTGGTGCGCTAATCGTACCTAGAAGTTTTACATAGTAGGAAACAAATATAGTGAAAACAATTTAAAGACTTTTTTCAAACTGGAACTTACATTGCTTGGCTAAAGACAAAAGTGCCTTATGTAGCTTTATGCAACATCAATCAGCCTATACACATGCTGATCAACATAAATGCCAAACTCATATCGAGCTTAAAAAAAATCACTTCCAGAGTAAGGAGGACTCACCTTAATAGGCACAAAGTTAGAACGACAACATACATCCTAACTTTTATCTTCCCATCTAAGACATGGTTCAGTGCCTAATTCCTTGAGCATTGAAAATAAATGGTGGTTCTAATAACCATTGCTGATCAAGTAATGACTTTACAGAGGCCAAGAACTTTGCTTAACCAACTGCAGCCACAAATGTCAGCTAATGAATAGCGCATCTTGAATCCCTGAAAAAACTCCGATTGGAATTAAAGAGAAGATAAGGCAGATAAAGGATGGATAAACCAGAATATAAGCATTACTTCAACTAAGCAACAATGAAAAGATAATAAGAAAAGCCATGAGCATGTACCTAACAACAGAAGGGGTAGTCCAACACAAAAATGTCATAGAAAAGTCTTTAAAAAGGTATTTTGCTAAGGTATCAATTTCATCTGTGAAAATGAAGCTAGCTCAAAATTTTCATTCTGTGTATCTCACTAAATAGCCATTTATTTGTCGGGCTTCTTAGTGTCTTTTGCAATTGTAACTGCGTCAGAGTCTCGTAAATTTATCCAACTTCAAAAGCTAAACCAAAATGAAAGCTTTAAGGTAAATGCTAATTAGTAATATCCACATTTTCATCTATCAAGCAAACAAATACCGAGTAAAATATAATTTTTAACAAAATACAATTCTGCAAAATCACTTAAGCAAACATTGAACAAAGTGAAAGCTACCGGTAAGGATTTATCGGTGTCTTTCGTTACCTCCTTCATACGGTTGGAGTAAGACATGGTCGAGGACTTTCATGATCAGGACTTCTACTTCCAACGACCTACATAAAATGTGAGGTAGAATGGTTAACAAACTACACAATTCTCACTTTTCATTTTGCTAATAGAAGCTTGACAGAAGATGCATCTGGTGCTTTCAGAGTAACAATATAAGTTGCAAAATATCAAGCAAACCATATTCGAATAAAGCAATATAAGTACCAAAATATCAAGCAAATCACATACAAATTCAGCTCCTACACTACATCAATCCACGTCCTTTACCATTGATACTAAAGTCAAATGACAATTTTAAGTTTTTAACTTGTGCACCAGGTCTGCTTTTATCTTTTAACAAATTACCCAAGGTTTGAATCATCTGGACCAGTTACCGTTATCTTTTAAATAGTTCATATATCTTATAAGAACCTATGATGTGACTACTGGTATATTCACTTTAGAATCTGTATCTTCAGTTATGACATTTTAAACATAAGGAGCAATAAAATGTTATGCTCCTCTAATTGTATATATAGTGTATAAAGGCGAATAACGTTCCCGACAACTTTCCAGTGTTGAAAAGTCGAAATTTCGGAAAACGTTCTTCGATCACATTTTCTATTTTTCTATGAATACACAAATGGGTATGAAGTATCATTCGACCATTATAATAATGGGTATGAAGTATCATTCGACCATTATAATAATATTACGTGCATGTGAATACACAAATCAAAGTAGGAGTCATTTATATTCTATCTTATAATAAGTAATATTTCTTTTTTATTTGCGGCTAAACATGCACTCACCTGTTCATAAGCATCCATTGTAGCTCATCATCAATGGATCAAAACACTTGGAGTAGTTTGTGCATGACACGGTGAGGCCAAATATGTTTCACATCTATTCCTAAAAAGCACCCAAGTCAAACTGTTAAAAGAAGCAAACAACAAAAGTCAATTTCTTGAACATAAAAGTTTTTCCGAGTTTTAAGCGGGAGTAACCATAAATTGGATATGTTGAGCGACAGTATTTTAAAACTTGAAAATGATGTAGAAGTTTTACATAGTAGGAAACAAATATAGTGAAAACATTTTAAAGACTTTTTTCAAACTGGAACTTACATTGCTTGGCTAAAGACAAAAGTGCCTTATGTAGCTTTATGCAACATCAATCAGCCTATACACATGCTGATCAACATAAATGCCAAACTCATATCGAGCTTAAAAAAAATCACTTCCAGAGTAAGGAGGACTCACCTTAATAGGCACAAAGTTAGAACGACAACATACATCCTAACTTTTATCTTCCCATCTAAGACATGGTTCAGTGCCTAATTCCTTGAGCATTGAAAATAAATGGTGGTTATAATAACCATTGCTGATCAAGTAATGACTTTACAGAAGCCAAGAACTTTGCTTAACCAACTGCAGCCACAAATGTCAACTAGTGAATAGCGCATCTTGAATCCCTGAAAAAGCTCCGATTGGAATTAAAGAGAAGATAAGGCAGATAAAGGATGGATAAACCAGAATATAAGCATTACTTTAAATAAGCAACAATGAAAAGATAAGAAGAAAAGCCATGGACATGTACCCAACAACAGAAGGGGTAGTCCAACACAAAAATGTCATAGAAAATACTTTAAAAGAGGTATTTTGCTGAGGTATCAATTTCATATGTGAAATGAAGCTAGCTCAAAACTTTCATTCTGTGTATCTCACTAAATAGCCATTTATTTGTCGGGCTTCTTAGTGTCTTTTGCAATTGTAACTGCGACAGAGTCTCATATATTTATCCAACTTCAAAAGCTAAACCAAAATGAAAGCTTTAAGGTAAATGCTAATTAGTAATATCCACATTTTCATCTATCAAGCAAACAAATACCGAGTAAAATATAATTTTTAACAAAATACAATTCTGCAAAATCACTTAAGTAAGCAAACATTGAACAAATTGAGTGGCATCTCATTTTAAAAGCTACCAGTAAGGATTTATCGGTGTCTTTTGTTACCTCCTTCATACGGTTGGAGTAAGACACGGTCGAGGACTTTCATGGTCAGGACTTCTACTTCCGACGACCTACATAAGATGTGAGGTAGAATAGTTAACAAACTACACAATTCTCATTTTTCATTTTGCTAATAGAAGCTTGAAAGAAAATGCATTTGGTGCTTTCAGAGTAACAATATAAGTTGCAAAATATCAAGCAAACCATATTCGAATAAAGCAATATAAGTACTAAAATATCAAGCAAATCACATACAAATTTAGCTCCTACTCTGCATCAATCCATGTCATTTACCATTGATACTAAAGTCAAATGACAATTTTAAGTTTTTAACTTGTGCACCAGGGCCGTTTTTATCTTTTAACAAATTATCCAAGGCTTGAATCATTTGGGCCAGTTACCGTTATCTTTTAAATATTTCATATATCTTATAAGAACCTATGATGTGACTACTAGTATATTCACTTTAAAATCTGTATCTACAGTTATGGCATTTTAAACATAAGGAGCAATAAAATGTTATGCTCCTTTAATATTTAACACTAATCTTTTTGTCTAACCTATTCTCTTATGAAGGGAAGGACGGAATTACAATGGAAATGTTGGTTTCTAAACGTAATAAAAAAAGAGATACTTTTTATAGTAAAAGCCAGTAGACTTAATCCACTGAAAATGCTTTCGCATATCGCACACCAAATGAGACGCCACTATGTTTTTGGTTTACACATAAAATCTCCATATTGTTGTATTTTAGCCGACTATTTTTATAAGAGGCGAGCTCTTAAATTTTTATACATAAAAAGTGCAAAAGAGTGTCCAAAATTTAATATATTGATGTGTCATAGTTAACTAGTTGTATGTGATAGATTTTGCGTAGATCTATGGTTAATTTTATTTTCATATGGATGATTTGCAAGTCTAGTTCTCAACATAGGCAAAAGGTTTATGAGAACATTTTCCACAAGAAATGAAATGATGATTGATTTCACATAAATTTGCCCTCGGTCAATTATTGTACCCTCCCTTTAACTTAAATTCGATAAAATTATCTCCCACTTTAACCTAAGGATATTTTGGTACAACATGAACTACAAGTCTCTTTCACTACGCTAAATTAACCATTTTGAAACATTTAGGTAGTGTTTGGTTTACACTTTTTAATTTTGTATTTTCATCCATACTAAAATGCGTATGATGCATGCATATTATGAAAAAATGACCAATTTAGAAAACAAAGTTAACATACAAAATTGAAAACAACTTTTTTATTTTCATTTTTCATGTTTTGAGAAATAAGAGGAGCACGAGAAACAATCCATCATTCCATCGTTCCTTCATTCACTTTGTGGTTTTCTCCATCTTCCTTCCATCCTACCGTCGTCACTTCACTCCTTTCATATTTTGTAATAAATGTTGAAAACTCAAAACTCATTTTAAACCAAACAGTGCCTTTGTTTTTCCAATTTCTCACTGTTATTTCCATTACTAATTACCAAATGGATTTTCATATTGTTTTATACGAATTACACTTATAACCCAACACTTATAATCGGGATGATATTTGGTAATTCTGTAAATAAAATAAACTAACTTGGTTAAATTCCTAATTTACCTTTTCTATTTACAGTACCCCATTCTCAACAGTTCTCTCATATATTTAACTTTCTCAATCCTGTTGTTCTTTGCCTTAGATATCAAGTAATAATTTAATTGAATGTACATTTAGAGTTGGCCTTGGATTCTATGGTTTGCTTAACAGGAGTTGAACTTGAGCATTGTTTATTTTTTCGATAAAATTCAAACCGAAGAATCTTGGTTTATTTTTTATAGCAAACATTTTCATCAATAAATGTATATCGTAACAATGGTATGTTATTATATGTCATAGTGGTTAAATTACCTTAGTTAGTAAAAAACACAAATGGTTACTGTAACGATCCGACTTTTGGACCCTCGAATGTCGACACTAAATACATCCACGGTATTCGTTTGTCGAGCACCCAAGTGCCGGAAAGACGAATTGTTAGCATAAATAAAAGAAAAAGAATAGAATAGGAAAAAAAGAATACAATATTAGAATGTCATTGTGACGACTCGGAATTTTTAAGAATTTGAAATTGGAATATTTAATTGATTTTAAATATTTAGAAGTTAATTTTTAACTCGAATTCAAATATCACTAATTAATTGTTAATTAAATTATCGAATTTAATAATTTGAAATTGGATAAATTATTGAATCTTCGGTTTTACGCCGGTTGAAAATAATTTAAAGGCTTGTAAAATTTATATTGATAACACAGAAAATAATAGAAGTTGTAAAATTGAAATTAACAGTGGTTTGTTTAGTTTTAAAATTTTATAGTTTAAATTGAATTTAAAAATAGCCTTCCGAGACACAGTCTCAGAATTCGACGAAACCAGTTCCATTGGATCCGTAACATTGAATTATTATCAGATTTCAAATTTCGTAGTAATTGGAGCAGTTGTGTGAGCGTACGATATATAAACGCATTGAACTTTGTTTTGAAACAAATTTAAATTTAAATAAAATATATTTGTTTTTCTTAAACCGACAATACGTACAACCCGCCACCAATTCATTCCTTCGTACTCCTTTTCTCTTCTCTCCCCATCTTCTCAAATCATACGGTTGGGTCAAAAGAGAATAATAAATGGCCGATCGAAGTTAAAATAAATCGGACGTCAAAACTATCTCTTTATAATCGAAATCGAGTTTCATGGACGCTTCTTCTTCTCAATCAAAAAAAAATGGCTGAAACAGACAAGGGGATAAGGTCGCGTCTCCCATCCTCTTTTCACAAATCATTCACGATTCGAAAGCAGGGTCGTGGCGGCGGCAGATCGAGGCGACGTGGGTTGGAGTGGTTTCTGCTGTTCGATTGAGGGTCGCGTACGCGTGCGCTCGCGTAGGGGGGGGGGCAGTTCTAGGGTTTCAAAGCGTCGCCTTAGGTTGGTGTTCGAGTTCGACTGTGAGGCTCGCGAGTTTGGTTATTGAGCAGCGGCATCTCAGTTCGTGGTCGTGGAGGTTGGCAACGGTGGTGGCAGTCGCGATTGGAGGTGGCGATGCAGGCAGGCGAGTTCGGCGTCGAAGGCTAGGTGGGATTTTCTCTGGTAATTGTCTAGCCTAATTTTCCTGCCTAATCTACTTTTAGTTTAAGGAATTATGCAAAGTAAGACAGACAATTTTTTACAGTATAGGTATAGGATTTGTTTTAATTAGGTTTATATGTATATAAAGGTTAAAGGTTTTAGATTTACAGTTTTGATTTTGAAAAGAAATTTCTATTTAATTTATATATGTGAAAAAAAAATATACAGTGAAATTTTATTACAATAAATGTATATATATAGATAAGCAGAAAAATAATTTATTACAGTAAGTATAAACCATTTTCTGTTTAATATAAATGCAAGAAAGAATATTTTTATTTATTTATTTTCCATTTGGATTTAATGAATATATAAGTTTACAGAACTAAATGTATGTGAACACAAGATTTAGAAAACAACAAAATGAATGCAATGAATTTAGGTGATTAATTTATCAAATGGAAATTATTTGTTTGATTTATTCGAATATTAACAAAATAAATAGTTAATTAAATTTATTGAATGGTAGTTGATTATTCAAGTGGTTCAAATGTTAATAAACTGTAAATATTTATACAAGGTCTAAAGTCGTGGGGAAAACCAGGCGAGTTTGAAATGGATGGCAAAACTAAAATCAAAGGTGAGTTAATCTCACTCAGTTAAATTTAAATTTAAATGATTAAATTTAAATAATTGTTTGAATGGTTAAATTTATTGATGTGCTATAGTATGGTATATTGTGGAATTGGTATTTTTATGTTGTGCTAACGTCTGTGGATGCAGGGAAAACATGTTGGAGGGATCCAACTGGACCCCTCAACATTTATTATTTAATATTATCTGTTGTGATTATTTGATATTCTATGATGAGTTATATTGGAATATTGAATGTTATGGTTTGATTGGATATATTTGAGTATAATGAATTACCAAAAATATATAAATTGGATTTTTGAAAGACAATTTGTAAGCGAGATAATTATAGGAAATTTGAATAAATTAAGAATGAATTGAAAAGAAATAGAAGTAATATGAAAATAATAATAAATAACTTCGAGTATGAAAGAAATTTTGAATAAACCGAAATTAATGAATTGTAAACTTAAGTTATATAAATTAAAGGAATAAAGAATTATTTTAAAATTCAAAGTTTAAATTTATTTAAAAGGATTAAGAAGTAATTTGAGAAATCAAAATTGGTATTCTCAGTTAAAAATATTTATATCATAATTAAGAAATAAAATCTGAAATTAATAGATTTTGAAGTAAAAGGGAGTAAATTGGAAATCAATATGGAAATTGATTCAAGTGTTTGAAATTGGAAATTTCAAGAAGAATGTGAAGAGAAGTATATTTCTCTGGATAGCCAAGTACATTTTCAAAGTAAGTTTTTAAAAATAAGATAAAGGTTTTAATGTTGTTTAAAAAAAGCATGTTCTTGGAAATTTATTATTTCTAAATGTTTAAATTCTAAAGTAAATATTTTTTCAAATCTATTATCGTAGTAATTATTTAAAAGGTAACGTAGTGTTTTGTTTTAAGAGTGAGAACTTAGTTTATATTTTATAAAGTAACCTTATTTTCAAATATTCATATAGTATATATTTTTAATTAATTATTGAAGTAGTTTTAATTTAAATATTTTAAAGTAAACTCTAAAGTAAGTATTTTGTTTAATCTATTATCGTAATAATTATTTAAAGAATGATTTGGTATTTTGTTTAAAGAAGAAAATCTAATGTATAGTTATAAGGAAACCTTATTTTAGTTATTTCTAAAAGTATTATTATAAATTAAGCATTGAAGTAATTTTTCTAAATTAAATGTTTAACATATTTTTTCAATAAAGTGTTTTAAATTATTTTTAAATCTAAAGTTTGTGCTTGGTGATTTCAGTAGAAATAGAAATACTTGGAATTTATTTTGAAAAAGGAAGATAGTTTGAAATTGTTTTCAAAGGATTGGAATTGAAATATATCTTGTGAAGATATCTTTGAGGTTAATAAATAATTTGGGAAATTATTTATTGTTTGATGGTCGTTTGTGAATATTAATTGATAGTTAAATCACCGGCTATCAATATTGGACAAATGCGTTGATCGTTTCGAAGAGACCGGGATCGAGATTTATTTCTCGAAAACCACTTCGATCCGGTTTGTACGTTTCGTGGAAACGAGTTTGGATTCGAAGATGGAGCAGTGAAGTGCAAGGGCTAGTCGATACTAATCCTGAGGATATTTCCAAAATGGATGTAGTAGGAATAGTGCCTTCGGTTCCGTTCGAACCCGGGACGGACTTGTATGGATGAATGCTTGAGAAATATCGTCAGGTGGACGATGGGCATTCTAAGGGATATGTTCTAAAAGGTAACGCTTAGCCTCAAGCCTCATCAAATGGGAATGACTGAAAATCAAGGGTTATGCAGCAAGGCTAGGTGGGTAGCACCCAAGCAGGGTGAGGTCATCCCTGTCTAGATGTCCCTTTTATTTTGGGCCTAGTGGGCGGTTGCTGATCCCAACCGTGGGGTGATCTCACTCGGGATTATCCAGTAAGGGGTAGTCCCGGCCTTGTGTTGCAGGGGAGCGGGCGTACTCCTCGGTACGGTGATCTAGGCCCTGTACTGTGACAGGTGGTACCCTAGTGCCTAGTCATTAGTTGAAATCCATTCTCCCTACGAGCCTTGTATGAGTTTTGTTTGTATTACCCACTCTGTGGCTAGTAGCTGGAATTTAATCATGTAACAATTTCGGCTATTTTATAAGTATTTGTATATAGACCCTATTATAATATCAGAGGATTTCTATAAAAATCGTTTTAGCTATCGTAAGGTAAAAACCCGACATGTTTATTTGTGGCGTGGTCTTACGAGATGCTTTTGTTTTCAAAGGATTTTTGAAACTTTAATAATCAATTGAGTGTGATTTTCTCACGCTGGTATTCCAGACTGACTCGGGTATTATTTAATTGTAATGCTCGGGTCAGACCGAGTATTATAGCATACAGGATATGATGCTGTGGAGCTCAGGAGACGAGCAAGATGACGATACGTACTCCCGTACTTGTTTATATACATATATTCCGCTGTATTGAGTTGTTGTGTATCCACTTGTATGATATTGATGTTAAGCTGTGATTGATGTACTCAGATGATGTAATATATAAATAGAGATATTTGATTTTTGAGTAAAGATTTATTATATTTTATTCCGCTGTGATGGTTAGATTCTGATGTTGATTTCTATTATCTTCTTCTACCTCTTCTTCTTTAACCCAAATGGTTCGTATTTCTGTACAACTTGGGTTGATTGTTGTAGAATAGTGTTGACTCAAGGGGCACGGATTTGCGGGCTGTTACAGTGGTATCAGAGCTTAGGTTGGTGATAACCTTGACTCTGGTGGGAATTACTCATTTAAAATAGAGTCCGTAGTACTCTATAATGAGTTTAAGCGTATTAATAGATATGAGCGCGTATTTGTTAGTAAATATAAATTGTTTTAATATTGTGTTGATTGATTTATTGAGTGGCATATGAACCTTCGTCGACACAGTCTGCGCAACTGTATTGAAAGGGTTTCTAAGCACTTGAATAGAACAATTGACACGGTATTGTTTTAAATGTGCGTGAATGGATTAATTTTACCCAAAAACATATTTTGATATAAAGGAAAGTTTTTGTAAATTATTTCAGCTAATATATGGTTGCTTGGATGTTAGAAAGGATAATATTGAAGTATTATCATTGTTGCATGAAAATTTAGCTAGAAATTGAAATATAACTACAATTTAAGGGAATAATTTTATTATAAAAATGGAATTTATAAATATGAATTAAAAATGTAAATTATACATTGAAATATAATTAATTGGGAATTTGTATAAGCATAAACTATACAAATGCATTTTAGTTAAAATTTAATAATGTAACAATTTCTGCTATTTTATAAGTATTTGTAGGCAGACCCTATTATAATACCAGAGGATTTCTATAAAAATTGTTTTAGTTATCGTAAGGTAAAAACCCGACATTTTTATTTGTGGCGTGGTCTTACGAGATGCTTTTGTTTTCAAAGGATTTTTTAAACTTTAATAATCAATTGAGTGTGATTTTCTCACGTTGGTATCCCAGACTGACTCGGGTGTTATTTAACTGTAATGCTCGGGTCAGACCGAGTATTATAGGATACAGGATATGATGCTGTGGAGCTCAGGAGATGAGCTGGATGACGATACGTACTTCCGTACTTGTTTTATATATATTCCACTGTGCTAAGTAGTTGTGTATCTAGTTGTATGATATTGTTGAGCTGTGATTAATGTACTCTGATGATGTAATATATAAACAGAGATTTGATTTTTTAGGTAAAGATCATTTATTATCTATTATATTTTATTCCGCTGCGATGGTTAGATTCTGATGTTGTTTTCTATTTTCTTCTTCTATCTCTTCTTCTTTAACCCAAATGGTTCGTATTTCTGTACAACTTGAGTTGATTTAGGTAGAATAGTGCTGACTCAAGGGGTATGGATTTGCGGGTCGTTACAGTTGGTATCAGATCTTAGGTTAGCAATAACCTTGGCTCTGGTGGGAATTACTCATTGAAATAGAGTCAATAGTACTCTAGACTGAGTTTGAGCGTATTAATAGATATGAGCGCGTATTTGTTAGTGAATATAAAATGATTTTATATTGTGTTGATTGGTTTATTGAGTGGTTTATGGATTCTGGTCAATACGAGTAATTAACGATATTGATAGGGATCTCTAAACACTTGAATAGAACAATTCGACACAGTATTGTTTTAAAGTAGGGTAAATGAAATAATTTTACCCAAATTATTTTTGTATATAAAAAGATATAATTTTTTGTAAAGTATTATAGTATTTGGATGCTTGATTGTTAAGGAATGATAATATTAAATTATTAACACTATTGTGTACAAATTGGATAAGAAATTGAACACTTATAACCAAGTTGAAGAATAAATTTATATAACAAAATGGAATTTGAAATATGGATTATAAATGTAATTTATAAATTGAAATGAACTTCATATACAAATGAGATTTGTTAATGTAAACTGTAAAGGTAATTATAATTTTGAAATAGAATTCCAGAGAAACATTTGAAAATTGAAATGCGATAAAATTCCAGAGAATGTTTGAATATAGATTTAAAGGAATTGCAATTTGGAATTTTTAGGAAAAATTTAAATTCCTTTGGGTTTGAAACGGTTTTCAAAGGGTTGGAGGAATAATAGTAATATTTTGGAAATATTTTTGAGTTGTATTTGAAATCTTGTGAGATTTAGAAATTAAAAATATTTGAAATGTTGTTAAAGAGATAAAAGCACTAAACTCTTTCGGTCGCTGGAAAATAATTCCAATGATGATCGCGACATCATCGGTGTTCATTTTCGAGTTTCCAAGAGAGGAATTGCTACCTGAATATTTTAAATTGGAATTGTTTGCGAACTGGGTTTGGTTTTGAAAACCTAAAGGGATAATTGAATTTGCCAAAGGATTTTGGATGTAGTTGATTTCAAAAGTGATTTTGAAATTTTGGGAAATTGATTGAACTCTGGAATTTTATTTTAAATGTTTATGGAAATAATAAAAACATATTGCCTAAATAAAATGTATAATTCCGAGTTAAAAGTAAAACGTGAATGGGATTGGTTGTCCATTGATGAAAGTATGAAAATAAGTAAGTTTGTGGCTTATAAAATTTAGAAGAGAAATAAATAAGCCAAAATAAAATTGATTTGAATATTGGGAAGTGAATGAAAAATCCAAAACTTAAATCATAAAATAAATTGACCTCGAGTAAAATAGTTAAAGTGGTTTGAGATAAAAATAAAATATTGGGAATAAACCTTGAATAAAGAAATTAATAATTAATTGGTAATGAAATATGGAGATGGAACTTGAATTGGTTAAATGAAATCGAATACAAATTTAATGTGGCAAATGTTTAGTTTGCAAATAAATTATGAAATGAGTATTTGATGTAACCAATATGAAATGTTCCAATATTACTAAATGGATTTAAATAAATTGAATGTGGATATGGAATGCGAAATAAATTGAACGGAATCAGTTAAAATGAAATCAAATTAAGTATAGATTAAATTGATATTAATTTAAAATAGTTATAAACAGGAATGGATATTCTTTTAAGTGAATATCACTGAATTTGTATAAAAATAATTGTCGTTTGATGTAAATGAGATTATATAAATTCTATAGGTTAACAGAAGCCAATAAAATTGGTTTTTGAATCAATTGTAATAAATATGGGCTTGTTTGGATGAAAAATAAATTAATGTAAGCAATGAAGTGTAAATGAATTCAGCTTGGATTGTCGGTGAATTAGATATAATTGGAAATGAACTCGAGAATAAATGAATTCAGCTTGGAATATAACAATGATGGATTGAATTGGTGGATAAAAATCCAAGTAGACATAAATTTAAAACTTTCCTTGTTATTGATAGAAATAAATTCAGAATGAATTAAGTATGGAAGTTTGAAGTTTAAAGAAATGACTGAATAAACTAATTTAATTAAATTAGTAAATGAGATTGGTTTGAAAATTTGAAAATCAAATTAAGGGTTTAAATTGGAAAGTGCTTATAAAATATATATAACTTGAGTTTTAAAGTTGAAATAACTTGACGAAAAATAAAATAAATTAAGTAATATTTGAATAAAAGCTTGATTTAAGTAAAATTGTGAAATGGTTGTATCGAGTTTTATGAAATGATTTTGAATAAAACAATTAAAGAGAGAAAAAGAAAAAAATATAAAGTTCAGGATGGAATTGAAAATTTCTGATGAGACGAGTTATATAATCATAACTTGAATTGGAGTGGGAAAAAGTAATAAGTGTATGACTTATAAAAATCTGCAAGAAAAGTATTAAGCCTGAGTATTTGTTGGGTATTTTGGAATTGAAATAAAAATCCAAACCTAAGAGATAAAATAAGATTGGATAATAATAGTAATGGTTTGAAGTGCAAATAAAACTAATGAGTAGAAATAAATTGGGAAATGGCCTTGTATTAATAAAATTTGAATTAGTCTTGTTATTAGTGAATAAGTTTAGAAATAAATTGAGAAGGTGAATTAAAATTTAAAATGGATAAAGAGAATGGACAAATTGAATTAGATGGAATTTGATGAGAATCAAATAAAATGGAAATGAACTTAAGTTATGAAATTGAAATGATTTGAATTAAATTAATTTAAGTTTGAATTTATGGAAGCTTGGCTTCGGATGAAAATGAAATCCATTAAATAAAAGTTTAAGTTCAATTACTTAGGAAATGATTATTAATATGCAAGCAAGAAAAGTGGTCGAGCCTAAATAAAATGGTTTCCAATGAAAATTATGCAAATATACAATTGAAATAGGTGTTGAAACCATATAAATTGCTTATGAAATGTTTTTCGGTATATTGCTTATGTTATACAGGTGTTTAGCTATTGTAATTAAGTGAAATGTTAATAAACTTTGTATATTTGTCACTTACATGTTTAAATTGAGTAAGTACAGGTTTTTGGAAGTCGTTGACTGGTTTTGTCCGCGCTAAATGCTAAAATAAATAAGCTGCTTGCTTAAAATGCTAAATAAGGTACGCCAACGCAATACAAATAGGAAATATGAACTGTTTTTCTGTTTTCCGACCGTGTGGGTCGATCTATATATATTTATATCTCTTGTCAAATTGCAAAAGCTCCTCCGTACAAAGGAGACTCTGCCCAAAATTTTCGAAAATTTTGGGAGTTAGATTTTTTTTTGAATCTTTTGAAATTTTCACTAACGACAAATGAATTAAAATTTGTAAGCAAATAGAATTGGAACTGAATATTGAAATCTAATTTAAATTGTATAAGTAAAGTAAGATGAACTAAAGATATTATTCAAAGAAATTAAAGATAGAAAAAGTTTGCAAACAAACTTTTATTTGAGATATAAAAACGAATTAGTAATTGAAATTAATTTAAGGAGTGATTAATCGAATATCGTTTGAAATGAGATGAATTGAACTCAATATTTTGAATTGGAAGGTGAATTAAACTCAAGTAAAATTGAAAATGAAATTTGGATAAAAGTATTGAGGTTTGAAATTAATTCGCAGATTTAAGTAAATTGAATTTATTTGGAATTGGAATACAAAAAGATTAAAACTGGAAGTTGTGACAAGGAAAAGTGTGAATAAGTGAAACAATCAAAATAAATGTGAATAAAAAGGAATTGATATAATTAAAAATCAATTGGGGCAAATACGTAGGATGTACGTAAATTATTTATTCGCATAGCTATTTGATCCATAATTCGAGCATAGAATTTCGAGGTAACTTAACCGATCCGAGTTGGAATTTTTCACTCAATTTTTTACGGCGAGCCTGGATATGGAATTTTGATTGATTCTGGAAATCTCTATCATAGTTTACAGCTATGCAAGGGGAATGACGGTTTCTAATCAGGATGTAACGACCCGTAAATTTAACCGGTTTTAATAACGTTATTAATTGAAATTTTAGACGATAAAAGTTTGAAATAAAAAAATTTATATTTGGAATGCGTCTAGTTAAACACAGCAACCGGTAAATTTTCGTCCAAAAATACGAAAGTTTATTTCGTGCGTAAATATACTTCAATTTATTCAGTTAAAAAGCGATGAAAATAAAACGTTTTCAAAACCAAAATATTTCTACGTTAAAAAATTCTAAACCATCTTCTGACAAGATGTCAGTTTGTCGTTTTTTCAAATTCGGACATCTTTGCCTCCGTCGATCTTAATTTTTGCGATTTTTACGCATTTTCCGCTAGTATAAAAATTCGAATTTTTATAATTTAATCATACCACTAATTTCTATATACAATTTTGATCGTCTCGTCATGCTGATCTCTGCGGTATAATCAATTCTGTGTTTTGAAGTTCGGAACGCGACGGAACCCGCGTAACGGTCAACCCTGGTTCCATAAAAAAAAGTAAAAAATAATAATATAAATTCTAGCTCATAAACCTCTGGTGACCATCCATCTGCTAACCGTATATTAATTGCGTTAATAAATTTTCTCTGGAATCAAAGCTTCACAACGTTGCTATTTACATTTCATTCCATTTTTTTAACGTTCCACCTTCTTCTCTCTCTGACATAACTTAAGCAACATTTATTTTGGCCTCACAGAACCCATGCGCATCTTCCCTTCTTTTATACATATTCATGCCTCCACTTTTCTCTTTTTTGTGTCAAAACCCACCCCTTTTTCTTTGCAACTTCCATGCGACCCTCCTCCTTCTTCCCCACATTTGCCAACTCCCATCGCCACTACACCCTTCCCAGTCACCGTAGCCACAAAGACTGCATAGGCCGACCCACCATTGCCTCGTCAGCAACCCACATCTGCATCACCACAGCAGTAATGGCCGTGATGCCATACTATGAGCATCCCTCCTTCCTCCGCGTTTTGCTCGGCTCTGCCTTGGCAACCAAATACCGAGATCCGCCCGAACATGCCTAGCCGCCTCCCACACGCTTGGCGACCCATCACCGATCGCCTTCAACCGCATCTCATCACCTAGTTGCCACGTCATGCAAGCATTGGCCAAACCCTTCTCTCCGTCGCGTATCACCTCTGGCCTCCCTCCACGAGAATCCACGCCTCGCCCAAATCACCGAGCCCACCTCTCAACGTCGAACATCCACTTCCTCCTTGCTTAGCTAGCTCGTGCTCTCTATTGATCAAATATAGGTCAGCTGCTGTTGAATATATATACAGTGTTTATTTTGTTTCTGGGGTTTGGCATTTGATGTTTGCATTGGTTTATAATATTGGGATTTTGCTGTTTATTTATATATACTTCTACAAGGTGGTTTCGGCTGTTAGTATATATATATATATATATATATATATATATATATATATAAATATACTGTTTTATAGTTTATATTAGTACTGCATATATATAAAAATCTAATCCATTTATATAGGTTTGGTTATCTATTCTAACATTGATTTTGAAGATTTGTTGACTTTAAGTAGGTATATGTGTGCTGTCATGTGTTGTGTTAGTCTATATAAAGTATTTATTTTATAAAGTGTAAGTTATATGGGTTGTTTGTACCAGATTGGATATAAAAAGGTTATGTATATAATAGTTCTTATATATTTTCTCTGTATACTAAGCTTAACCATATAAAAGCTTTTCGTTTGTTTCTGTGTGTTGAAATCAGCACGCGTGTATTGTTGTTCCTTGTATATTTGATTTATAATAAAAATATAAGTTTGTTACGTATATTACAAAGCATACATATTTTTTTTTATAACAATACTCTTGTATGTTGGTAAATCTAATATACTTACCTATCTCTAATGTATACTTTCTATTAGGTATAATATTCCATGGTAGATTATATATATTGTAAGTAGTTGTATGTATATGTAGTTACCTGTATATTTTGTTTGGATCTGCACATATAGGTTACAGTTTTGTAATAACATGTTTATGAACTTTATGACTTATATAATTAAGCTTTATCTATAATATGTTTAAATTTCATATATTTTATTTATTGTCGTAAATAAATATTGTGATGTGTCGGTCCTATAAAGATTGGTCGCAGTTTTTTTATAAGTTATAATGGTTAGTTGTATATCACAGAATATATAAATTGTTGATAAGTAAAATATATATTGGTTAGATATATTGGGTATACAATGTTTTGTTATTTTAATATTGTTTTAAATCAAGTATTGATTTCATGGAATATTTATAATATATATATATATATATATATATTCTGCACATATCTAGATGATTTTAATCTGTTCTCATCAATTTCTATTATCAGCTTATCTGTCGAATTCGTGCCAATCGTACATTGCTTTGGAATCCATGCTTGGATTTGTAACTCATCTCATTCTCGTTCCTCTAGCCTCGAAAGGTGAGAAATCACTCACTATTAATATTCTTTTATTTATTAAATTCGATTTCAATTGAAACGACAAATTTAAATACCCGCTGTTAGATAATTGTACTGTTAAATATATGTTATTACCTATATCCGTTCAGCTGTGACATCTGACACCATTATCTGTTAATTATTCATGCGATGATAAAACAGTTTGGTTGATAATTGTTTGATTGTTTGTTTTTTATACTGGATGTTAAATTGTAATGTATAAAGTGATAAATATTATGCAATTGAATTTGACGTAGGGTAGTTAAAATTTGAATCGACATATGTGTTGAACTTGATTAGTTAAATTTGAAAAATATGACCCCTTAAATGTTTAATTATTTGAAACGTAGAAAATAGTTAATTACCCTTGAACCATTTGAATTATGTTGTATTGATTGATGAAGTATGATATTGAACAATCGATGTAAAGTGTAGAACCGCATAGAATAATAAATGAATAATCTTTAATCTACATGAAATGATAGTGTAGATTCTAGAAATAATTATATTAATTTGCACAAACAACAATGTGAATTAACACGATTATTTCGGGATTATTTGAATTAATTATTGAATTGTTGTTATTGATTGTTGTTATTGTTTGTTTATTTACTTTGACACCATCCCAGTAATCACACCGCAAGTTCCCTTTATATGCTTGATCGTGAATTGAAATTGGAATCGGGTTGAAATGATATATACCCAAATGAACTTGACCTAGGATAGAGAATTAAATAAAAATCCGATTTGGTCAATAATTTGATTTAAAAATAAAATAATGATTTTATTCGAGCAAAGAATAAGTTTCGAAATGAAGTTGGAATATGAATTTTATGAAAGGAAAATGTAAAGATTGAAATCTGAAACAAATATTAACGTAGTAATTGCTGAAAGGACGTTGTTTGAAATTTAATTATTTAATAATTAAATGTGGAATTATTAATAAATAATTTGGAATAAGTAATAATTGAGTTTTGAAATTATTAAGTTTGAAAACATTTAATAATTAAATTTGAAATTATAATTAAGTTTGGAATTATAATTAAGTTTGAAATTATTAAGTTGAATTTATAATTAAGTTGAAATGATTTGATAATTAAGTTGAAATTATTAAGTTTTGAAATGATTTAATAATTGAGTTTGAATTTATAATTAAGTTGAAAGTATTAAGTTTTGAATTTATTAATAATTAAGTTTGAAATTATTTAATAATTGAATAAGATTGAATTATTTGATAATTGAATAAAAATTGAATTCTTTGATAAGAGAAATTGAACTTTTGAATAAGTGAATTGGAACTTCGTAAATAATTGAAATTGAGTTTCTTTTTTAATTAAGTTTTGGAAATTATTTAAGTAAGTAAATAAGTGAAATTGAATTTCTTTAACAAGAAATAAAATTTGATTTATTTAAACTAATGTAAGACTTGTAATTTTGAAAATTTGATTTGACGAATCTAATTTAGTTAAATTTGAAGTTTTGATAAAATGAAGATGAACGTAAGTAATTGATTTAATGAAGTGGGAATTAAGTAAAATTGTTTTGAATGATAAAGTAACTTAACGAATCTTGAATGAAATCGATAAATGAATTTAAATTGGTTTGAATGTTGAATTTAATCATTTAAATGATTTTCGGAATAAAACTTATATATGAACTTGAATCAATATTTGAATTGTTTAAATAAAATTGAAATTGAATTATAAGACTTTGAAATGATAATTTGGGAGTTTTGAAACGTAGATTTTGGAAATTGATTTTGAAAGACAAATGAAATGTTGATTTATAAATTCTAATTGAAATTGGATTTGATTTGGTTTTGAAATTTATTTAACGACCAATCGGTGTAAAAATTACGAAAGTTATTAAAGAAACCGGAATCTGTTGATATACTCTCTATCTAAACCGAAAACCACTTTAATAACTATACGCGGAGTGATGATCCAAAATGAAGTGGTTGGAATGATGTACGTGCTGATTGAAGAAAGTGAACGATAATGGATAGCCTTGACACTTGTGTCAAATTGGAAATGACTAAAACATAAGCCGTGTCGGGCCAAATGGGGTTAGCCACCTCGAGCGAACACACTTCTTCGTAACTACTCATTACTTGTTATTGATTGGTGCACCCTCGTACTTTTGGGAGTGTTGTTTCGCGGTGTTGCGATCGTTGCGGCGTTGCGTTCTCACCAGTCCGGATCAGGCAAACGGTAGTTTCACAACCTTGGGTATTGCCTCATGTGCCTTGTCATACTTGTATCCCTATATACGCGACCACTACGAATTTTTTTTGTGTTATACCTATGGAGTACTCCCTGATATCCCACTAGTTTACGGTGGAGTTTACAGTGCTGTATAGAGTATAACGCTTATATAAAATGTGTTAAGGGGGATAATGGTAACGCCTTAACACTATTTTGATATTTTATATTACTGATAGACATTATCTATCTAACGTATATTACCACATAGTAGATAGTTTAACGGATCCTTAGAGGATGGTTATTCCAACGTCCTTTGAGTTACTTGTATTTCAATTGTTATTTCACTTGAGTTAGATTTATTGATATAAGAATGTTAATCCTGACTCGAGTGTTTTGTGTTTTGCTTTACGCTCGGGTAAGACTGAGTAGTTCAGCTTTCGAGACTCACCTTTGGAGTTGGAACTTCGCCTGGAGATCTAGTTATCCATCCAGCTTTCAGATATTTAGTTGATTCCAGTGATGTATTCTGATTCTTGTATTTGACTATTGTATTCGAAACTTCTGTTGTAACTTATTTAACTTTGATATATATATAGTAGCTTCATGAACTACTATCTTTTGCTTCCGCTGCATATTATTACTCTGTGTCTGTAATTCTGTGATTATTTATTTACTGTATATCTGAGTTTTGCCAAATTTAAATTTACAATTCGGTATTTTGAATTATTCAAGTCCGACATGTGCGGATGCGAATAGTCCAAAATAGCGGGTCGTTACAGTTGGTATCAAAGCTTTTGGTAGCTCTAGGCAAAACTTAGCATATATGGTAAATGTACTTACGGAATCACTCTCATCCGAGTTTCAATATCATCTTTTTGACCCAATTCCTTTGAATTTTGGAACGTTCCCTATGGTTCCAAAATTCATTCGTGTCCCTCACTATTCGTCTGAATTCCAGAATATCCATAACTCCACTTCGAATGATCTTTATAATGAATCGGCGGTCTCGCCAATCTTCGAATTATTTGTAAATGGGTGAAACTCCTTTACAATAGGCATTGATTTACCGAAGATTTCTGTATCCTCGGTTTACGATGCTGTCTATCTCTTGTTACACCTGAGTTCTATTCCTTGAGATCGAATGTTGATTTACCTCGGAATTCTGCATCGATCTTATTCTTGAAGTTACGGTCGACCCGGTTAAGGTTGCCCGTGAATTAAATAAACTTATCCATCTCCCGATTCTGTTAATTGAATTATCTTATCTTCTGTTTCGAACTTATTATCGAATCAAAATTCTCTTTGATTTGATTTCCATCAAATTTGAATCACTATGCTTATTTGAAATCCATCCTTGTATCGTCGAGCAAGGAAGTGTATTTGTAAATTTACATTAAAATGTTTTATATATATTGTGTTGTTTGAGTTGTTGATGTTGATTTAGATTTTCGATCGATTCGTCTGATCAACGCTATCGATAGATTTCCAAAAACACTTGAGCAGAGCAAACTGACACAATATTGTTTTCAAATTTAGTAAATAAATAAATTTTGAATGATTATATTATATATAAGAATTTTTTTTCCTGAAA
This sequence comes from Allium cepa, assembly GCA_030765085.1. Taxonomy (NCBI): domain Eukaryota; kingdom Viridiplantae; phylum Streptophyta; class Magnoliopsida; order Asparagales; family Amaryllidaceae; genus Allium; species Allium cepa. Next base: position 64,713,413 of record CM060939.1, read on the forward strand.
CTAAAATGTTAATGAATCTGTTGGTCGAAATGTTAAAATTTAATTTTCATTTATTGTTTTATAAATCATTGACTATTTCATAATATAAACAAATGAATTTATAAAGTTTGGTTATAATTTGATTTGAAGTTTGTAATGAATCTAAATCAAGAATTTGAGAATTCAATTTCTGGCGATTTCAAACTTTGGCTTTTAAAGTTTTAAATGTATATTATTTAAAGTATTTTCGAATAGAAATGGTTTTGAAGAATCTATAACTGTTTAAAAACAGTGCTCTCTTCTTTTGTCGCTGGAAAATAATTCCGATGATGATGGCCGCATCATCGACATTCATTTTCGAGTTTCGAAGCGGAGAGACTATTTTGTAGCTTTGTTACGGTTTGTTTTAAAAAATAAATTGATTTAAATTTCTAAACATGACTTGATTTATAATATATATTAAGATTTAAATTTGATTTGATATATTATGTATATATAATTATCTCTAAAATGGTTTGAAACTAATCGCAAATTAATTCTTAAAATTTTGATTTAGGAATGATTTTCAATGAAGCCAAAAGTTTTGACTAAATACTTAACTTGAAATAAGTAAATCGCAAATTTCATTTGGATAATACTCAATTGCATTATATATAACTTACCTAAATTTTCAAAAGTTAACTATGTAATTGAATATTATACAAAATAAATGATATCAAAGGAATTTTTAAATAAATTTGAGTAGTTATAATAAATGTAAATATACTTAATATGTATGTGATAAGATATATTAAGTGGAATAAATTTACTATTGATTTGGAATAAAGAAGAATTAAATTATCGAATAAAGTATGATTATAATAAATGACTATTCAAATTTATGATCTTTGAAATTGTTAATTTTAGAAAATTGGATAATATACAATATAATTGTCTTTATAAACAAAATGTAAGTGCGTATAATAAATGTTATTCACTTAAATTTAATTATAAAATATTTACGGAGATAAATAGAATAATAAGTTAAATAAATAATAGGTGTGATTAATAGAAGAAAAATTTGTTTTGAAAGTTAATAAATTGAAAAAAATCAACTTAATGAAATACCTTGAATTTAAAAAAAAATTGTTGAATATAAATGATTTAAAATTGAAATGTATATGGTTTAAATTAATTGTTTATTATGTAATTCAAGTCAATTTTCTTTTGGTTGGTTCTATTCCCCTACTTCCTTCCTTTTTGAGGACGAAAAGATTTGAGTGAGGGAGAGTGTAACGACCCGTAAATTTAACCGGTTTTAATAACGTTATTAATTGAAATTTTGCGAAATTTTAAACGATAAAATTTTGAAATAAAAAAATTTATATTTGGAATGCGTCTAGTTAAACATAATAACCAGTAAATTTTCGTCCAAAAATACGAAAGTTTATTTCGTGCGTAAATCTACTTCAATTTATTCAGTTAAAAAGCGATGAAAATAAAACGTTTTCAAAACCAAAATATTTTTACATTGAAAAATTCTAAACCATCTTCTGAGCAAGATGTCAGTTTGTCGTTTTTCCAAATTCGGACATCTTTGGCTCCGTCGATCTTAATTTTTGAGATTTTTACGCATTTTCCGCTAGTATAAAAATTCGAATTTTTATAATTTAATCGTACCACTGATTTCTATATACCATTTTGATCGTCTCGTCATGCTGATCTCTGCGGTATAATCAATTCTGTGTTTTGAAGTTCGGAACGCGACGGAACCGCGTAACGGTCAACCCCGGTTCCATAAAAAAAATATATATAAATTCTAGCTCATAAACCTCTGGTGACCATCCATCTGCTAACCGTATATTAATTGAGTTAATAAATTTTCTCCGAAATCAAAGCTCACAACGTTGCTATTTACATTTCATTTCATTTTTTAACGTTCCACCTTCTTCTCTCTCTGACATAACTTAAGCAACATTTATTTTGGCCTCACAGAACCCATGCGCATCTTCCCTTCTTTTATACATATTCATGCCTCCACTTTTCTCTTTTTTGTGTCAAAACCCATCACTTTTTGTTTGCAACTTCTGTGCGACCCTCCTCCCTCTTCCCCACATTTGCCAACTCCCATCGCTACTACACCCTTCCCACTCACCGTAGCCACAAAGACTGCATAGGCCGACCCACCATTGCCTCGTCAACAACCCACATCTGCATCACCACAGCAGTAATGGCCGTGATGCCATACTATGAGCATACCTCCTTCCTCCGCGTTTTGCTCGGCTCTGCCTTGGCAACCAAATACCGAGATCCGCCCAAACATGCCTAGCCGCCTCCCACACGCTTGGCGACCCATCATCGATCGCCTTCAACCGCATCTCATCCCTTAGCCGCCATCACCTAGTTGCCATGTCAGGCAAGCATCGGCCAAACCCTTCTCTCCGTCGCGCATGATCTTTGGCCTCCCTCCACGAGAATCCACGCCTCGCCCAAATCACCGACCCCACCTCTCAACGTCGAACATCCACTTCCTCCTTGCTTAGCTAGCTCGTGCTCTCTGTTGATCAAATATAGGTCAGCTGCTGTTGAATATATATACAGTGTTTATTTTGTTTCTGGGGTTTGGCATTTGATGTTTGCATTGGTTTATAATACTGGGATTTTGCTGTTTATTTATATATACTTCTATAAGGTGGTTTCGGCTGTTAGTGTGTGTGTGTGTATATATATACTGTTTTATAGTTTATATTAGTACTGCATATATATATAAATCTAATCCATTTATATAGGTTTGGTTATTTATTCTAACATTGATTTTGAAGATTTGTTGACTTTAAGTAGGTATATGTGTGCTGTCATGTGTTGTGTTAGTCGATATAAAGTATTTATTTTATACAGTGTAAGTTATATGGGTTGTTTGTACCAGATTGGATATAAAAGTTATGTATATAATAGTTCTTATATATTTTCTCTGTATAATAAGCTTAACCATATAAAAGCTTTTCGTTTGTTTCTGTGTGTTGAAATCAACACGTGTGTATTGTTATTCCTTGTATATTTGATTTATAATAAAAATATAAGTTTGTTACGTATATTACAAAGCATACATATTTTTTTTATAACAATACTCTTGTATGTTTGTAAATCTAATATACTTACCTATCTCTAATGTATACTTTCTATTAAGTATAATATTCCATGGTAGATTATATATATTGTAAGTAGTTGTATGTATATGTAGTTACCTGTATATTTTGTTTGGATCTGCACATATAGGTTACAGTTTTGTAATAACATGTTTATGAACTTTATGACTTATATAATTAAGCTTTATCTGTCGAATTCGTGCCAATCGTACATTGCTTTGGAATCCGTGCTTGGATTTGTAACTCATCTCATTCTCGTTCCTCTAGCCTCGAAAGGTAAGCAATCACTCACGATTAATATTCTTTTATTTATTAAATTCGATTTCAATTGAAACGACAAATCTAAATACCTGCTGTTAGATAATTATACTGTTAAATATATGCTATTACCTATATCAGTTCACCTGTGACATCTGACACCATTATCTGTTAATTATTCATGCGATGATAAAACAGTTTGGTTGATAATTGTTTGATTGTTTGTTGTTTATATCGGATGTTAAATTGTAATGTATAAAGTGATAAATATTATGCAATTGAATTTGACGTAGGGTAGTTAAAATTTGAATCGACATATGTGTTGAACTTGATTAATTAAATTTGAAAAATATGACCCCTTAAATGTTTAATTATTTGAAACGTAGAAAATAGTTAATTACCCTTGAACCATTTGAATTATGTTGTATTGATTGATGATGTATGATATTGAACAATCGATGTCAAGTGTAGAATCGCATAGAATAATAAGTGAATAATCTTTAATCTACATGAAATGATAGTGTAGATTCTAGAAATAATTATATTAATTTGCACAAACAACAATGTGAATTAATACGATTATTTCAGGATTATTTGAATTAATTATTGAATTGTTGTTATTGTTTGTTATTTACTTTGACACCATCCCAGTTATCACACTACAAGTTCCCTTTATATGCTTGATCTTGAATTGAAATTGGAATCAGGTTGAAATGATATATACCCAAATGAACTTGACCTAGGATAGAGAATTAAATAAAAATCCGATTTGGTCAATAATTTGATTTAAAAATAAAATAATGATTTTATTCGAGCAAAGAATAAGTTTTGAAATGAAGTTGGAATTTGAATTTTATGAAAGGAAAATGTAAAGATTGAAATCTGAAACAAATATTAACGTAGTAATTGCTGAAAGGACGTTGTTTGAGATTTAATTATTTAATAATTAAATTTGGAATTATTAATAAATAATTTGGAATAAGTAATAATTGAGTTTTGAAATTATTAAGTTTGAAAACATTTAATAATTAAATTTGAAACTATAATTAAGTTTGGAATTATAATTAAGTTTGAAATTATTAAGTTGAATTTATAATTAAGTTGAAATGATTTGATAATTAAGTTAAAATTATTAAGTTTTGAAATGATTTAATAAATGAGTTTGAATTTATAATTAAGTTGAAATTATTAAGTTTTGAATTTATTAATAATTAAGTTTGAAATTATTTAATAATTGAATAAGATTGAATTATTTGATAATTGAATAAAAATTGAATTCTTTGATAAGAGAAATTGAACTTTTGAATAAGTGAATTGGAACTTCGTAAATAATTGAAATTGAGTTTCTTTGTTAACTAAGTTTTGGAAATTATTTAAGTAAGTAAATAAGTGAAATTGAATTTTTTTAACAAGAAATAAAATGTGATTTATTGAAATTAATGTAAAACTTGTAATTTTGAGAATTTGATTTGACGAATCTAATTTAGTTAAATTTGAAGTTTTGATAAAATGAAGATGAAAGCAAGTAATTGATTTAATGAATTGGGAATTAAGTAAAATTGTTTTGAATGATAAAGTAACTTAACGAATATTGAATGAAATCGATAAATGAATTTATATTGGTTTGAATGTTGAATTTAATCATTTAAATGATTTTCGGAATAAAACTTATATATGAACTTGAATCAATATATGAATTGTTTAAATAAAATTGAAATTGAATCGTAAGACTTTGAAATAATAATTTGGGAGTTTTGAAACGTAGATTTTGGAAATTGATTTTGAAAGACAAATGAAATGTTGATTTATAAATTCTAATTGAAATTGGATTTGATTTGGTTTTGAAATTTATTTAACGACCAATCGGTGTAAAAATTACGAAAATTATTAAAGAAACCGAAATCGGTTATGGATATACTCTCTATATAAACCAAAAACCACTCCAATAACTATACGCGGAGTGATGATCCAGATGAAGTGGTTGGAATGATGTACGTGCTGACTGAAGAAAGTGAACGATAATGGATAGCCTTGACACTTGTGTCAAATTGGAAATGACTAAAACATAAGCCGTGTCGGGCCAAATGGGGTTAGCCACCTCGAGCGAACACACTTCTTCGTAACTACTCATTACTTGTTATTGATTGGTGCACCCTCGTACTTTTGGGAGTGTTGTTTCGTGGTGTTGCGATCGTTGCGGCGTTGCGTTCTCACCAGTCCGGATCAGGCAAACGGTAGTTTCACTACCTTGGGTATTGCGTCATGTGCCTTGTCATACTTGTATCCCTATATACGGGACCACTACGAATTTGTTTTGTGTTATACCTATGGAGTACTCCCTGATATCCCACTAGTTTACGGTGGAGTTTACAGTGCTGTATAGACTCTAACGCTTATATAAAATGTGTTAAGGGGGATAATGGTAACGCCTTAACACTATTTTGATATTTTATATTACTGATAGACATTATCTATTTAACGTATATTACGACATAGTAGGTAGTTTAACGGATCCTTAGAGGATGGTTATTCCAACGTCCTTTGAGTTACTTATATTTCAATTGTTATTTCACTTGAGTTAGATTTATTGATATAAGAATGTTAATCCCGACTCGAGTGTTTTATGTTTTACTTTACGCTCGGGTCAGACTGAGTAGTTCAGCTTTCGAGATTCACCTTTGGAGTTGGAGCTTCGCCTGGAGATCCAACTATCCATCCAGTTTTCAGATATTCAGTTGATTCCAATGATGTATTCTGATTCTTGTATTTGACTATTGTATTCGAAACTTCTGTTGTAACTTATTTAACTCTGATATATATAGTAGCTTCATGAACTACTATCTTTTGCTTCCGCTGCATATTATTACTCTGTGTCTATAATTCTGTGATTATTTATTTGCTGTCTATCTGAGTTTTGCCAAATTTAAATTTACAATTCGGTATTTTGAATTATTCAAGTCCGACATGTGCGGATGCGAATAGTCCAAAATAGCGGGTCGCTACACAGGAAACCAGATCTGAGTCCGCACTAGGAAGTCGGGTGGACGATATTAGTTCGGAAGTGAAATTGTGTGATCGAGTGAGCGATCAGATTTAGTATGGCGTACGGATGATATATGTGCATCGTACGGGCTTAAGTAAAACAAATATTGAAAATGTGTAAAAGAAGTCAATAAAATGTTTTTGAATGTTGTGATTGGATATTATTGCTAAACATGATATGCAGGTATGAAAAGGGAAAGGAAAATTGGTTTTGATTTCAGATAATAAATTAGAATTGCCCGACTAAAAAGGTATGTGTTTAAAATTCTGTATGGAATTTGATTGGGTTTTTGGATCTAGCCACTTGGCCTTTTGTTTTCTTTTAGAATTTAGGGGCCGTAGAGCCATTTTGTAGTTGTACCGAGCTAGCCGCTCAAAGAAGACGCTGGCAAAAATTTTCAAAAATTTAGAGAGTTAGAAACTTTTTGAGAAAATTCTGATAATTTTAAATTTGATTTAAAATTTAAATTTGAATGATTGAGTAAGTAATATTGTTTGCAACCATGGGAAAGTTGAGGAAGTTAGTAAGAAAGGTAATGGGTCTTTATAAAAGATAGTTGATTAGATGTTGAACTGATTCGTTTTGGGAAAGGTAAACGGGTATTGGACCATTCTTTCTAATTAGTAATTTCGGGGACGAAATTCTTTTAAGGGGGAGGAATGTGACGACCCGGAATTTTTAAGAATTTGAAATTGGAATATTTAATTGATTTTAAATATTTAAAAGTTAATTTTTAACTTGAATTCAAATATCACTAATTCAAATATTTAGAAGTTAATTTTTAAATATTTCAGCTTAAAGATTATTAATAACAACAGGATGGTATCTTTCAAATTATTTCAAAAAAAATAACCATCCATTTTCAATTTTCAGATCTCAAACCGAATTTGAGATCACTCATAATTCCCATTTTAAATCAACCATTTAACTTTCTAAGTTAATTCCCAATTTTATCTTGAAATTTCCAAATCAGGTTGATCATTCCAACTTATTTAACTTTTTCCCAAGTTAAACTCAATTCACTTTGGGTATCATATCTCATTCCAGATTTAAAACTCCATATTTAGAGTTTATTTCAAACCATCTTGATATTATGTATATCTACATGTATATACATATTTACTTCTTGGCCCACCAAGCCAAATTTTAAAATTTTATCAACTCTTGGTTTTAATTCAAAACAAATTCTTTTAAAGCTTGAAAACAACTTCTTATTCTAAATTAAGATTACATTCAAAATAGTTTAAATAATATTATTTCCTTAAATACTTTGAAAACTATTTCAAATGTTTAGATTTAGAATTCAGAACTTCGCAATTGGAAACTCACTTTAAATTTACATTCCTTCTACTTTACAAGCTATTCTCTTTAAATGGTTACTTCCTTAAAACATTTCATTATTAAATTCAACAACCATTTATGATAATAACCAAGATTACCATCTTTGAAAATTAATTTATTATTATCTTATTCTGAAACTCTTCCCCAAATTCAAGATTTCAATTTCAGTTTGAATCCATTTCAAACTTATCTTTATTTAATTTCAGTTTGGTTGTATTTATAATACCACTTAATTTAATCCCATTTTCAGATTTCAATTTGGTTGTATTATATTACTTCTTAATTTAATTCCAAAAGTTTAACAACCAATTCCCTTAATATTTATTGGAAAGAAATATTGCTTTATATATCAAAATATATTCTTATATAAAATCATTTAAAATCTTTATATAAGAAAATAACAAGTATGCTCTCATATATATATACTCAACTCATCCTAGGGTACCACTTACCCTATCCTTAATGAGTAATCCCACCAGAGCCAAGGTTCTCGCTTAACCTTCAGCTCTGATACCAAATGTAACGACCCGGAAATTTCGATCCCGAAAACTCCAGATAGTTATGAAAAAGAAGAAAGAGATAGAAGGAAAAGAAGAAAACAGAAACACCAAAACACAGATTCTCATATTCGCAGTGGATAAAAATATAATATCACATAACATATATTTATACAAAGAAAAACTGTACTTGTCAAATTACACTTTAATATATCAGAGTTACAATATTTACACAACACTGAGCAGTTAATTCAACATGCCTCAGATAAGCTACAACAAATCACAGCGGTACGTTCCTGCCATCCAACTCGTCTCCTGAGCTCCAGAACGTTCTTACCTGAAAATCTGTAATACTCGGTCTGACCCGAGCATTACATCAAAGTAACACCCGGGTCAGGCTGGAAACCGGCGTGAGTAAACTCATCTAACAAGGAATACAAAAACATACAGCTTATATAAACCCGGGTAACTTGCATCAATATACAATTTCACAAGTTGTCGTAGACATCACTTATTTCTCAATCAATTTCTAAGTACCAGAAATTTGATTAAATAGTCCAACTTACTTAAAATCATTCCATTTCAGCTTATTGATTTCACATATCAATTCCATAAAGATTCGAAGTGGTTTCGGGTATTTACTAATACCCGACTCCGGTCTCTTCGAATTCAATACCACCATAAACGCAAAACTGTTACGATTTAAAACAATTCCATTTATATTCAAAAATTCATATTTACATAGCTATTCGTTACAGATAGACAAATTGTATTTTCCTCAGTTCAACTCAACCATATCATATCACAAAACATCACCAATCAACTATCAGAAATATCAAATAATCCAATGCATTTAATATCATTCAATCATTCTTAAGCAAGATTACTTAGTCACCATTCCTAATTAATTTAATAAATTAAATTAATTAATTTTTTTTTTCCAATCTCGCCTTTAGATCCTGCTTTCATAACATAAATAAATTTACAAACAAATTTATTAATCATCCTTTATTTATTATCTAAATTGATCGTCCTTGATTAATTAAGAAATAATTATCCCTTAATTAATCCCTCCAATTAATTAACCTCAACCAGTTTCATTAATTAACCTTTAAATACCATCTTAATTAATCATTTAAAGTAAAAAAATTAACCCTAAATAATTTACATTAATTATTCCATAATCACTTCTCTGATTAATTATTCTTTACTTAATCTCATTCATTAATCAACTAACCTTTTAATTAATTATCTTAATTAATAAATCCATTAATTAATTATGTTAAGTAATTAATCCTTAATTACATTCATTTAGTAATTTACCTTTAATTACCTTCAACAAGTAATTATCCTATTGGTAAATTATCCTTACTTAATTAATCTTTAATTATTAATCAAATTAACCCTTGACAAATTTATTCTTTACATTAAGTAATTATTATTATTAAAGTAATTAATTACCAATTACTTACATTAATTTATCCTTAATTATGAATAAATTAATCTCTAATTAAATTAACTCATAACTAGTTAAATTAATTATCTTCCCTTTTCCTTAATAACTTCATTAAATTTAATCAATTCATAATCATCCAACGCCTTAATTATCCTTAAGATAATCTATTTATATTTATTCAATTTCTTAATTATCAAAATCATACTCATGTTTTGAAACATTTATCCTTAAATTTCACTTACTGAATTAAAGTATTTAATCTAAGTTTAAAAAACATACGTATTTAACTTAATAATTTAAGTTAAACAAATTTCATAACTTTCTTAAGTCAAATATTTAAAACTTTTATCATATAACAGTTAAAACCGAATTCGTTTAAATTTTTAACTTGCTCAAAGATTTTACCTCAGTCCAACCCGTAGAGTACTCGAGATTTGACTCGAGAAATCACCTTCCTATTTTTCTTTCCCTTCAAAATAAAACTTAGTTTAGATGAAAACTTACATCTGGAAACGTTCCATCAGAAAACCCGAAGTACTTCACGAGCAAAACATCTGAATTCCCGAGCAAATCTCACAACCAGATCCAGATACTCTGGATATACGTGCACGTGCACGCACCACGGAAACCACCCTGATCATCGCCACCCCTACTGGCGAGTCAAACCTAACCTTCCCACTCGATTATGACCACCAGAGCCTCCATTCAAATGCAAATACGAGAACTAGCTATACAGAAACCCATCTGGAAAAGTTCATTCGTCTACAACCACCTCTAACTGCCATCACCGATCACCAGAATGCGCGCATCCACCCATGAAAGGTCGCTAGCCCATCCTTTCCCTAATTCCCTTGGTCCGATCCACTCAGATTCACAAACGTCGACGAAATTTCCACTTAACTATTCGACATTCCACCCTGACATTAAACCCTAATGTAACCTCACCGTGCCACCACGACGAGAGGTAACCCATCCAATCATTTTTCCCATATGCCTCGACACCCAAACTTGCTTCAGCCAAGGACTTGGCTATTCTACGATCGTCGATCGCCTGGATTTGACCCAAATCCAAAATTCGATCAAACCAAAATTTCAAGATCACCATTAACTTAAAATTTTCCATACTAGTTTTAAAATTCATCATTTTTGATAACAATTCTGGTTACATAAACAAATCCTGAAGATTTAACAATCGAATTTTTTTTCTTGCCATTGATTGATTCTCTCTGTTATTTTAAATTTTCGAATGAATCACCTAATAAATACAGTATAAATTATTTTTAAAAAAGAAATCATATCCATATACACACTTTATCTTCAAGGATCACAACCTAAATTTATGTACAGGAAGGGCATTCGATTTTTATATGTTTTAGTATGACAGAGACGTGAATTTATATTGAAAAGACATGCACAGATTCCTTTCAACTTAACACTCATTAACCTTGATAATTCATTCCTGCAAACCTTAAATCATTCATTACCACAAGTGTTATGCTACAGATTTAGATTTAAGGATGTAGATCACTCACCTGGCTGTAAACTGTAAATAGGGAAGGCTGAGATGATTAAAAATGAAATTTTGTTTGTGATGATCTTGTTTGTTGAAACTTTAATCCTTGCATTGCTTGGTTCAGGTTTGAAAATATCTGTTGCTGTTAGCTTTGATTTTTGGTTTCCAGTTATATTTTGTTTTCTTCTCACTTGACTTAAATAACAGGTTCTTTCCCTAACACATATATAAACATAGAGAATGATTTCATTATTCATTTTTTTGAGAATAAAGAACCTATCTGAGTTCCATAAACATGCAATGGAGTATAAGATTTTCAAATAAAGGTTAAAGCTTTTTATTTCACAGATTTCACTAATAAGAACAACTGCTTCCTTTACATCAATTTACACCTCTAGTAAAGCTAGATCATGCGATTTACTCACCTTAGTAATGTCGAACAGAGGACACAAGCTCTGTAACTAGAAATCTTGTTTAAGTTGAACTCGAACTTAAATTTGAGTTGCAGTATTACTCGGTTGAAAACTTGAAGCTTGCGTCATTGCTCTTGTTCCAGTTTTGAAAACTTGAAAGGATTTGTTTGATTCCTTTCTTTTAGTTTTGCTTCAGGCTCTATATTTTTTTTTAGTTTTTGAGAATCAAAATTTTGAACTGGAAAATAGCTTTGTTCTCAACATTTTATCATAATTTAATTTAAGGAAATATTGCCACATGTATTTTGCATATTATCTATCTTACAAATGTCTAATGGTATGTATACAAGACTTACAAATGTTTTAAAGTCTTAACTTTATTTTTCTCATTTTCATTTTTTTTAAAAATACTTTTATAGATCTATGTTTATACCTACAATGTTTTGTAACCTTGTTTTTATGTTATGTATTTTATATATACAACTAAGATTATTCCCTAAATGGTTTTTAAAGGAGTGTGCATTAAATCCTTTTGTTTAAATCTTAGTTTTAGGCTATCATATTTTGAAATCAATAAGTATTTTAATTTTTTTAGTGTTTAAAAAAAAATACAGCCTTTAACTTTAAATGTCTCTTTGAGAATTATCAAATTCAAATTATAGCTTTACATCACAATATATACACATATATATATTATCAATATCTTATGTAAATTTTGATATTTTTAATCAACAGAATATTATTTGTTCAATCCATAAATTAGTATTTCCACTAATTAATCCAGTTGATTATCAAATAACCGATGTCAAAAATCCAGGTTATCACATTCCTCCCCCTTTAGAATCTTTTCGTTCTCGAAAAGGAACGAAGCCAGAACTTATTAAAATACTTATTATCATTGAAATTTTCTTTTGAACATTTTTAAAACACCTTTAAAATCTATATAATATTGCCAAAATAGTTTTATAAAAATACTTTTTTATATAACTCGATGTTTCATCAAGTCCATCCTCGTTCTTACATAAATTCGGTCATACGTTGATCAGGCGTAGAACTGAAAATCTATAAGTACTTAGCAGACCCGTTTCAACACCCAGTGAAAATACTTTTGGAAAATAATTTTATTGAAAATATAGAAAACAGTTTTTGAAAATAGAGGAAATATCTTTGGTGAAATATAAATCATGATATGTATGCTTAACTCATTTCCGACATTCCAACTTAACTATTCCTTCCCCAAGAGTGAGACCAGGTAAGTTTGGACACTGGTTGCTCCGAGCTTTGCCTAAACACTTTATTCTTGAATCTCACAAATAGACAAGTCTATCTTGTAGGCTTTTAGTGTTAAATATAGTATTAATGATTTTCATAAATAATAAGAAATCAACACATTTTCGACATTTTTCAACTTACTATTCCTTGGTTAAGAGGGAATCCCGGTAGGTTAGAGCTCTATTGCTTTGTCCCTACTCGACATCAATCTTAGCTCTCACAAATAAACGAGCCTTATTTAGTCGGCTTTTAGTGTTAAGCATAGTTAATTACTTCATAATTAGTAACCAAACAATCAACCATTTGGCCATCTAGCAATTCTCACCCTTTTTTAAACCTATTGTTCATACTTTCAAAATACTTGAAAATACTTATAATAGGTTTTAAAATATTTATCCAAAATTTTACTTGAAAATAACAACTTTATAATTTTCCTCAAAACTTGTAAACTAAATGTTTTGAACAAAATATCTCTATTTTAAAAATTCACAATTAATTCTTAAAAATTCATATAAATCTGAAACTACTTTTAAAACATTCTAATATGAGTTAGGCAATATTTTTAAAGAGAATGAAACAAAGGGCTCAAACTTAAAGTTCCATAACAATTGCCAAATAGATCTTTATGGATAGCAACAAACACACACACACACAAATATATATATATAAGACATTATAAATATGGCAAGAAATCCCTATGGATCTCTCTACAAAGTTCCATAACAATTGCCAAAAATAAGGCAATTCCAAACTACTTCTATAGCGACTATCGTCATAAGTGCACTTCTAAATCCAAGTCATATTCCAACCTATGTTAAAGTACAACCTATGTTCTTTGTTCAAGGCTAGTCACAAGTCATATAAGTCCATTCAAGTCCATTCCAAGTTTGTTCAAGTCCATGTGCATGAATCTTATGTGTCACTTGTTTCAAAACAAGAACCCTAATCAATGTTATAACATATGTCGCTTAACAATTTAAACAATATTTAATATAATTAAACATCAATATATATATATATATATTTGTGATATTTTCCATTCAAAGTGATGTGTTAACTACCATTAACCACACAATTAACCAAGATCCAAGAATCAAAGTTCGAATCCAAGTTAGCTACACATGTTCTTCCTTTCTTTCTTGCATTTGCCTTGCTCCTTTGCCTCCTATCCTTGCTTTTAGCTGACGGCCTCAACTCCTAGGATGAGTGTGGTTTTTCTTTTTCATAAGCTAAATAGACAAAAACGTGTTGTTATGTGGTGGTAAGGTCTCACTCTAAATTTGAGGTGATTTGGAATTGATTTGCAAACGATTTGCTTTAGGAATTTAAGACGATAAAGAAAAAGACGACATTGAATATTTTCTCTTAAGCTTTGAAATATTTGTGATATATCTCCTAAGGGTGCACCCCTCTTTATATAGGCTTAAGAATGATGATGGAAAAAGAGAAAAAAAACCTCAAAACCCTAGTGTTAATTACACATATCACTCCTCCTTTATCATATGCTTAACACTTAAGCATTCCATATTTTCTCATTTCCCTAACATCTTCCCTTAGCTCATGCATAACATCATCCACAAAGTTTATTTTCATAAATGGCAAAAAGTTTTTATTTCATTAAATTTATTTCCTAAATAAGCATATGTAAAAAACATCTATACAATATCCGATGGTTAAAAAGTTGTTTATCGATTCAACGATTTTCGGTCACATTATCGATATTTTTCCAAAGAATATATTTTTGTTAACAACTTCCAAAATAAGTTTTTTATCATATTAATTAAATGATGCTTAACAACATTATAAATTCATTTTTTACACTTTATTATATTTCAGAATGTTTCGATATTCGAAGACGAAGTGTCCGAAATTCGGATCACTTCATTCTCCCATACATAGAACATTTCGTCCTTAAAATTCAAAAAAGAAGGATAATCAAAGAAGATAGAAGAACAAGATATATATATATATATATATATATGTATGTATGTATGTATGTATAGCACCGCTAAAATTGCATACAGCTAAACTACAAACCAAAATGCATACTAAGCGACTCCACCTCAAGTGGTGAGTACACTACAAAAGAAATACGATACTAAGATAAGAAGGAAACTGTAGCGTATAAGCAACACTAGATGGATCTCCCTCAAATGACCTTCCTTCTTCCTCTTACCAACCTGAGCATCCTTGCTTGATGGCACTTCTAACATTAACAAAAGAATAAGAACACAAACACTCAAATGGTATTCAATTAATAGCAGCCAATGCTCATGGTTTGCTTAGATTCAAACTCTCCCATCATCCAAGGACGATAAGTATTGCACTAAGCATACCTTACGCTTAATAGCCTCAAGTTATTACTTAGACGGTTATTCATGCTACCTCATAATAAATCAAAGAGTCATTCCCCAAACTCTATATAACTCAACATACATCGTAAAAATGTGCCGAAGCCCGTACGATGCACATGAACCACCCATGTGCAATATCTGATCTGATCACTTGTTCGATCAAATAGATTTCACTTCCCAACTAGTATAGATCACTTGATCTCTCTAGTGTGGACGCAGACTTGGTTTCTTGATTAGAAACCTCCATTCTTCTTGCATAGCCATATGCTATGACATAAAACATCAGGATCGTACCAAGAACCCATATCAAGTGTTTTCTTTCAAGAATAAAAAAAATCCTCATTCGGACCAGTGCAAAATACCTCCGAAACATGTACTCGAATACTGGATTAAAAATAGTCATGCGAATAAAACGATCAACATACAACTTTCATATTTATCATATTGATATCTTAACTACACAAATTCCTTTTTAATCACATTCATTTATTCAATTAGCATATCTTTCAATACTAAATTTGTAACAACCCGATATTTTCAGCCATTCGTATCCATTGTAAGTGCAATGGTAGACACACACGCCGGACTTGAATTGCTCAAAATACTGCATTGTAAATAAATTTGGAGCAAATGAAATACAATCACAACATCACAGACACAGAAATATCAGAATAACTCGCAGCGGAATATAAAATACATAGTAGTTCATGAAGCTACTACGGAAGAGTCTCAAACCAAATACATAATACCGTCTGAAAACAACATAATAGAAATCCCAAATACATAGAAGTTCACTAATACATGAGATAAACTAGAACAGCCGAAACAGAAAGTAGATATAAATGTAGATAAGCAGAAACTCCAGCAAAGACCAGCTCCAGAAAGAGAATCCAAAGCTGTGAATACTCAGGCTGACCCGAGCGTAAAGTAAAACACAAAACACTCGAGTCAGGACAATATATACTTATATAATGTAAACCAACTCAAGTGAACTGTAGTAGAAATGCACAATAACTTAAAGGATGCTTGGGATCGCCCATCCTTTAAGAATCAGTTAAATTATAAATTAAATACATCCCGTGGTTAAAATTTCAAAATGGTATTTTATACTTCAAAATCAAATATCATTTCAAAATTCAATATCATTCAAAATCCATTTCAAAAGATCACAATATCGTATCTTTTCAAAACTGCATTCATTTTTATTTAACTTAAATACCATTACAAAACACATTTCAAAATAGTTTATATTTCGAAACAAATTACTTCATTTTAAATCATAAAATGAGGTTATTATATTTAATAATTAAATTATTAAATTTCCAAAATTTTAGTCTTTCAAAATTAATTTATTCACTTAATTTATTAAAACAGATGAAAATTCAACGTTCGCAGCATTTAGAAATTGCTACAAAAAGTTACATTCAAAACAGTTCAATTTAACAAAAGATAGCATTTAAAAACCTTGTAATAGGGTTACATTAGTTTCAAATGAAACTTAGTTAAATGCAATAATTATAACGTTTACAAAAATGCTATAATATTCTTTAATTAAACTTAGCCATTTGGTTCATTATTATCAACTACAGCATTTACAAATGTTGTATTATCATTTACATTAGAATTAATAACATTTCAGAAATGCAGTTAATTAACTTCAAATATTCAGTATAATTTCACAAACAATAATATTTTTATTTAAATCATTTTTAACTTGTAAAATCATATAATTTCACTTTTAAAACAATCATTCAAATACCCTTATATTCATGATTTTATAAAGTTAAATCTCCATTCAAAAATCAAAATTTAATAATAATACACTTATTAAATTCCAACATTAAATTTAAATTCATTAAATTGAATTTAACTTAACACTTCAGTTTAAAATTTTCAAATATAACTTAATTTCATTTTTATTTACTTAACTTAAAATTCACTTTTAAGCCAAATTCACAAATTTACAATTTTAGTTATATTTCAAAATTTCAACTTAAATATTCATTCATTTCACATTTTAACGTTATTCAAAAATTATTAATATATTATAAAATCATTTTAAATTCATTTAATTCAAAATATCATAAATTTATCATAGTTTCATATTTAATTTAAATTCCATTTATCACCAAATTATAATTTCCAAAATAACTTTCATTTCAGATTTCTTTTTCCTACGTATTCGGCTTCCTCTTCGTGATTCCCCTCTCCGATTCACCCACTCTCTACATGTCCTCCTCTCCTCTCTCACATCGTCTACACTCCCCTTCTTCTACTCGCTCTGGCCGTTGTTTTAGAGCAATGTCTACTGATAATGTCGCACTTCCAGATCTACAATCGCCCCGTGAGTCCCCCCCCCCTTAATGCTAACAAACATACTTCTCCTGCCCGTCTGAGCTTGGGTGCTGCTAATGCTGACACTGCCTGTCATTCAACGGTGATTCTGCCTTCTCCTCTATCAGGTACGACGCTTTCCCCCCAAGTTCGGTTCCAAAGTTTGTTCCGCTGCCAAGCACGCTTGTGTTTTGGGTCACCAGAAATTGGGTTCTCTAATTTTGGATCGTGAATTAGAAAGTAAGTCTGGTGATGGCACTGGTTTGAATATGTCAGTCGATCCTTGCAGTTGCACGCCAGGTGCTTGTTACAATGGATCAGTGGGGTCTGGTCCATATGATATCTGCAAAGCTTCTGTTGTCGCTACGAATCTTCTTCCTGCTATTGGTTGTCTTGGGCCTACTTCGACTAAAGCTCCATCTGTTATGCAATATGACAATGTCATTGTTAACCCTGTGCGTATTGATTTAACTCTTGGAGATAATAACCTGGCAGACGCATCTCCCGTTGTCGCTCATAGCACCATCCATGAGGTCTCTTCTGGTGCTGTGGAATGTCGCCCATCGGTTCCCAAAACATGGTCTTCGCTATTTACATCCATGCCCCGTAATGCGGGTGTTTATAAACCAGTTGACTTCGACATCGTTGAGGAAAATGGAGTGATGATCCCTCCCCCCTGTGTTATGCAAGCCGGTAAGGATTTTTGGTTAGAATATGTTGTTGGATTCTTTTTGGACCCTAATCATCGACTTCATGATGTGGTTGCTGTTTGTCGTAGGGCCTGGAGACTTCAAGGTAGTCTTAGAGTAAAATTGGTTGATTCCCTGTACTACCTATTGTTCTCCTCCCCTGAGGAACGTAGTCGTGTTCTTGCGTCTGAGCCTTCCTTCTTTGATGGTCAGCCTTTTATTATAACCCCCTGGTCTCCGACGGTTACTAGTGCCCGAGAACAAGTTTTTTCTATTCCTATTTGGGTTTATTTCTCTCAAATTCCTTCTGCACTGCAACCGCTGCTTGGTTTGAACTGGCTTGCATGCAATGTTGGTAAATTGAAATGTTTTGACTCTAACACTGTTGCGCGTGATAAGCTTGTATACGCCAAGGCTCTGATTGAGATTTCTCCCAATAAGCCTCTTCCTACCACTATTCCTGTTCAGCTAGCTGTTGGACACGTAGTGGATGTTAGAGTTCGTTATGGATGGGTCCCTGACATTTGTACCACCTGTCGCTCTTTTGGTCATATAGCCTCTGCCTGCTCGCACTCTGCTGTATCTGCTGCCGCTCCTAGGATCCCTCTACCTCGGCCTCCGCTTAGGAAATGGGTTCCCAAAGTCTCTGCGGTTGATTCTGACCCTGGACCTTCACTTTCCTTTGTGCGACCTGATTCCTCAGTTCCTTCTGTCGTGCCTTCAGTTCTCCCTGCTGAGCAGGAGCTCTCTCCGCCTCTAGTTGTTTGGGTAGAGGCTGAACATAGTTGGATTGACCGTAGTACACGTATGAGATTCAACCCCGTGGATAACTCCTACTTTAGATTTGTATCTGATGATCTTACGGACCTACGATGCCTTTATTACAGAATTTCTGGTGATTCCTTGGTTCTTGACTTGGACGGTTCGTTTGCTGAGACTAATTCTGTACTTCTAGCTGATACCGCCTGGGATCGATCATATATATACTCCTCTGACATTGACTGTTATGATCCTTCTCTTGCTACTCGTTTTCGCCCATTTTTTGGTCTACTGGGGAGTGGTTCTCTGGAACCTTCTCGGGATGATGAGTGCGATGGTGATTCTTCCTCTTCGGAGGGGAACTAGTCTAGTTATTTATTTCTAGTAGCTGTGACTTGTCTGTCACACTCCTGTGCTGTTTTTCACATTTCTTAACATCATAGTAGTTAAGGTACCTCTACCTTACTCCTGTACTTCAACTTTATTACGTTGTAATAAAAAGTGGTCGGTCCACTATAAAACCGTCGGCCATGCCAAAAGAAAACTTTCATTTCAGATTTTGTAACTTTACCATTTATTTATTTCACTTATAAAATTTCAGAAAATAAATAATGCTTTAAAAAAATCATTTTTAATCAAATTTAAATCAAAATATTATAATATTTACATTTCTAAAATATTTTAATTTTTTTAGAAAAACATATTTTAACAACGGGTCTGAATTTCATTTTCTAGCCTAGGTAAAGTGATACGGGTAATATATCATTTCAATCCGTAATTTACAAAGAAAATTCGGATTTGATCATTTCAAACCCGCAATCCCAAGTAAATGGAAATAATTGAAATTTATTCAGGCCTATCGTTTCAGCCCATAATGATTTTCTCCTATTCTAAAGTCCGTTCGGGTATGTATCATTTCAACCCATAGTGATTCTAATCTAAAGGGAACTTGCAGTGTGAAAACTGATAAAAATAATAGAACAACATAATATAACAGTAACATATGTTATAATAGGTGTTTAAGCATGGGTGAACATCATATAATCATAATATAGCAGGTGTAACATGATAATGCATTTTACAGATTTAAAAGGGGTCAATTTACTAGTTATATATGTACATATTGTCTGGTGAGAATAACTCACTTGTTCAAAGCTGGAGATTGCCACCAAAGCAAACAATACTGACACTATAAAGGCATGACAAATGATCCAAATGTGTGGAGAGAGCCAAGATATGATCTTGTAAACAACACAAAAACAAGACAAGTATAAATATGATTTCAATACAAATTATCAAAAGAAACAATTTAGAAATGAATGAAAATATGATCAAATGCTTTGACCATTGCCTCAACCATCATGTGCTCAGCCAAAGGGTGGATATAGTCAGGAATTGAGCATGGTTTGGATCAGGTATGGTTTGAAAAAGGTGCGGCTACAAGGTGATGAAGGTGAGTGGAAGTTACAAAAGGGTTTCAAGGCAAAATGTGGATTTTGTTGCACCATAGGGTTCGGCCCCTTACTAATGTGGCTCGGCCATGGTATATGGTGGTCAGGTGGTGGCTAGAGTGTGGGCCAGAGGTGGTGGAAGGTCAGGTTGTGGCGGCTGAAGGTGGTGGCCGTGGTTGAACATGAAGGTGATGGTGCAAATGGTGATTGGCTAGCATTGTTTCAAGATGTTTTACAATAGTTTTTGTGGCGTTTTGGTCCATGGAAGGCCACGGCCTGATCACCACAGAGGAAGAGGAGGTTGAAGAGGCCGAGGAAGGTGGTGGAACAGGTCGGAGAAGGTGGTGGTGGAGTGTGGCCGAACAAATGCAAGATGAAGGCAAAGCAAATATCACTTGAAAATCAATGGAAGAGGTGGAAAAAGAAATGGAAAGGAAGACATTACCCAAAGTTTTCTTTCAGATCTAAGTATGGATGAGAAGTGAAGAGAAAGAAGTTCTTTCACGTGAATTTCAGAAATAAAACTCACGGCTATAGTGGTGGAATGAACGGCCAAAGAAATGAATGCAAGAGTTAGGAAATGAAAAGGTGAAAGTAGGTGAAAAGACTTAAGCAACTAAAGAGTCACAACCTTTCAAATTTACTTAATTTATTTATATAAGTTTAAATTACTGAGAATAATAAATAGTTTCAGTAAAATTTCGAAAATGCAACAAAATATAAAGTATATATAAATATTTATTAATCATATAAGGTAAAAAGTAAGAAAATAGCACAAAATTGCAAACTAGTCAAAAAAAATAGAAAATAAACAGAATGAACTTTGGAAAATTTATATGGACTTGTAAAAATATTTATAACAAAGTTAATAACATAAAAATAAAAGTGCATTCACAAATAAATATATAAATTTTAATTTAAATAATGAAAATAACAGAAAAATGGAAACTAGGCTTTAAAATTTGGAAATAAATTCAATAAGCTTTGGAAAAATTCAAACATCGCTTTAAAAATATTAAAAGATAAAAATATACATAAAATAACATTATGACACATTTTAAAATAAAATATGATAAATAAAATATAATTTATATAATTTAAAATAGCGAAAATTGCTAAATAAAACAAATTGCAGTCAAAATTGAAATGTATATAACTTTCACAGTTTAAGTCCGTTTTCCACGAAACGAAAAGCAGTATTCAAGTTATTAAATCTATTTTCATAATAAAAGATAAAATTTAAGAATTTAAATTTGAAATTTAAAAAGTCAAAATTTGACCAGAAATCCACTTTTAAGTAAAATATTCAATTTATACCAGTTGGAATTATAATTCACATAATAATCAAAGTTATATTAAAAAATGAAATGTTTGAAATGAAACAAATTTAAAATAAATTTCAAAATGAAATAAAGTCAAAATTAAAATATACATAAAAATCTAGGGTTGTTACAAAATTATTTTTGCATCATTTCATAAATCATAACTTCAAGTTTATAATCATATTATAACTTAAGTTCATACTTGTATAATACTTCATTACATCCTAAGAGTATATACAAAAATCAAATTTGCAACAAGTATGATTAACAAATTTAAAACTCATTTTCACTTGCCATATTCTCAATTCAAGTGTTGTATAAACTCAATTTTATATTTTCAAAAATACTTAACTGTAAATTTTATAACAACTCGAAAGTTTTTGACTATCCGAAACTGCCGAAAATTCCGTTTCATTTTAACAACGAATACTATCAAACAACGTACAATATTATGATGCACATATCATACTTTCCAGCTACATATGTCCATGAAATAACTTAACATGAGTACTTTTAGAACTAAACACCGGTTTTCATTTCAAATCATTTAGAAATAATGTGTACATATCTTTTGTATGTCATATAATACTTTGGAATTTAAATCAAACTCAATTTTACCAAAACAATTTTGTAGCATCCCACACTTAGCAAACCGAACACCAATGCCGATGATGTTGAAGTCATCACCAGAATTATTTTCAAGTAACAGGAGTGATTTGAGTACATCTATACTTTTGGTATTAAACAAAAATAATTTCAAAGCATTGTCAAATACTTTGTATGCTAATACTAAGTATCATGGTCTTAATTTCCTAAAGCTTCCTAAATATCGACTTTCAAATAATATTGGTATTATTTCCTCCGAAATCTTGAAAAATATTTTCAAAGACACCGGGATTTAAGTTCTCAAAATCTTTATTTAAATCCTTTTCATTTATAAACCATACTTATATAGAATTGCTTTCTTATATAAATCATTTCACAAATATTTATTTCAAAATATTGTATTTTCCATTGGATTATAGTAAACATCTTTTACTAAATTTTAACTTCTCACCCAACATTATCATTGAACTCCTCATAGTCAATCCATGAAACTTAATTAACAAGGTGTCCATTCAATGTATCCACAATTGCTATCTACCCACCCCACGATGTAGAAATGTAAAACAGCTCAAAAACTGGTCGAATATAAATCAATAACAAACAATATTCAATGTTCATAACATGCCGAGCATGACTAAACCAATCAGGCATACGGGGTATTAAACTTGAGAAGCACTAATATTTAACCAAATATGAATAGGAAAACTATAAACAGATAGTATACCCTCAAGAATCTGCTTCCCCTTCTCAGCTGTAGAAATAACAAAGATCCTAAGCCACTCCACTTTCTTGAGCATAGTACAATCCTTGACATAATGACATAGCTGGTGGAAAATATAACAACCCTTTGGTGCAAACTATGATACTTCCTCTATTGATGCCTTTAGTAACTGCCTCCACCACTCTTCTTATAGTTCTTAGCGAAGTGGCTCTTCTGCCCACACCTATGGCAAATATGGTTGGACATAAACTGATTTCAAAGCATTATCAAATACTTTGTATACTAATACTAAGTATCATGCTCTTAATTTCCTACAATTTCCCAAATTTTTACTTTCAAATAATACTGATATTATATCCTTCGAAATCTTGAAAAATATTTTCAAAGACATCGGGATTTAAGTTCTCAAATTCTTTATTTAAATCCTTTTCATTTATAAGCCATACTTATATAGAATTACTTTCTTATATAAATCATTTCACAAATATTTATTTCAAAATATTGTATTTTCCATTGGATTATAGTAAACATCTTTTACTGAATTTTAACTTCTCACCCAATATTATCACTGAACTCTTCATAGTCAATCCGTGAAACTTAATTAACAAGGTGTTCATTCAATGTATCCACAATTTCTATCTACCCTTCCCCCCCCCCCCACGATGTAGAAAGATAAAACTGCTCATAAACTGGTCCAACATAAATCAATAACAAACAATAATCAATGTTCATAACATGCCGAGCATGACTAAACCAATCAGGCTTACGGGGTATTAAACATGAGAAGCACTAATATCTAACCAAACATGAATAGGCAAACTACAGACAAAAAGTATACCCTCAAGACTCTGCTTCCCCTTCTCAGCTGTAGAGATAGCAAAGATCCTAAGCTGCTCCACTTTCTCGAGCATAGTACAATCCTTGACAAAATGACATAGCTGATGGCAACTATAACAACCCTTTGGTGCAAACTGTGATACTTCCTCTATTGATGCCTTTACTAACTGCCTCCACCACTCTTCTTATAGTTCTTAGCGAAGTGGCTCTTCTGCCCACACCTATGGCAAATATGGTTGGACATAAACTTCCATTGCTGAAACTTCCTCTTATTGATCCTAACTGGTATCTAAGTAGGAGGCTTTGATGCAGAAACAACAAGATTCGATGCCAAACTCTCGAACCTCAAACCCATGTTCACCAAATTCACAAAAGACCCATAAGGTGGTTTGTCACGTTCCCCTTGAACTCCAGATGAATTCCTGCGATGAACATCTTATTCCTCTTCAAAGCCGTATCTACGAAACAAGGTCCGAATTAGGACAAGGCAATAAATTAGTTATCATACTTTGCCATTGACATGGCTCCTTGCTTCAGATTGATGAAGCTCCTACACAAAAAAGTATTCCTAGCCTACAAACTTCATTACAAACACATGTTTAAATTAGGCCCAAAAGAAGTCGTTCTCTTGGACATCTGCGGTGATAGAACTCCACCAATCCATGCCTACATCCGTCATATATCATGATGCCAACCAATGCTTCACTTGTCACCAAGCTTCGTGTCTCCAAATATCTGGTCGCATGTTTTGAGCCAAGACCGGATTTCTATAATAGTCTCCACGCCACTAAAACTCTAAGACTTCTATAATCATGGAAAAGTGAAGCAAAACTCATCTGAGGCCTGACCTGAATGAGCTCCTCTATAATATTCATCTTTGATTCCTCAACTGGTGCAACATTCCTCTATGCTCAGTTCCTACCATTCGGGACAGTACTATTCCGACCACCTCTGTCATTGACACCTCTAGTACTCATAGTGCTTACTACCTAATCAAAGCAAAACTTCTTCTAGGACATGAAATGATAGAGTTATTTCAAAGAAAGAATTCTAAGAGTGAATTACGAAGAAAGAGAAATTTCTAAAGAATAAAGAGTCTAGTTTTCAAAATACAAATATGCTTTCATATGCATTGTACACTCGACTCATTCTAGAGTACTGTTTACCTTGTACCTAGTGAGCCATACCCAATCATAGCTAAGGTGCACACTCAACCTTGAGCTCCGATACCAATTGTAATGACCCAACTTCAATGAAAGAATTCTAAAAGTGGATTACGAAGAAAGAGAAATTTCTAAATAATAAAAAGTCTAATTTTCAAATTACAAATATGCCCTCATATGTATTATACACTCGACTCATTTTAGAGTATCGTTTACCCTATACCTAGGGAGTCATACCCAATCAAAGCTAAGGTGTTCACTCAACCTTGAGCTCCGATACCAATTGTAATGACCCAACTTTTTGACCCTTGAATATCGATACTAAATACATCCACGATATCCATGTACCAAGCACCCAAGTGTCGAAAAGACGAACTGTTAGGGTCAAATAAAAGAAAAGGGATAGAACAAGAAAAGAAGAACACAATATCATAATCCCATAGCAGAACGGTAATATATATTATCAAAGAAAAAAAATACAAACAGTCAATCTGAATAAAGAAATATCAGAGTTACTAAAACATAAGTACTATCATCAGCCCGGACAATTATAACAACATGTCCTCACATATGTTGATGTATAGAAATGTAGCAGAAGTAAGAATACTACGGTTGATAATCCTTCAAATTTTATCCATAAGATCCACAGCGTCCAAAGCTAAAGAAGGAAATATACACGGGGGTAATCCAAGCATAATAGGAAAATAACACTCGGATCATTTTGGTAAACCAACATAAAAAACTCAAATCATATGTTACAAGTAACAATAACCATTGAGACCGTACTGATTTTCGTAACAGTTTTTCCCTCAAAGAAACCAACCATTTATTAAGTTTAATATATATATATATATATATATAGTGATATGATAGATAATTCTAGAGTATCGCATATAAATCATATCAAATGGTTGTTATGTGAATGCCATAACAATAATAGGTATGCAATCAATACCGTTAAGATACGTTCACATAATGGATTTTCCTATGGAGATCTCCTCATATCTAGCCGAATTCAAACCCCACGACAAGGATCAGAAATTACTTTCCAAGCAATGTATATCTCTAGATGAGATATACTCTAAGGTAAACATAACTGGACCACCGTTGGTGTGTGATTCGAGCCATACCAACTCCCGATACCAACATATCAATAAGCATCTCCAAACATAGAGTTGATTACCCTTAAGGTTGCTAAAACTCCTATCCATGTCCCTTGTCTGTTTTCTATCATTTTTTCGATGTCGAGGCTACGTTCGGCATCTCTCACACGAGTCTTCATCACTCGAAAAAAACATGAATCCCCAAATCACCACATGGATTCGAGCATCTCAAACAGATCACAAATCGTGACATGGATTCGAGCATCTCAAACAGATCTTGAACCTCCATATAGATTCCCTGCATAAGTCCTCGGATGAATGCTAATGCTATCCTCTCTTGGAGTACTCCTCAAGATAGACAGTCACATGGATAGCATCGTTCAAAATGTTGACACTGACCTTTCCCTTGGACTTAACCTTAGGATAGTCAGTTTAGCTTTATAACATTCCATTGCCCAACTGCTTCCAGAATATAGACCGCGTATATGGTTTTGAAATGGTCTCGGGTTCAAGTCATCTCATATAAGTACATTCTTCCCATTTACTAGACTCTCCAAAACCAATTGATGAATTTCTGGTTAACTCAGTTCCAATTCTCTTAGAAGTAAGCGAAAGTTAAAGACATTTCATACCGATACTCCTCCCTAGGGTTTCTTATTGGTATGAAATTGCAAAGCCTTTCGATAACTTCTTATATTAGTTCAAGTTCGATAATCGACTAATCAATTATCTAGTCAAAGCAATTGCTTATATAAATCATGATTCATACGCTTAACTCGTTTTTGACATTCTAACTCAACTATTTCTCGCACAGGAGTGAAGCCAGGTAAGTTTAGGCACTGGTTGCACCAAGCCTTGCCTAGACACTTCGTTCTTGAATCTCACAAATAGATAAACCTAACTCGTTGGTTTTTAGTGTTAAATATAGTATCAATGATCTCCATAAACAGTAAGAAACTAACACGTTTAACACTTTTTCGACATTTTCCAACTTTCTTTTCATCAGTTAAGTGGGAATACTGGTAGGTTAAAGCTTTATTGCTCCATCGCTACTTGACATCAATCTTAACTCTCACAAATAGTTAGTGCTAAGCATAGTTAATTACTTTCCTAATAAGTAATTAAACAATCAACCATTTGGTTATTTAAAAATTCTAACCCCTTTATATACCTTTTGTTCATACTTCCAAAATACTTATGATAGTTCTAAAACATTTATCCAAAATATTACTTGAAACTAACAACTTTACAATTTTCCTTAAAACTTGAAAACGACATGTTTTCAACAAAATATCTCTTCTTTAAAAATCCACAATTAATTCTTGAAAATTCATGTATATCTCAGACTACTTTTAAAATACTCTATATGAATTAGAAAATACTTTTAATAAGAATGAAATAAAGCGTTCAAACTTAAAGCCATTTTGAAACATTTGAAGGTCAAAAAAATCAAGGTTAAACATGGCAGTTTTGCACTAGTGATATTTTGACCGTTTCTAGATGTTATTTAACTTTCTACTATTCAAGCTTTTGATTGCAACAAACATATATAAGACATTATAAATATAGCGAGAAATCCATATGGATCTCTCTACAAAGTTCCATAACAATTACCAAAAACAAGGCAATTTCAAACTGCTTGTGTAGCCACTATCGCTATAAGCGCACTTCTAAATCCAAGTCATATTCCAACTTATATTCCACTACAGCTTATTTGCTTTTTTCATGGTCTAATCACAAGTCATATAAGTCCATCCCAAGTTTGTTCCACTCCATGTAGATGGATTTTATGTGTCACTTGTTTTAAAACAAGAATCCAAATCAATGTTTTAACATGTCTTGTAACAATTCAAACAATATTAATATAATCAAACATCAATATATATGTGATATTTTCCATTCAAAATAAGGTGTTAATTTAACTTTAACAATGCAATTAACCAAGATCCAAGAACCAAAGTCTGAACCCAAGCTAGCAACACCTCTCCTTCCTTTTCTTCTTTCTTTTTCCTTGCTCCTTTGCCTTCTTTCCTTGCTCATAACTCACAGCCTCAACTCCTAGGATGAGTGTGGCTTTACTTTTTCACAATCTAACTATGTAGAAGGTGTTGTTATGTGGTGTGGTAAGGTCTCACTTAAAATTTGATGTGATTTGTAATTGATTTGCAAATGGTTTGCTTTAAGAATTTGAGATGAAGAAGAAGACCTTGAAAATTTTATTTTTAGCTTTAAAATATTTGTGATATATTTCCTAAGGGTGCACCCCTTCTTATATAGGTTTAGGAATGATGATGGGAAAAAACCAAAACCCCTCAAAACCCTATTAGTATTAATTACACATGTAACGACCCAGAATTTCAGTCATTTGAAATTCATAAATTTAATTGATTTTAAATGTTCACAAGTAAATTTTATAAGCTGAATAAATAATATTTCGAATATTACGATTTAATTGGATAATAAAATTATTAATTGAATATTTGAAATTGAGGAAATAATTAGAATTTGGATTTAATATGAATAAAAATGATTTATAAAGTTGAATTAAATCATATTTGAATTAGAATGATGTTAGAGAACTTTTAAAATTAAATTAAAAGTTGATTTGTAGAAATTGAATATTTTAATATTTAATTAACGAGTAAAAAGAGCCATTTTTCAAGCAGTCTCGAATTTCGACGAAATCAGGTTCATTGGATCCGTAATGTCATATTATTGTAAGATTTCAAATTTCGTGTCAATCGGATTTACGGTTTGTTCGGGGCAAGCTAAAACGCGTAGAAATCTATTTAGGTGAATTTTAAATTCAAATTAGTCGATTTGAAAACCTATCTTCCAAATACGATCGAATTGCTCCCGATATACATTGCATTGCATTTGGAATAGGGGTAAAACATTATAAACGTCAGGCGGCACGTTTCGTTTGCAGTTCGGAAAAATTTCGGGTGAATAGTACGCGCGAATTTTCTATAAAAGGCCAACATTTTTTCTAATTTACACAAACCCCAGGGTTAGAAACCCTAGCAGCCACTAAGCTTTTTAATGGCCAGAAATTGTGCAACTTCCTCCTTGTTTATTTCTCAATCCATCGAAAATTAACCAAAACTTTCTAAGCATAAATCGAAGAGGGCGATGAGATCTACATTCTCAACGGCTGTGATCGAAAATGGAGCTACGGATTGACGAGAAATGGGCTGCATTCATGCTGCGTTCATTCATGTTTTTCGAGGTTGTGCAAGGACCGAGCATGATCGGATTCACGGCGAAGGTGGAGCAAAAGATGGGCTTCGAAATGGAGTTGCTCAATCGTTGCATAACTCATCGATGAAGGCGCGGCAACTAGGTTTTTATGGTGGCTCTATGGGTTTCACGAACGAAGCTTGAATGATGGGAGGGAGAAGATGATGCACGGCCCAGATCTGATGTTGCATAGTTGAGCGGCCTGGATTTGTTTAAGGTTAAAATTAAAATAGAAATAGTAAATTGATTTATATCAATTCATTTAAACTTTAAAACGCTATAACCTTTTGATACGTGGTCCATTTCGCACGAAATGAATTGCGATGGGTTCGTATGGACGAGCACTACATTATGGAGCTGGATTGGGATTTGTTTGAGCTAGTGAAAATTTTGGATAAAATTAAACGCTTGTTTAATTTTATTCAGAATAAAATGCTGAAATCGCGACTACAAACAATGTGAGTACAACTCGCTCTTTCTGACTCACTGATATGTTTATATAAGTGAGAAATAATTTATTATATGATGATTGATGATTGTTTGGATGATATATGATATATTGATTGATATTTGGATATATACCTGCCCAGTGGAGCAGATGACCCTATACGTTCCCGTGTATGAGCGGACGACCCTTTGTACGTGCGTCTGCCTTGAAGCTGACATTATACACATATTCTAATATGTATATTTGTTGCAGGTGACTGGTTGGAGGGATCCAACTGGATTCCTCACCACTATTTATTTATTTACAGATATTGTTATATATTCTGTTATCATATGATATATGATGTTTTGGTTGTCGTGATTGTTGTATTCAGTACTGTTGCAGCATTGGGCCTATTTTGAAAATTTAAAAATGTTTAAGTGATGGTTTGAATTAAAAAGGATTTTAAAGTGATTTTCAAAATATATGTTTTGGTGAATTTTTGAATTGTTAAGAAATTAATTTATTTAAGTAAATAAATATGATAATTTTTATTGTTATAAAAATTATGATGTTTTGGGAAATATAATCGAAGTGTGATTTTTGTGAAATATGGGGTTAATGATTTTGTGAAATGGTTTAAATTGAGATTTTTTGACTAATATAAATGGTTTATAAAGAAGAATTATAAAATTGAATTTTTATAAATAAGAATAATTGAATTATAAAAGGAGTTTTTATAATTGTTAAAATGATGTTATAAATGGATTTTATAAAAGAAAACAATTTACGATTTGTTAAGTTATAAAATGAATGAATTTGTAAATAGAGAATTATAAGCAATTTACTTATAATTTGGATTTTTGGCACATAAATGGGACCTGAATAAATGTGTTTAAAAAGAATGTTTTCCTTATATAATAAAATATATACTTAATCGTGTTTTAAGTATATTGAATATTTTCTAAGTGTTGAAAAAAAATTGATCTGTGAATTACTTATTATTAAATAAGTATATGGAAATGTGTTCCAATATTGAAATGTTTTGAGAATATATATTTTTAAAGATAATTTAAAGTGAATATTTGGCAAGTGATTTAATTAATAAAAGATTAATTAAAAGGGCCCGGTGATTGTTATGGTGTTGAATATTTGTTTGTTTGCTTTGATAGTTAAATAACCGGCTATAAAATTGGCCAAAATTTTAGTTCCTCGACTTGATATGGGAACTATTAGTCGTACACTTAGTACGTAGCCTTCTGTTTAGGCTTGATTATCGTTTGTGTTGAGGATGTTGATTCGTATAGTGCAGAGTATTACTCCAATCTATCGAGCTTCCTTCTTGGCCTGAAGGATAGCAAGTTGAAAGTTGAAGACATGATAAGTCTATGAGACTTAGTTTCTGTGTGAGGTTGAGAAATGATTTTGCGTTGTTGGCGCGAAGAGACCGAGATTGGTTTATCTGAAAACCACTTCGGACCAACGTATATGCAACGATTGTGCAGGTTGCTTGTGATGATATTGATATTCCGGATTTTCATAGTGGGGGACTGCTTGTTGATCGTTTGGGGTTAAAATCCCAGTATACATTCTGTAGCAGTGGTCTCTTTATTATGAAATATCCAATGCGAGGACTATTCGCTACTAATCCTAAGGATTTTCCGATATGATGTGGTAGGAAAGTACCTTCGATTTGTCCTGTTCCTGGACAACTTATATGGATGTTTGTGTGACATTGCATTTCTAAAGATTACATACATTTGTTTTTACAAATGTACATCAGTGGTGGCGGAGAAGGCAACTTCTCTTAGCTTAACACCCTCCTTGAGACGTATGAGCTTAAGGGTTGTATTTTTGTGGAAGTCAATTAGTATCAACGGAAATGGCCGTGTGGCATTCTAAGTGATGTGATATGTGATTGTGAAAGGTAATCGTTACCTCTAGCCTCATCAACCGGAAATGACCAAAACATGGTTAGACACAGAAAGGCTAACTGGGTCATTTCCAAGTAGGATATAATCATCCTCTTCTAGATATATCTTTGCACGCTATGACGTCATGTATCTGATTATTCTTGTTTGTATGCTAGAGGGCCCTCGGTAAAGGTCGGTAACGACCGGAGGATGACATATTCTGTACCATCTATTTATAGAGGTGGGACGGTCTTGTGTTTTTAGAGAAACTTTGTGATGGTTTCTCGGTACATTCTTCTAGAGATGTACTGCCGGAAGGTAGTCCCTTCACCTGGTCATTTGTATGGAAATCGAAACTCCACTACGTCCCTGCCATTTTGATTGTATTACCTAATTGGGATATATGCTGGAAATTAATCAATGTATCAATTTCGGCTGTGATTAATATTATTTGTATATAGTAGACACTACTATAATATAACGTGACATTTGATATGAAATGTTTTAGTTATCGTAAGGTAAAAACACGTCCGTGTTTATGTGTGAACTTGTCTTACGAGATACTTTTGTTTTGATAAAGGAAAAGTTTGGTAATTTAATAAATTCAGTTGAGTGTGTTTCTCACGCTGGTTTACCAGACTGGTCCGGACGTTCTTCCCTTTCAATGCTCGGGTCAGACCGAGTATATTTACAGGTCTAGATTTGATGCTTTTGGAGCTTCAGCAGGAGAGCTGGAGATCTTCATTTTCGTACATCAGTTTTGCTTGATTATGTTTAACTTGATAGGGGGTTCTCGCTTCTTGTTAGGTAGCGAATGGATGACTCTTGCCTCTACATGTCCCTAGTGTGAAAGGGTTGGTTGTACTCGAGAGGCTGGCTGTAAAAGCAAAGCGCGAGTTATCAATGTGAGCTACGATGGGTATTACCCACTGGTTGCGTCCCGTCACACGTGGTATCAAAGCTTAGATTTTGTATGTTCCTAAGCTTTGATGTGTACTTAGTATAGATAGGGACAGTAGCACCCTAGATCGAGTTTGAGTGTATTATATATAAGCGCGTATTTGTTAGTGAATATAAAATATTTTATATTGTGTTTGCTTATCCGTTGAGCTGTTTGTGAATTCTAGTCGGTATGCGGGACGCCATGCTATCGATAGGGATTTCCAAACACTTAAACGAGGCAAGTCGACATAGTATTATTTTAAATTGGGTAAATGAAATAATTTTACCTCGATTATATTTTGTATATAAAGAAATAATTTGTCAGAAATATTAAAGTGTATATAAATGAATTATTGGTTGTTTGAAAATATAAATATATATAAGTTAATGGAAGCTGTTTGAATAATCTAAATAGAAACAACAATTGTAAGAGAATAAATTATATAAGCAAAAGAATTATAAATATAGAATTATAATTAAAATGATTTA
The DNA here is from genome assembly GCA_030765085.1 of Allium cepa. Taxonomy (NCBI): domain Eukaryota; kingdom Viridiplantae; phylum Streptophyta; class Magnoliopsida; order Asparagales; family Amaryllidaceae; genus Allium; species Allium cepa. The sequence continues at coordinate 64,746,660 of CM060939.1, forward strand.
CAATTGTGAAATAATCTTATGTATAAGAAATGAAACTATTTGAGTTGTAAATGAAAATGAATTTAAACTAGAATTTGAAAATTTGAATCCCGTTGATTTTGAAGGTTGTTTTTTTTTCAAAATTAAAGAGATTATATTGTTATAAATCTAACAAGATAAATAAATTTGAAATGATCTTATATAAGTAAAGTGAATAGTGAAATTATATAAGTAAAAGATTTATAACTGTGATTTATAAATATAAAAAGAAATTTTTAAAAGAATATAAAGCACTGAATTCACTACTGTTGCTGGAAAATAATAAGGGTGATGACTGCAGCATCATCAGTATCATTTTCGAGTTTCTATGTGATGGATTTGCTACCAATGGTAAATTGAAATTGAATTTTTGTTGTGATAAAGAAATTTGATTAAATCCATGTTATAATTGATAATATAAGTAAAATAAGTTTTGGACTTATAATATATGAGATAATAAAGATTTAGCTTTGGAAAAGTTGAAATAAATTTGAGTTAGCATATTAGATATATGATTCGAAATTAAACGTAAGTGTTTAAGTGATTACGTAATTGAATTTGAAAGATTAAATAATAAGTTGTATAATTTATAAAATGAGAAAATGTAAGCAAAACCAAATATTAAAATGGTTAAACTATTTTGTTAAGTAAAGGAAGATATGAATTTGAATAGTGAGATGAAATTTGACTTAAGTAAAAGTTAAATAAAATAGAATTTGAAATGAATTAGAGATAAACTTAAGTTGTATAGTGAAAGTGAAGGTAAATGAAATTGAAATGAAACATAACTTAAGTGATGTTAAATGAAGTTGATTTTGGTATCAAAGTAAATTAATAAAGTGAATTAAATGAATATGAATTTGAGTTATATAAGGAAATTCAACATGAATTGTATAATGAATTAGCATTAAAAATGTTGTTGTTAAGAAGTTGTGAATTAATAATAATATTGGAAGTGTTGTATAAGAATTTGATTATAGTTAATACTAGAATTCAATCCAAATTAAATAATTAAATGAAAGTCAATTGAATGTTAAACCAATTGAAATTAAAAGTATTGAACCAAATTGAATGAATGTAAAGTAAATTAATTTGGTAAATGTTGGTTATACATGGGTTGTTAAATGGATGTTAATTGATTGTATAGAAAATCCACACGAAGTTGAATTAATGAAATTGAAAGCAAAATATGCGATGACCCGGAATTTTGGGCAATATCAATTTAATAATCTTTATTAATAATTTAATTGGTTTGATAAATTTCTTTTATAATTTTAATTTAAATGGGTAATTTAATCTTTTAAAGGCTAATAGATATTTAATCTGGCAATATTGATTTATATCTTTTCTAACAATTTAAATTTTGTAAGATATATCTTTCAAAGCTAATCAAATGTTTTCCATTTATAATATATATATTTGTATATATTGAAATGGAAAAATATTGGTTTGAATTTAATAAAAGTGCTATCAAATTTAAATATATACATAGTTTGTAATTTAGAAATTATATTTTGGCATAATACTTTTCAAAAGCTATTTAAACTTTACATTTTATCGACAAAGATAATTTCTTAATTTATTTAAAAATATATATGTTTTAGATTAAGTTTAAAATAGGACTTAATTAAAAGTTGATTTTCCTTTAATTTCAATATTCTTTAATTTTAAAATAATCATAAGACAATTTGGTTTGTAAAAACATATGAAGTTAAAATAAAATCCTCAAGCATCTAAACATATAATACATTTAGTTGATTTAAAAACATAAGCTATTTACAAACAAATGTTTACAAAATTTCACACTTGTATATTTATTAAAATTTAAAAGCTTATTTATAAGAAGACAAACATTTCTTATACACATAAATATACTTCATAAATACATATATAACTTAAATGAATTAATAAAAAGAAAGTTAACACTTGTGAACAATTTAAGCTAGCTTTGGACATTTGTAAAATTATAACAATGGATTTAAACATGTGTAAGCTAAGGGTGATTTGAATTTACAAGTGGCAAAGAAATTTTTCATTAGAAACTAAATTTTTTACTAATTAGTGTTTTGGGATAAAGTGTGATTTCAGAAAAATTCTTTTCTGCCTCAAATCATTTTCTTCTCATCTTTTCAAAATTAAAAACAAAATGAAAATCAGAGAAAGAAGTTGGAAATCCTGGAAATCAAAGTAAACAGAAAATAAAATTCCAGTACTTCAGTTTCAAAGCTTCAAAACAAGTAAAGAATCAACTCAGCAAGTATAATTTCAAATTCAACCAGTAATGTAATAGCAAGCATACATGATGATTTTCAATTCAACAGTAAGTTTCAACACTTAAATCATCAATTAACAAGCATGCAAAGGATTTCAACGGCAAAGCAATCAAAGCACTTTTCAGTATTTAGATCAAAATTTCAAAGCCTGGAAAAAATAAAACCTATTATTTGTTCTTCAAATTCAAGTGAGTAAACTTAAAAAAACAGTTTGATTTGGATGCATGTGATGATATTGGTTCATATGTAAGTTCTGCAGCTTGAATTCATTTAGAATTTGATATATATGTTTATATTAGCAGATCTATGCATATATATAAACATAAAAAGCCTGATATCTGTTGTTTCTAGTTCTGTTTGCTTTCCAAAATTCAAACATCTCAATCAAATCCGTATTAGCCCATGATATTCAAATGAAAATTGTTTGTTGAAGTCTGTAGATGATTATAAACATAGTTTCAGGGATTTATATTCAACAAATTATTATTTTTTAGTTGAAATAACAGTAAAATACTTATACATGATAAAAATCAACAACTTTAATTTCTGGTTTGAATTGCATGAATGGATTCGTGACTAAAAAATCATGATTTTTAACATACATTTCATAATTTTAATTTCACATTCGATTAGAAAATTTGAGATGAACGTTTATGGCAATTTGATGAATTGTCGTTGATCAACACGGTGGTTGGGGCTGAATTCTTGGTCGAAGCTAGTTGGAGTATCGATGATGAAAGGAAAAATAACCCTGAACTTTTCCTATGGCCGAGATGACCAGAAACGTTCGAAGTAGGGTTTTGCACTCTGGTATTTGACGTGACTTTCTGTAGGATTTTCGACATCATTGAGTGACCGGAGGCGTTTGCGTGTTGAGGGATGGTGGCGTGATGATGCATCGGTGATCTAGAAGGGATACTGGAGTTTCCGGTCTGTGGGATCATCAGAGGCGAGGGTTTTAGTGGATCGTGTTGCTTCAGATATTCGAGCGATGGTCGATTTTCGATTCGTATTTGGATTTTGGATTCTGGGATGGTGTAAGGGTTGTAGAGGCCTTGTGTGATTGGTCGACGATTGGAAAGATGGTCGGAGGAGGGTGGATGTGACGTGCACGTACACGCATGAACGTTTGTGCACTGGGTGGTGTTGTGCTTCGGGGAAGAAGAGGGAACTCGGGTTTGGGTTCGAATCTTTTGCAGTTTCGACTCGAAGTAAATAGGAACGAGAGGTTCTTGTGTTGATCGAATGATTGACTCGGGTTTTAGTGGTGGTTAACTCGAGTTTTTAGGTGATAATGTTAATCTGATTAAATGAAGTAAAAACAAATTCTGGAAAAAGAAATCAAGTTTTAAATTATAAAACAAGTTTTTCTAATGAATAGAAACCAAGATTTTGAAAATATTTAATAATATGTGTCAAGATTTGAAATGTTTAAAATAGTTGATTTTAAAAGTAATTAACTAAATTTATTTTGAATTTTAATTCAAGATATTTTCAATTTAAAATATTAGATCAAGATTAAAAAAGTTCAAATGAATTTGAAATAAGAATAAAGATATATCCAAGGTAATTATAAAGGAATGTTTAAATTAGATTTTAAAATTTATTTTAAATGAATAAGTTTAAAGGATATGAAAATTTGGATTTCAAAGTTAAATAATTGTTTAATCTAATTTAATATGTTTGAAAGGATATTCAAAGATTTCAAGTATATTAAAATTAATTGTCTGAATTGTTTTGTTAAAAGTAAAACCCTATTTCAAATTGATTTTAAATTGGTTTTAATGAAGTAAATGATTTGATAAAATATTTAATAAATGCAAAGTTTATTCTTAATTAGTTAAGTATAGATTAATTAAGAATAATTAATTAATAAAATAAATTTAAGATTAATTAGTTATCGGTAATTAAGAATAATTACTTATGGAAGTAATTAGTGGACGGTTAATGAATTAATTAGGGATTAAGTGATTTATTAATTGGATAATTAATTAACGTAATTAGGTTTAGGTTAATTAATTAGTCTAGTTAATTAGTGATAATCACTTATTAATTAATTGAGTAATTACTTAGTGAAGTAATTAATGTATAATTACTAAAGTAATTAGATAGAGAGTAATTAACTAATGAAAGTAATTAGAGGATAATTACTTAATGAAAGTAATTAAGGGCTAATTACTTAATTAATTTGGTTAATTAATTAATGAATGTGATTAATTTAAGATTAATTGCTAAATGTAATTAATTAAAAATGTAATTAACTAATGAAAGTAATTAATTAAGGATATTATTTAATGTAATTAATTAATAATTACTTAATAAAGTAATTAGGAATTAATTAATTAGAGTAATTAATCAAAGGATTAATATAATTAATTAAGGAGTTAATTAATTAGGAAAGTGGTTATAAGGTGGTTAATTACTGTTTATGATAAATTAAGACTAATTAATGAGTGGGGTTAATTAAAGATTAATTATTTAATTAATTAAAAGGTTAAGTAATTAGATAATCATTAATTAATATAATTAATAAAATTAATCAAGGTTGACTAATGGAAGTGATTAATTAAAGTATGATTAATTAATTGTACTTTATTAAGGATCAGTGTAACTAATTATAGTTAATTAATTAATGGAAATAATTAGAGGGTCATTAATTAATGTAATTAATGATAGTAATTAAATGTCAATTACTGTATATGGTTGTGATAATTAATTTGTGTAATTAATTAAAGGATAATTACTTGAGGTAATTAAAAGATAATTAATCAAGGAAGATTAATTAAGGAAGATCATTAAGAGATGATTAATTAATTAATTTGTAATTAATTAATGATAGTAAACAGGATTAAGGTAATCCAAGTGATTAATTTAATTAGAGGTTAATTAAATTGATTAAGAGTTAATCAAACCTGCTTATGGATGATTGATTGACATTGGATGATTGAATGATATTGGATGATTTGGATGTAATATCTCTGATATGTGATATGTGCTGCTTTGTGAGATGATTGGTTGATATGAATTATCTATCTGTGATATTGTAAATCATCTATCTGATTATGTTATTCTGAATATAAATTTAATTGTTTAAACCCTTAAACAACTTGGACATTAAAATGGCGTTTTGGATTCAGTGAGACCGGGATCGGGTTTCCAGATTTGGATATCCGAAAACCACATCGATCCAAATTAAACATTAGGTCGTGAATCAATGTGGAGTTCAAGTGAAGACTCGAGGTGTAAGGACTATTCATCGCTATAAACTCTGAGGGTGATTCCAAGATGAGTTAACGGGGATAGTACATTCAGATTCGAGATGGAGATTCAGAGTGCAAAGGCTATGGTCGTTAACTCTGAGGGTGATTCCAAAATGAGTGTAACGATAGCGCCTTCAGTTTCGTTCGAACCCGGAACGAGCTTGTATGGATTGAATGCTTTTAGAACATCGTCAGGTGGACGATGAGCATTCTAAGATAGATGTGTTTTATAAAGGTAATCGCAGCCTCATGCCTCATCAACCGGGAATGGCTAAAACAGGGGAGGTGCAGCAAGGTTAAGTGGGTAGCACCCAAGTAGGACGAGATTTACCCCTGTCTAGATGTCCCTTTCTATTTCGGCTTAGTGTGTAGTTGGTCGCGCCAACCATGGGGTGGTCTTGTTCGGGACTGTCCAGTAAGGGATGGTTCAGACCTTGTATTGCAGGGATTTAGGGTGGATTCTTGGTACGGTGATCTAGGCCCCGTACTGTGACGGGCGGTACCCCAGTAGCCCTACCATTGATGGAAACTCATTCTTCCTACGCGCCCTTACGGTTTTGATTGTATTACCCACTTTTGTGGCTAGTAGCTGGAATTTAATCATGTAACAATTTCAGCTATTTCTTATTTACTTGAAAACCCTAGACGCTATTATAATATCACTGGATTTCCTATTAAATGTTTTGGTTAGCGTAAGGTAATTTTTTTTCCATGTTTATGTGTGGGTAGTCTTACGTGATACCTTTCTTTTCAAAGGATTTTCTAAAGTTAAGCAATTTTAAACCGTTTACTCACACCAGACCCCTGTCTGACCCAAGTGTTTATTTACTGTTTTATTAAACTCTTGGGTACTCTATTATGTATGAGTAGTCGAGGGATTCAGGTTAGCTTGACGAATTCTGGAGGAGATTTGGAGTAGAATGCTTCAACGTGTAGATATGTAGTGGTTCCGTTGTATTTGTGTTGTGTTTGTATCTTTGTGATATCTTGAGTTGTATAGTTAGACAGATGTTTATAACTGTCTAATATGAGTTGTATAAGTTGTGTAACTCTGATATATATGATACTATGTAATATTTTATGTGATATATTATATTTCATTTGTTCCGCTGTGAGTATCTAATGTTGTTAAGTTTCTTCTTTCCTATCTTTTCTTCTTCTATCCCTTTCTTTCTTAAATCATGATGCGTCTTTCTGGTAGATGGAAGATGGGTCGTGACAGTTGGTATCAGAGCGCTAGGCTGAGTGAAAACCTATGCTTCAGAGTGATTTCTATCTTTCTTGAGAGAGCGTACTTGTAATTTTTATATATAACTATATATTTATATATCTACCTGATTTGTTGTGTTACCTGTTCGGGTTTTCCAACATAAGTTTTAGAGGTAGATGGAGCAGTGGTGTATATGTAACACGACTACCACTAATGGAAGAGGTCCATATGTTTGACGTTGGAAGTATATTTTTCGAGACAACCGACCTAATACCGTGTCGAGTGAGCTTTGCAGTTTGGAGTAAGGATTTCTCTGATCTCCGAAGGAAATCTTTTAGAGATTCGGAGTCATCTTTGAAGTATAAGTTTGGTTGCGCTCAGATGAGCGGATTTTATAAAGTTTGGATCTGTTGGAAGTGCAGAAGCAAGTGATGGTATCTTGACAGCTGCGTGGTGAGATGCAGCATCCATGGGTATTTCCAAAGATGTTTTCTCCTGAAGCAGTTTTAGAAGTGGTTGAGGAGCAGTCTTTACCTGCCGCAGGGAAGACTCGTCTGTGTAGAAGTTTTCTAGATCTCTAGCAAGGAGGTTGGTTGTTTTGGAATATGAGACTAAAGTCTATAAGTTGCTTCGTTTCGGCATGGTCTCATCGTCACCCTTAAGGAGGTCGAGATATTGATACTTGGTTTGGAGCCCGAGTTTCTTGAGAGGTTGTCTGCCATCTCGAAGGGTCTTTTGCATAGTTTGTTGATGGTTTTGGGGTTCGAGGAGCCTTTGGATTAGAAGTCTTTGGTTAGCTGTGGTAGTAGTGCAGCTCGGAGGAATTGGCGTGCCGACAAGAAGGTCTTCTGGCTTAGTAGTGTCCTAGAGATAGAGTTTGGAAGCAGTAGGGTGGCCCGTTTCTCCAATGGTTCATGAATCTTTGTGGTTCTTCTATCAACAGTCCAGGAAGATGGTGAAGGCTTCCTTGAAGGGTTAACCTTGTTTGGAGAAGCTTAAGGCTGTTATAGTTGGTAAAGAGAGAACAGTTTCTTTGGAATCCGAACTAGGTAGGATCACAAAAGTAACTTGCGATTAGTTTGGGAATTCATCTTGGGCAATCTTTTGTTTGAGACTGAGGGTTCTCATGTAGAAGTAGGAGCTACTGAAGTAATCAAAAATTTGTCTGCATCTAGAGTTGAGTTCCATATTGATTTGGTTCCAAAAGCGATACTGGTGGTTAGCTTGGTAGTAGGATGGTTCTTGGAGAAAGAAGAGTTGGTGTAGCAGCTCAGGAATTTTTAGAAATGGATTGGTCAGATCTAGTTTTCAAGTTTGGATTCTTCTGTAAGGTTGTGTGACCGAGTCAGATGGGTCACTAAGATTTTATGGATAGGATAAACCGTGTTTTCGGGATATATTGGATAAGTTTGTGCTTGTGTTCCTCATTAGCATTCTCATTCATTCCAAAATCAGAGTTGTGCAGTGGAAGCGAGGTAGCAGCTGTACAAGGAAGGAAGTAAGTTCAGTCTTCTGATGCTTGGGAAGTAGAGCTTGTGTTTTGGATTGCGGCGGATCTTGGAAGACCATTTTGTTGAGTAGGATCCAGAAACCTGGTTTGTTTTGGTCTAGTTGTTTCTGGAAGCATCATCATAGGTTGAGCTGATCAGGATGAAGATAGGCAGCTCAGGATTGTCAGAAGGAGTTATGTGGATAAGATGGATAAATCTGGAATTCAAAGTTCGATACTTCATTGTTGTTAAGGTTTCTCTAATTAAGAGAGCAGTGAAATTGGATAACATTGAAGGGCTAGCTCCGAGGTATTTGGGATTTCTTATCTGTATTTTTAATAGGATAAGTTCTTTTGTTTATAGGATCGAATTGCCAGTTTGGGATGACTGGGATTCATTGTGTTTCAAGTATCTCTGAGGGAGTACGTGTATGGTCTATCTCTAGTTGTAGGATCTACAGTTCAGTTGGATTTTGGAAGATGAGCTAGACTTGAGTACAGTCTGATATCTTGTTCAGATTAGTGGATCTAGAGGAGAGGGAGCTCTGGATCATAGTGGTATTGTTCGATTCTGTAGAGCGAGTATTCCAGTGATTTATATCTGGGAAACTCTAGATAGTGTTATGAAGATCTATCCTGATTTGTATCAGGATAGTTAGTCAGGTTTGTTTATTTGATTGGTTGCTATGGTTGTTAGTAACTGGATGATAGGTATGCTTTGCTGTTTGAAATTAAAATCTTTGCTGGGTTATTAAATTATCTTTGCTTTTAAATTTTAGGGACGAAATTCTTTTAAGGGGGGAGGAATATGATGACCCGGAATTTCGGGCAATATCAATTTAATAATCTTTATTAATAATTTAATTGGTTTGATAAATTTCTTTTAAATTTAAATGGGTAATTTAACCTTTTAAAGGCTAATAGATATTTAATCTGGCAATATTGATTTATATCTTTTCTAATAATTTAAATTTTGTAAGATTTATCTTTCAAAGCTAATCAAATGTTTTCCATTTATAATATATATATATTTGTATATATTGAAATGGAAAAATATTGGTTTGAATTTAATAAAAGTGCTATCAAATTTAAATATATACATAGTTTGTAATTTAGAAATTATATTTTGGCATAATACTTTTCGAAAGCTATTTAAACTTTACATTTTATCGACAAATATAATTTCTTAATTTATTTAAAAAATATATATTTTTAGCTTATGTTTAAAATAGGACTTAATTAAAAGTTCATTTTCCTTTATTTTCAATATTCTTTAATTTTAAAATAATCATAAGACAATTTGGTTTGTAAAAACATATGAAGTTAAAATAAAATCCTCAAGCATCTAAACATATAATACATTTAGTTGATTTAAAAACATAAGCTATTTATAAATAAATGTTTACAAAATTTCACACTTGTATATTTATTAAAATTTAAAGCTTATTTATAAGAAGACAAACATTTCTTATACACATAAATATACTTCATAAATACATATATAAGTTAAATGAATTAATAAAAAGAAAGTTAACACTTGTGAACAATTTAAGCTAGCTTTGGACATTTGTAAAATGATAGCAATGGATTTAAACATGTGTAAGCTAAGGGTGATTTGAATTTACAAGTGGCAAAGCAATTTTTCATTAGAAACTAATTTTTTTACTAATTAGTGTTTTGGGAGAAAGTCTTATTTCAGAAAAATTCTTTTCCGCCTCAAATCATTTTCTTCTCATCTTTTCAAAATTAAAAACAAAATAAAAATCAGAGAAATAAGTTGGAAATCCTGGAAATCAAAGTAAACAGAAAATCAAATTCCAGTACTTCGGTTTCAAGCTTCAAAACATGTAAAGAATCAACTCAGCAAGTATAATTTCAAATTCAACCAGTAATGTAATAGCAAGCATACAGGATGATTTTCAATTCAACAGCAAGTTTCAACACTTAAATCATCAATTAACAAGCATGCAAAGGATTTCAACGGTAAAGCAATCAAAGCACTTTCCAGTATTTAGATCAAAATTTCAAAGCCTGGAAAAAATAAAACCTATTCTCTGTTCTTCAAATTCAAGTGAGTAAACTTTATTTTTTTAAAAACAGTTTGATTTGGATGCATGTGATGATATTGATTCGTATGTAAGTTCTGCAGCTTGAATTCATTTAGAATTTGATATATATGTTTATGTTAGCCGATCTGTGCATATATATAAACGTAAAAAGCCTGATATCTATTGTTTCAAGTTCTATTTCGCTTTCCAAAATTCAAACATCTCAATCAAATCCGTATTAGCCCATGATATTCAAATGAAAATTGTTTGTTGAAGTCTGTAGATGATTATAAAAATAGTTTCAGGGATTTAAATTCAACAAATTATTTATTTTAGTTGAAATAACAGTAAAATACTTATACATGATAAAAATCAACAACTTTAATTTCTGGTTTGAATTGCATGAATGGATTCATGACTAAAAAATCATGATTTTTAACATACATTTCATTATTTTTAATTTGACATTCGATTAGAAAATTTAAGATGAACGTTTTTGGCAATTTGATGAATTGCCGTTGATCAACACGGTGGTTGGGGCTGAATTCTTGGTCGAAGCTAGTTAGAGTATCGACGATGAAGGGAAAAATAGCCCTGAATTTTCCTATGGCCGAGATGACCAGAAACGTTCGAAGTAGGGTTTTGCACTCTAGTATTTGACGTGACTTTCGTAGGATTTTCGACATCATTGAGTGACCAGAGGCGTTTGCATTTTGAGGGATGGTGGCGTGATGATGCATCGGTGATCTGGAAGGGATACTGGAGTTTCCAGTCTGTGGGATCATCAGAGGCGAGGGTTTTGGTGGATCGTGTTGCATTTTTAATTAATTACATTTACAAGGTGGTTAATTACTGTTTATGATAAATTAAGACTAATTAATGAGTGGGGTTAATTAAAGATTAATTATTTAATTAATTAAAAGGTTAAGTAATTAGATAATCATTAATTAATATAATTAATGAAATTAATCAAGGTTGACTAATGAAAGTGATTAATTAATTGTAATTAGTTAAGGATCAGTGTAATTAATTATAGTTAATTAATTAATGGAAGTAATTAGAGGGTCATTAATTAATGTAATTATTGATAGTAATTAAAGGTCAATTTTTGTATATGGTTATGATAACTAATTTGTGTAATTAATTAAAGGATAATTACTTGAGGTAATTATAAGATAATTTGTGATGGGAAGTCCGGACATGATTAGTGAATATCCGGATTGCAAGGTCTTCTTTGGAAGTGCCTTCGGTTCCGTTCGATCCCGGAACGGACTTGTATGGATGTGTGTCTGACGTTACAATTTGAGATGTAAAGTTGGTTTCTATCAAATACATTTCTGTTGGTGGCGGAGAATTTATTCTCTTAACTTAACACCCTTCTCTGAGAAGTACGAGCTCAGAGGTTATGTAGTTGACGGTTACTAGTGATGCATTCCCAAATTGGTAATGTGGCATACGAAGTGCTGTTGATCATTTGTTGATCAAAGCATAGCTTTTATGAAAAGCGTAGCTTTGTGGACGAGACTTCATCGGACCTCACACCCCGGAATGGTCCAAACAGGAAGAATGCATCAAGGTTTTAGGGGGTAGCGCCCCTTAGGGTATGTTCATTTCCTTCTGGATAGAGGTGGTATCATGGTATGGAGCCCAGATATTTGACCTATGTAGTTGTTGCAAGTTTATTACTTTGTGGTTGTTGGTATTGAGGATCCTCGGATAAAGGTTGTTTACAACCGGGGGATGACATACTCGTGTCAGTAGTTACCTATTTTTGCAGAGGTAACCCGGCCTTGTGTTGGCAGAGATCCAGTTAGGTTCTCGAGGCGTTCCTCCAGAGGCGTACCCATGTGGCCCAGGAAGTTCTTTTGCCTGACCATTTGTTGGAAAATCCAAAGAAACAATACGAGCCTTGTACGGTTTTAGTTGTAGAACCTGTCATCTAATATGGTAGCTATAGTAGGCATACTATAATGGTACTTATGCGGGCTAAGATTAATATTGTACTTTCGAAATGTTTTCCTGCACTTTGCACTTATAGTAATAATATCAAAGAAATTTGTGTATCAAGCATGTTTGACTATCATAAGGAGAAATCTCCTCCAATTCTGCGTTTGCATTGTGTGTGTGGCGGGAGGCCGCATGGTAGTTACATTTTCTAAAAGCATTGCAGATCTATTTTAAAATATTTCTTTGTTTTTTTTAAAGATAAACTGTTTTAAGTTCTCACACCAGTCCCATGACTGACCTGGAGTTATTGTTCCCTTCCTAAACTTTGGGTGCCCACCAATTTCCACACGGGCACCCTAGAGTCAGGTTATCAGGATATTCTGGAATTCAAGAGGTGCTGTGGAGCTCAAGAGGCGAGCTGGATGGCGAAACGTATCACTTGTATATGATATTGTCTTTTCCGCTGTGTATTCACTTTCAAGGATAATTTTATATAATTGTCCAGTTGTGTTATGTTGTATATTGACTCTGATGATGTAATGTATAAAATGTACAGTTCTTTTGGTTTGAAGATTTTTCATTTATCTATTATATGTTGTTCCGCTGCGATTGTGAGATTCTGATATTGTTTCTGTTGCTTCTTTCTTTCTTTCTTCTTCTACCTCTTCTTCTTTAAACAATTCGGTTTTCCGGCCTTCGATTGCTCGGTAGTTGATACAGTGGATGTATTAATGTCTATTTTCGGAAGTCGAAAATCTTCGAATCATTATAGGTGGCGTGATGATGCATCGGTGATCTGGAAGGGATACTGGAGTTTTCAGTCGGTGGGATCATCAGAGGAGAGGGTTTTGGTGGATCCTGTTGCTTCAGATATTCGAGCGACGGTCGATTTTTCGATTCGTGTTTGGATTTTGGATTTTGGGTTGGTGTAAGGGTTGTCGAGGCCTTGTGTGATTGGTCGACGATCGAAAAGATGGTCGGAGGAGGGTGGATGTGACGTGCACGTACACGCGTGTACGTTTGTGCACTGGGTGGTGTTGTGCTTTGGGTAAGAAGAGGGAAGTCGGGTTTGGGTTCGAATCTTTTGTAGTTTCGACTCGAAGTAAATAGGAACAAGAGGTTTTTGTGTTGATCGAATGATTGACTCGGGTTTTAGTGGTGGTTAACTCGAGTTTTTAGGTGATAATGTTAATCTGATTAAGTAAAGTAAAAACAAATTCTGGAAAAAGAAATCAAGTTTTAAATTATAAAACAAGTTTTTCTAATGAATAGAAACCAAGATTTTGAAAATATTTAATTTAATATGTGTCAAGATTTTAAATGTTTAAAATAGTTGATTTCAAAAGTAATTAACTAAATTTATTTTGAATTTAAATTCAAAATATTTTCAATTAAAAATATTAGATCAAGATTAAGAAAGTTCAAATGAGTTTGAAATAAGAATAAAGATATATCCAAGGTAATTATAAAGGAATGTTTAAATTAGATTTTAAAATTTACTTTAAATGAATAAGTTTAAAGGATATGAAAATTTGGATTTCAAAGTTAAATAATTGTTTAATCTAATTTAATATGTTTGAAAGGACATTCAAAGTTTTCAAGTATATTAAAATTAATTGTTTGAATTGTTTTGTTAAAAGTAAAACCCTATTTCAAATTGATTTTAAATTGGTTTTAATGAAGTAAATGATTTGAGAAAATATTTAATAAATGCAAAGTTTATTCTTAATTAGTTAAGTAGAGATTAATTAAGAATATTTAATTAATAAAATAAATTTAAGCTTAATTACTTATTGGTAATTAAGAATAATTACCTATGGAAGTAATTAGTGGATGCTTAATGAATTAATTAGGGATTAAGTGATTTATTAATTGGATAATTAACTAATATAATTAAGTTTAGGTTAATTAATTAGTCTAGTTAATTAATGATAATCACTTATTAATTAATTGAGTAATTACTTAGTGAAGTAATTGATGTATAATTATTAAAAGTAATTAGATAGAGAGTAATTAACTAATGAAAGTAATTAGAGGATAATTACTTAATGGAAGTAATTAAGGGTTAATTACTTAATTAATTTGGTTAATTAATTAATGAATGTGATTAATTTAAGATTAATTACTAAATGTAATTAATTAAAAATGTAATTAACTAATGAAAGTAATTAATTAAGGATATTAATTAATGTAATTAATTAATAATTACTTAATAAAGTAATTAGGAATTAATTAATTAGATTAATTAATCAAAGGATTAATATAATTAATTAAGGAGTTAATTAATTAGGAAAGTAGTTACAAGGTGGTTAATTACTGTTTATGATAAATTAAGACTAATTAATGAGTGGGGTTAATTAAAGATTAATTATTTAATTAATTAAAAGGTTAAGTAATTAGATAATCATTAATTAATATAATTAATGAAATTAATCAAGGTTGACTAATGAAAGTGATTAATTAATTGTAATTAGTTAAGGATCAGTGTAATTAATTATAGTTAATTAATTAATGGAAGTAATTAGAGGGTCATTAATTAATGTAATTATTGATAGTAATTAAAGGTCAATTTTTGTATATGGTTATGATAACTAATTTGTGTAATTAATTAAAGGATAATTACTTGAGGTAATTATAAGATAATTTGTGATGGGAAGTCCGGACATGATTAGTGAATATCCGGATTGCAAGGTCTTCTTTGGAAGTGCCTTCGGTTCCGTTCGATCCCGGAACGGACTTGTATGGATGTGTGTCTGACGTTACAATTTGAGATGTAAAGTTGGTTTCTATCAAATACATTTCTGTTGGTGGCGGAGAATTTATTCTCTTAACTTAACACCCTTCTCTGAGAAGTACGAGCTCAGAGGTTATGTAGTTGACGGTTACTAGTGATGCATTCCCAAATTGGTAATGTGGCATACGAAGTGCTGTTGATCATTTGTTGATCAAAGCATAGCTTTTATGAAAAGCGTAGCTTTGTGGACGAGACTTCATCGGACCTCACACCCCGGAATGGTCCAAACAGGAAGAATGCATCAAGGTTTTAGGGGGTAGCGCCCCTTAGGGTATGTTCATTTCCTTCTGGATAGAGGTGGTATCATGGTATGGAGCCCAGATATTTGACCTATGTAGTTGTTGCAAGTTTATTACTTTGTGGTTGTTGGTATTGAGGATCCTCGGATAAAGGTTGTTTACAACCGGGGGATGACATACTCGTGTCAGTAGTTACCTATTTTTGCAGAGGTAACCCGGCCTTGTGTTGGCAGAGATCCAGTTAGGTTCTCGAGGCGTTCCTCCAGAGGCGTACCCATGTGGCCCAGGAAGTTCTTTTGCCTGACCATTTGTTGGAAAATCCAAAGAAACAATACGAGCCTTGTACGGTTTTAGTTGTAGAACCTGTCATCTAATATGGTAGCTATAGTAGGCATACTATAATGGTACTTATGCGGGCTAAGATTAATATTGTACTTTCGAAATGTTTTCCTGCACTTTGCACTTATAGTAATAATATCAAAGAAATTTGTGTATCAAGCATGTTTGACTATCATAAGGAGAAATCTCCTCCAATTCTGCGTTTGCATTGTGTGTGTGGCGGGAGGCCGCATGGTAGTTACATTTTCTAAAAGCATTGCAGATCTATTTTAAAATATTTCTTTGTTTTTTTTAAAGATAAACTGTTTTAAGTTCTCACACCAGTCCCATGACTGACCTGGAGTTATTGTTCCCTTCCTAAACTTTGGGTGCCCACCAATTTCCACACGGGCACCCTAGAGTCAGGTTATCAGGATATTCTGGAATTCAAGAGGTGCTGTGGAGCTCAAGAGGCGAGCTGGATGGCGAAACGTATCACTTGTATATGATATTGTCTTTTCCGCTGTGTATTCACTTTCAAGGATAATTTTATATAATTGTCCAGTTGTGTTATGTTGTATATTGACTCTGATGATGTAATGTATAAAATGTACAGTTCTTTTGGTTTGAAGATTTTTCATTTATCTATTATATGTTGTTCCGCTGCGATTGTGAGATTCTGATATTGTTTCTGTTGCTTCTTTCTTTCTTTCTTCTTCTACCTCTTCTTCTTTAAACAATTCGGTTTTCCGGCCTTCGATTGCTCGGTAGTTGATACAGTGGATGTATTAATGTCTATTTTCGGAAGTCGAAAATCTTCGAATCATTACAGGTGGCGTGATGATGCATCGGTGATCTGGAAGGGATACTGGAGTTTTCAGTCGGTGGGATCATCAGAGGAGAGGGTTTTGGTGGATCCTGTTGCTTCAGATATTCGAGCGACGGTCGATTTTTCGATTCGTGTTTGGATTTTGGATTTTGGGTTGGTGTAAGGGTTGTCGAGGCCTTGTGTGATTGGTCGACGATCGAAAAGATGGTCGGAGGAGGGTGGATGTGACGTGCACGTACACGCGTGTACGTTTGTGCACTGGGTGGTGTTGTGCTTTGGGTAAGAAGAGGGAAGTCGGGTTTGGGTTCGAATCTTTTGTAGTTTCGACTCGAAGTAAATAGGAACAAGAGGTTTTTGTGTTGATCGAATGATTGACTCGGGTTTTAGTGGTGGTTAACTCGAGTTTTTAGGTGATAATGTTAATCTGATTAAGTAAAGTAAAAACAAATTCTGGAAAAAGAAATCAAGTTTTAAATTATAAAACAAGTTTTTCTAATGAATAGAAACCAAGATTTTGAAAATATTTAATTTAATATGTGTCAAGATTTTAAATGTTTAAAATAGTTGATTCCAAAAGTAATTAACTAAATTTATTTTGAATTTAAATTCAAAATATTTTCAATTAAAAATATTAGATCAAGATTAAGAAAGTTCAAATGAGTTTGAAATAAGAATAAAGATATATCCAAGGTAATTATAAAGGAATGTTTAAATTAGATTTTAAAATTTACTTTAAATGAATAAGTTTAAAGGATATGAAAATTTGGATTTCAAAGTTAAATAATTGTTTAATCTAATTTAATATGTTTGAAAGGACATTCAAAGTTTTCAAGTATATTAAAATTAATTGTTTGAATTGTTTTGTTAAAAGTAAAAACCTATTTCAAATTGATTTTAAATTGGTTTTAATGAAGTAAATGATTTGAGAAAATATTTAATAAATGCAAAGTTTATTCTTAATTAGTTAAGTAGAGATTAATTAAGAATATTTAATTAATAAAATAAATTTAAGCTTAATTACTTATTGGTAATTAAGAATAATTACCTATGGAAGTAATTAGTGGATGCTTAATGAATTAATTAGGGATTAAGTGATTTATTAATTGGATAATTAACTAATATAATTAAGTTTAGGTTAATTAATTAGTCTAGTTAATTAATGATAATCACTTATTAATTAATTGAGTAATTACTTAGTGAAGTAATTGATGTATAATTATTAAAAGTAATTAGATAGAGAGTAATTAACTAATGAAAGTAATTAGAGGATAATTACTTAATGGAAGTAATTAAGGGTTAATTACTTAATTAATTTGGTTAATTAATTAATGAATGTGATTAATTTAAGATTAATTACTAAATGTAATTAATTAAAAATGTAATTAACTAATGAAAGTAATTAATTAAGGATATTAATTAATGTAATTAATTAATAATTACTTAATAAAGTAATTAGGAATTAATTAATTAGATTAATTAATCAAAGGATTAATATAATTAATTAAGGAGTTAATTAATTAGGAAAGTAGTTACAAGGTGGTTAATTACTGTTTATGATAAATTAAGACTAATTAATGAGTGGGGTTAATTAAAGATTAATTATTTAATTAATTAAAAGGTTAAGTAATTAGATAATCATTAATTAATATAATTAATGAAATTAATCAAGGTTGACTAATGAAAGTGATTAATTAATTGTAATTAGTTAAGGATCAGTGTAATTAATTATAGTTAATTAATTAATGGAAGTAATTAGAGGGTCATTAATTAATGTAATTATTGATAGTAATTAAAGGTCAATTTTTGTATATGGTTATGATAACTAATTTGTGTAATTAATTAAAGGATAATTACTTGAGGTAATTATAAGATAATTTGTGATGGGAAGTCCGGACATGATTAGTGAATATCCGGATTGCAAGGTCTTCTTTGGAAGTGCCTTCGGTTCCGTTCGATCCCGGAACGGACTTGTATGGATGTGTGTCTGACGTTACAATTTGAGATGTAAAGTTGGTTTCTATCAAATACATTTCTGTTGGTGGCGGAGAATTTATTCTCTTAACTTAACACCCTTCTCTGAGAAGTACGAGCTCAGAGGTTATGTAGTTGACGGTTACTAGTGATGCATTCCCAAATTGGTAATGTGGCATACGAAGTGCTGTTGATCATTTGTTGATCAAAGCATAGCTTTTATGAAAAGCGTAGCTTTGTGGACGAGACTTCATCGGACCTCACACCCCGGAATGGTCCAAACAGGAAGAATGCATCAAGGTTTTAGGGGGTAGAGCCCCTTAGGGTATGTTCATTTCCTTCTGGATAGAGGTGGTATCATGGTATGGAGCCCAGATATTTGACCTATGTAGTTGTTGCAAGTTTATTACTTTGTGGTTGTTGGTATTGAGGATCCTCGGATAAAGGTTGTTTACAACCGGGGGATGACATACTCGTGTCAGTAGTTACCTATTTTTGCAGAGGTAACCCGGCCTTGTGTTGGCAGAGATCCAGTTAGGTTCTCGAGGCGTTCCTCCAGAGGCGTACCCATGTGGCCCAGGAAGTTCTTTTGCCTGACCATTTGTTGGAAAATCCAAAGAAACAATACGAGCCTTGTACGGTTTTAGTTGTAGAACCTGTCATCTAATATGGTAGCTATAGTAGGCATACTATAATGGTACTTATGCGGGCTAAGATTAATATTGTACTTTCGAAATGTTTTCCTGCACTTTGCACTTATAGTAATAATATCAAAGAAATTTGTGTATCAAGCATGTTTGACTATCATAAGGAGAAATCTCCTCCAATTCTGCGTTTGCATTGTGTGTGTGGCGGGAGGCCGCATGGTAGTTACATTTTCTAAAAGCATTGCAGATCTATTTTAAAATATTTCTTTGTTTTTTTTAAAGATAAACTGTTTTAAGTTCTCACACCAGTCCCATGACTGACCTGGAGTTATTGTTCCCTTCCTAAACTTTGGGTGCCCACCAATTTCCACACGGGCACCCTAGAGTCAGGTTATCAGGATATTCTGGAATTCAAGAGGTGCTGTGGAGCTCAAGAGGCGAGCTGGATGGCGAAACGTATCACTTGTATATGATATTGTCTTTTCCGCTGTGTATTCACTTTCAAGGATAATTTTATATAATTGTCCAGTTGTGTTATGTTGTATATTGACTCTGATGATGTAATGTATAAAATGTACAGTTCTTTTGGTTTGAAGATTTTTCATTTATCTATTATATGTTGTTCCGCTGCGATTGTGAGATTCTGATATTGTTTCTGTTGCTTCTTTCTTTCTTTCTTCTTCTACCTCTTCTTCTTTAAACAATTCGGTTTTCCGGCCTTCGATTGCTCGGTAGTTGATACAGTGGATGTATTAATGTCTATTTTCGGAAGTCGAAAATCTTCGAATCATTACAGGTGGCGTGATGATGCATCGGTGATCTGGAAGGGATACTGGAGTTTTCAGTCGGTGGGATCATCAGAGGAGAGAGTTTTGGTGGATCCTGTTGCTTCAGATATTCGAGCGACGGTCGATTTTTCGATTCGTGTTTGGATTTTGGATTTTGGGTTGGTGTAAGGGTTGTCGAGGCCTTGTGTGATTGGTCGACGATCGAAAAGATGGTCGGAGGAGGGTGGATGTGACGTGCACGTACACGCGTGTACGTTTGTGCACTGGGTGGTGTTGTGCTTTGGGTAAGAAGAGGGAAGTCGGGTTTGGGTTCGAATCTTTTGTAGTTTCGACTCGAAGTAAATAGGAACAAGAGGTTTTTGTGTTGATCGAATGATTGACTCGGGTTTTAGTGGTGGTTAACTCGAGTTTTTAGGTGATAATGTTAATCTGATTAAGTAAAGTAAAAACAAATTCTGGAAAAAGAAATCAAGTTTTAAATTATAAAACAAGTTTTTCTAATGAATAGAAACCAAGATTTTGAAAATATTTAATTTAATATGTGTCAAGATTTTAAATGTTTAAAATAGTTGATTTCAAAAGTAATTAACTAAATTTATTTTGAATTTAAATTCAAAATATTTTCAATTAAAAATATTAGATCAAGATTAAGAAAGTTCAAATGAGTTTGAAATAAGAATAAAGATATATCCAAGGTAATTATAAAGGAATGTTTAAATTAGATTTTAAAATTTACTTTAAATGAATAAGTTTAAAGGATATGAAAATTTGGATTTCAAAGTTAAATAATTGTTTAATCTAATTTAATATGTTTGAAAGGACATTCAAAGTTTTCAAGTATATTAAAATTAATTGTTTGAATTGTTTTGTTAAAAGTAAAACCCTATTTCAAATTGATTTTAAATTGGTTTTAATGAAGTAAATGATTTGAGAAAATATTTAATAAATGCAAAGTTTATTCTTAATTAGTTAAGTAGAGATTAATTAAGAATATTTAATTAATAAAATAAATTTAAGCTTAATTACTTATTGGTAATTAAGAATAATTACCTATGGAAGTAATTAGTGGATGCTTAATGAATTAATTAGGGATTAAGTGATTTATTAATTGGATAATTAACTAATATAATTAAGTTTAGGTTAATTAATTAGTCTAGTTAATTAATGATAATCACTTATTAATTAATTGAGTAATTACTTAGTGAAGTAATTGATGTATAATTATTAAAAGTAATTAGATAGAGAGTAATTAACTAATGAAAGTAATTAGAGGATAATTACTTAATGGAAGTAATTAAGGGTTAATTACTTAATTAATTTGGTTAATTAATTAATGAATGTGATTAATTTAAGATTAATTACTAAATGTAATTAATTAAAAATGTAATTAACTAATGAAAGTAATTAATTAAGGATATTAATTAATGTAATTAATTAATAATTACTTAATAAAGTAATTAGGAATTAATTAATTAGATTAATTAATCAAAGGATTAATATAATTAATTAAGGAGTTAATTAATTAGGAAAGTAGTTACAAGGTGGTTAATTACTGTTTATGATAAATTAAGACTAATTAATGAGTGGGGTTAATTAAAGATTAATTATTTAATTAATTAAAAGGTTAAGTAATTAGATAATCATTAATTAATATAATTAATGAAATTAATCAAGGTTGACTAATGAAAGTGATTAATTAATTGTAATTAGTTAAGGATCAGTGTAATTAATTATAGTTAATTAATTAATGGAAGTAATTAGAGGGTCATTAATTAATGTAATTATTGATAGTAATTAAAGGTCAATTTTTGTATATGGTTATGATAACTAATTTGTGTAATTAATTAAAGGATAATTACTTGAGGTAATTATAAGATAATTTGTGATGGGAAGTCCGGACATGATTAGTGAATATCCGGATTGCAAGGTCTTCTTTGGAAGTGCCTTCGGTTCCGTTCGATCCCGGAACGGACTTGTATGGATGTGTGTCTGACGTTACAATTTGAGATGTAAAGTTGGTTTCTATCAAATACATTTCTGTTGGTGGCGGAGAATTTATTCTCTTAACTTAACACCCTTCTCTGAGAAGTACGAGCTCAGAGGTTATGTAGTTGACGGTTACTAGTGATGCATTCCCAAATTGGTAATGTGGCATACGAAGTGCTGTTGATCATTTGTTGATCAAAGCATAGCTTTTATGAAAAGCGTAGCTTTGTGGACGAGACTTCATCGGACCTCACACCCCGGAATGGTCCAAACAGGAAGAATGCATCAAGGTTTTAGGGGGTAGCGCCCCTTAGGGTATGTTCATTTCCTTCTGGATAGAGGTGGTATCATGGTATGGAGCCCAGATATTTGACCTATGTAGTTGTTGCAAGTTTATTACTTTGTGGTTGTTGGTATTGAGGATCCTCGGATAAAGGTTGTTTACAACCGGGGGATGACATACTCGTGTCAGTAGTTACCTATTTTTGCAGAGGTAACCCGGCCTTGTGTTGGCAGAGATCCAGTTAGGTTCTCGAGGCGTTCCTCCAGAGGCGTACCCATGTGGCCCAGGAAGTTCTTTTGCCTGACCATTTGTTGGAAAATCCAAAGAAACAATACGAGCCTTGTACGGTTTTAGTTGTAGAACCTGTCATCTAATATGGTAGCTATAGTAGGCATACTATAATGGTACTTATGCGGGCTAAGATTAATATTGTACTTTCGAAATGTTTTCCTGCACTTTGCACTTATAGTAATAATATCAAAGAAATTTGTGTATCAAGCATGTTTGACTATCATAAGGAGAAATCTCCTCCAATTCTGCGTTTGCATTGTGTGTGTGGCGGGAGGCCGCATGGTAGTTACATTTTCTAAAAGCATTGCAGATCTATTTTAAAATATTTCTTTGTTTTTTTTAAAGATAAACTGTTTTAAGTTCTCACACCAGTCCCATGACTGACCTGGAGTTATTGTTCCCTTCCTAAACTTTGGGTGCCCACCAATTTCCACACGGGCACCCTAGAGTCAGGTTATCAGGATATTCTGGAATTCAAGAGGTGCTGTGGAGCTCAAGAGGCGAGCTGGATGGCGAAACGTATCACTTGTATATGATATTGTCTTTTCCGCTGTGTATTCACTTTCAAGGATAATTTTATATAATTGTCCAGTTGTGTTATGTTGTATATTGACTCTGATGATGTAATGTATAAAATGTACAGTTCTTTTGGTTTGAAGATTTTTCATTTATCTATTATATGTTGTTCCGCTGCGATTGTGAGATTCTGATATTGTTTCTGTTGCTTCTTTCTTTCTTTCTTCTTCTACCTCTTCTTCTTTAAACAATTCGGTTTTCCGGCCTTCGATTGCTCGGTAGTTGATACAGTGGATGTATTAATGTCTATTTTCGGAAGTCGAAAATCTTCGAATCATTACAGGTGGCGTGATGATGCATCGGTGATCTGGAAGGGATACTGGAGTTTTCAGTCGGTGGGATCATCAGAGGAGAGGGTTTTGGTGGATCCTGTTGCTTCAGATATTCGAGCGACGGTCGATTTTTCGATTCGTGTTTGGATTTTGGATTTTGGGTTGGTGTAAGGGTTGTCGAGGCCTTGTGTGATTGGTCGACGATCGAAAAGATGGTCGGAGGAGGGTGGATGTGACGTGCACGTACACGCGTGTACGTTTGTGCACTGGGTGGTGTTGTGCTTTGGGTAAGAAGAGGGAAGTCGGGTTTGGGTTCGAATCTTTTGTAGTTTCGACTCGAAGTAAATAGGAACAAGAGGTTTTTGTGTTGATCGAATGATTGACTCGGGTTTTAGTGGTGGTTAACTCGAGTTTTTAGGTGATAATGTTAATCTGATTAAGTAAAGTAAAAACAAATTCTGGAAAAAGAAATCAAGTTTTAAATTATAAAACAAGTTTTTCTAATGAATAGAAACCAAGATTTTGAAAATATTTAATTTAATATGTGTCAAGATTTTAAATGTTTAAAATAGTTGATTTCAAAAGTAATTAACTAAATTTATTTTGAATTTAAATTCAAAATATTTTCAATTAAAAATATTAGATCAAGATTAAGAAAGTTCAAATGAGTTTGAAATAAGAATAAAGATATATCCAAGGTAATTATAAAGGAATGTTTAAATTAGATTTTAAAATTTACTTTAAATGAATAAGTTTAAAGGATATGAAAATTTGGATTTCAAAGTTAAATAATTGTTTAATCTAATTTAATATGTTTGAAAGGACATTCAAAGTTTTCAAGTATATTAAAATTAATTGTTTGAATTGTTTTGTTAAAAGTAAAACCCTATTTCAAATTGATTTTAAATTGGTTTTAATGAAGTAAATGATTTGAGAAAATATTTAATAAATGCAAAGTTTATTCTTAATTAGTTAAGTAGAGATTAATTAAGAATATTTAATTAATAAAATAAATTTAAGCTTAATTACTTATTGGTAATTAAAAATAATTACCTATGGAAGTAATTAGTGGATGCTTAATGAATTAATTAGGGATTAAGTGATTTATTAATTGGATAATTAACTAATATAATTAAGTTTAGGTTAATTAATTAGTCTAGTTAATTAATGATAATCACTTATTAATTAATTGAGTAATTACTTAGTGAAGTAATTGATGTATAATTATTAAAAGTAATTAGATAGAGAGTAATTAACTAATGAAAGTAATTAGAGGATAATTACTTAATGGAAGTAATTAAGGGTTAATTACTTAATTAATTTGGTTAATTAATTAATGAATGTGATTAATTTAAGATTAATTACTAAATGTAATTAATTAAAAATGTAATTAACTAATGAAAGTAATTAATTAAGGATATTAATTAATGTAATTAATTAATAATTACTTAATAAAGTAATTAGGAATTAATTAATTAGATTAATTAATCAAAGGATTAATATAATTAATTAAGGAGTTAATTAATTAGGAAAGTAGTTACAAGGTGGTTAATTACTGTTTATGATAAATTAAGACTAATTAATGAGTGGGGTTAATTAAAGATTAATTATTTAATTAATTAAAAGGTTAAGTAATTAGATAATCATTAATTAATATAATTAATGAAATTAATCAAGGTTGATTAATGGAAGTGAATAATTAAAGTATGATTAATTAACTGTAATTAATTAAGGATCAGTATAATTAATTATAGTTAATTAATTAATGGAAGTAACTAGAGGGTCATTAATTAATGTAATTAATGATAGTAATTGAAGGTCAATTACTGTATATGGTTATGATAATTAATTTGTGTAATTAATTAAAGGATAATTACTTAAGGTAATTATAAGATAAGTAATCAAGGAAGATTAATTAAAGAAGATCATCAAGAGATGATTAATTAATTAATTAATTAATTATTAATTAATTAATGATAGTAAGCAGGATTAAGGTAATCCAAGTGATTAATTTAATTAGAGGTTAATTAAATTGATTAAGAGTTAATCAAACCTGCTTGTGGATGATTGATTGATATTGGATGATTGAATGATATTAGATGATTTGGATGTAATATCGTTGATATGTGATATGTGCTGCTTTGTAAGATGATTGGTTGATATGAATTATCTATCCGTGATATTGTAAATCATCTATCTGATTATGTTATTCTAAATATAAGTTTAATTGTTTAAACCCTTAAACAACTTGGACATTAAAATGGCGTTTCGGATTCGGTGAGACCGGGATCGGGTTTCCAGATTTGGATATCCAAAAACCACATCGATCCAAATTAAACGTTAGGTCGTGAATCAATGTGGAGTTCAAGTGAAGACTCAAGGTGTAAGAACTATTCATCGTTATAGACTCTGAGGGTCGTTCTAAGATGAGTTAACGGGGATAGTACTTTCGGGTTCGAGATGGAGATTCAGAGTGCAAGGGCTATGGTCGTTAACTCTGAGGGTGATTCCAAAATGAGTGTAACGAGATAGTGCCTTCGGTTTCTTTCGAATCCGGAACGAACTTGTATGGATTGAATGCTTTCAGAACATCGTCAGGTGGACGATGAACATTTTAAGATAGATGTGTTCTATAAAGGTAATCGCAGCCTCATGCCTCATTAACCGGGAATGGCTAAAACAGGGGAGGTGCAGCAAGGTTAAGTGGGTAGCACCCAAGTAGGACGAGATTTACCCCTGTCTAGAGGTCCCTTTCTATTTCGGCTTAGTGTGTGGTTGGTCGCACCAACCACGAGGTGGTCTTGTTCGGGACTGTCTAGTAAGGGATGGTTCCGACCTTGTGTTGCGGGGGATTTAGGGTGGATCCTCGGTACGGTGATCTAGGTCCCGTACTGTGACGGGCGGTACCCCAGTAGCCTTGCCATTGATGGAAACCCATTCTTCCTACGTGCCCTTACGGTTTTGATTGTATTACCCACTTTTGTGGCTAGTAGCTGGAATTTAATCATGTAACAATTTCAGCTATTTCTTATTTACTTGAAAACCCTAGACACTATTATAATATCACTGGATTTCCTATCAAATGTTTTGGTTAGCGTAAGGTAAAAACTTTTCCATGTTTATGTGTGGTAAGTCTTACGTGATACCTTTCTTTTCAAAGGATTTTCTAAAGTTAAGCAATTTTAAACTGTTTACTCATACCAGACCTCTGTCTGACCCAAGTGTTTATTTTCTGTTTTATTAAACTCTTGGGTACTCATATTATGTATGAGTAGTCGAGGGATTCAGGTTAGCTTGATGAATTCTAGAGGAGATTTGGAGCATGAGGCTTCAGCATGTAGATATATAGTGGTTGCGTTGTATTTTTGTTGTGTTTGTATCTTTGTGATATCTTGAGTTGTATACTCAGACAGGTATATAACTGTCTAATATGAGTTGTATAAGTTGTGTAACTCTGATATATATGATACTATGTAATATTTTATGTGATATACTATATTTCATTCGTTCCGCTGTGAGTATCTGATGTTGTTGAGCTTCTTCTTTCCTATCTTTTCTTCTTCTATCCCTTTCTTTCTTAAATCATGCTGCGTCTTTCTGGTAGATGGAAGACGGGTCGTGACAAAATAATTTAATTAAAATGGGAAGTTAAGTGAATTTAAATAGAATTGATTTGATTTGATTTGGAAGTGAACAAATTGGAATATGAATTAGTGAATGTAAACTAACTTGAATTCGAATAAATAAATATTAGTGAAATCCAATGTTAATAAATCAAATGTGATTTAAATTGAAAACCAATTCATTGAATATTAATGAGAAATGAATTTGTATTGATTTGGTTATGGATGTTAGTTAGATGATAGTTGGTAGATAGTTGGATTTGTTGTGGTGATTGCATTTGCTATATTGTCATATATAGTTATTGTAGTGATATATGTTGTATATTGATATTACTTTCATATATACATGTTCTCATTTATTTGTTGAGTGTTTAGTAGGTGCGGATGGCGTATGCTTCGAATTTGGAGCTTGCTTTCACGCTATATTAACCGTATATACTCGCTAATAATATATAAGGTACATATCTGGGATTACATATCGTACTTTTACACTTTTTTCCTTCGGGATGCCTCATCCACGTAGATGAGATGTATATTTGTGATATATATATATTGCTATTTTTTTTCAGATCGAACCGCACAAAGGAGACTATGGCGAATTTTTTTGAAAATCTAAGGCGTTAGTAAAATTTTAAGAAATTGGGAAAATTTGTGAAAACTAAATTTTTGACATTAAGTTAAAAGTTAAGCGATATAGTGGGTTTTGGAAAGATAACTATAAATGGATTTGAAAACTTAGTAAAGTTTTACAAGAAGTATAACTAAATGATTTTCGAAAAGTTAAACATTTAAATGATTTTGGTAAATCTAGTTTTAACGAATTGTTTTGAAAAGTTAATGGATTTAGTGACTTTTTCTTACTTGATAATTTCGAGGACGAAATTCTTTTAAGTAGGGGAGAATGTAACGACCCAGAATTTCAGTCATTTGAAATTTGTATATTTAATTGATTTTAATTGTTTACAAGTAAATTTTATAAGCTTAATATATAATATTTCGAATATTATGATTTAATTGGATAATTAAATTGTTAATTGAATATTTGAAATTAAGGAAATAATTAGAATTTGGATTTAGTATGAATAAGAATGATTTATAAAGTTGAATTAAATCATATTTCAATTAAAATGATGTTAGAGAACTTTTAAAATTAAATTAAAAGTTGATTTGTAGAAATTGAATATTTTAATATTTATTTGGCGAGTAAAAATAGCCATTTTTCAAACAGTCTCAGATTTCGACGAAACTAGTTTCATTAGATTCGTAATGTTATATTATTGTAGATTTTAAATTTCGTGTCAATCGGATTTACGGTTTGTCCGGGGCAAGCTAAAACGCGTAGAAATCTGTTTAAGTGAATTTTAAATTTAAATTAGTCCATTTGAAAACCTATCTTCCAAATACTATCGAATTGGCTCTCGATATATATTCCATTGTGTTCGGAATAGGGGTAAAATATTATAAACGCCAGAAGGCACGCTTCGTTTGGAGTTCGGAACAATTTCGGGTGAATAGTGTGCGCGAATTTTCTATAAAAGGCTAACATTTTTTCTAATTTACACAAACCCTAAGGTTAAAAACCCTAGCCGCCGCTAAGCTTTTTAGTGGCCAGAAATTGCGCAACTTCCTTCTCATTTATCTCTCAATCCATCGAGAATTAACCAAAACTTTCTAAACGAAAATCGAAGAGGGCGATGAGATCTACATTCTTAATGGCTGTGATTGAAAATGGAGCCACAGATTGACGAGAAAAGGGCTGGATTCGTGCTGCGTTCGTTTATATTTTTTGAGGCTGTGCAAGGGCCGAGCATGACCGGATTCACGGCGAAGGTGGAGCAAAAGATGGGCTTCGAAACGGAGTAGCTCGATCATTGCATAGCTCGTCGATGAAGGCGCGACAACTAGGGTTTTATGGGACTCTATGGGTTTCACGAAGCTTGAACGATTGGAGGGAGAAGATGATGCACGGCCCAGATCTGATGTTGCATAGTTGAGCGGCCTGGATTTGTTTAAGGTTAAAACTAAAATAGAAATAGTAAATTAATTTATATCAATTCGTTTAAACTTTAAAACGCTATAACTTTTTGATACGAGGTCCGTTTCGCACGAAACAAATTGCGTTGGACGAGCACTACATTATGGAGCTGGATTGGGATTTTTTTGAGCTAGTGAAAATTTTGGGTAAAATTAAATGCTCGTTTAATTTATTTGGAATAAAACGTTGAAATCGCGACTACAAGCAATGTGAGTATAACTCACTCTTTCTGACTCACTGATTGTTTATATAAGTGAGAAATAATTTATTATATGATGATTGATGATTATTTGGGTGATATATAATATATTGATTGATATTTGGATATATACCTGCCTAGTGGAGCAGATGACCCTATACGTTCCGGTGTATGAGCGGATAACCCTTTGTACGCGCGTCTGCCTTGAAGCAGACATTGTACACATATTCTAAATGTATATTTGTTGCAGGTGACAGGTTGGAGGGATCCAACTGGATTCCTCACCAGTATTGATTTATTTGCAGATATTGTTATATATTCTGTTATCATATGATATATGATGTTTTGGTTGTCGTGATTGTTGTATTTAGTGCTGTTGCAGCATTGAGCCTATTTTGGAATTTTAAAAATGTTTAAGTGATGATTTCGAATTAAAAAGGATTTTAAAGTGATTTGGAAAATATATGTTTTAGTGAATTTTTGAATTGTAAAGAAATGAATTTATTTAAGTAAATAAAGGTGATAATTTTTATTGCTATAAAATTATGATGTTTTGGGAAATATAATCGAAGTGTGATTTTTGTGAAATATGGAGTTAATTATTTTGTGAAATGGTTTAAATTGAGATTTTTTGACTAATATAAATGGTTTATAAAGAAGAACTATAAAATTGAATTTTTATAAATTAGAATAATTGAATTATAAAAGGAGTTTTTATAATTGTTAAAATGATGTTACAAATGGATTTTATAAAAGAAAACAATTTACGATTTGTTAAGTTATAAAATGAACGAATTTGTAAATAGAGAATTATAAGTAATTTACTTATAATTTGGATTTTTAGCACATAAATAGGACAAATGAGTTTGGTTAATAAAGTGATTTTATAAATTGAAGTTTTTATATATTATATATGGAATTTATAAACATTGTTTTATAAATCCAAAATCTATTGAATTGGATAAGTTAATTATTATATTTTATTAAAGGAGATATATCCACAATTTTGGATAGTGGATAATCCTTTAAATCAAATGTTGAAATAACAATGAATTTGGGTTGAGAAGTATATTCACGATTTTGGACAGTGAATAATATATTAAATAAATGTTTTAATAAGTTATATTTTAAATGGAATTAAAACGATTTAAAGATGTTTCAAAATGTGTTAAGTATCGAAACCATAGATTTCAACATTCATTATTGAAATAGACGTTTTTGAGAAATAAGGAAATGATAGACTATAACACTGTTGTTATAGTAAATGATTTTCGAAAAGAAATGTTTTTGTATAGTATTGGGGTTTATATATCTATCTTATTTCGAATCCCTATACTATCGATTTTGGGTTGCCGTAACGATGTTTTACGCAACATCCGTTTTGACCTGAATAAATGTGTTTAAAGAGAATGTTTTCCTCATATAATAAAATTTATACGTAATCGTGTTTTAAGTATATTGAATATTTTCTAAGTGTTGAAAAAAAATTGATTTGTGAATTACTTATTATTAAATAAGTATATGGAAATGTCTTCCAATATTGAAATGTTTTTGAGAATATATCTTTTTAAAGATAATTTAAAGTGAATATGTGGCAAGTGATTTAATTAATAAAAGATTAATTAAAAGGGCCCAGTGATTGTTATGGTGCTGAATATTTGTTTGTTTGCTTTGATAGTTAAATAACCGACTATAAAATTGGCCAAAATTTTAATTCCTCGACTTGATGTGGGAACTATTTAGTCTTACACTTAATACGTAGCCTTCTGTATAGGCTTGATTATCACCTGTGTTGAGGATGTTGATTCGTATAGTGCAGAGTATTACTCCAATCTATCGAGCTTCCTTCTTGGCCTGAAGGATAGCAAGTTGAAAGTTGGAGACGTGATAAGTCTATGAGACTTAGGTTCTGTGTGAGGTTGGGAAACGCTTTTGCGTTGTTGGTGCAAAGAGACCGGGATCGGTTTATCCGAAAACCACTTTGGACCAACGTATATGCAACGATTGTGCAGGTTGCTTGCGATGATATTGATATTTCGGATTTTCATAGTGGGGGACTGCTTGTTGATCGTTTGGGGTTAAAATCTCAATATACATCCAGTAGCAGTGGTCTCTTTATTATGAAATATCTAATGCGAGGACTATTTGCTATTAATCCTAGGGATTTCCCGATAGGATGTGGTAGGAAAGTACCTTTGGTTTGTCCCGTTCCTGGACAACTTGTATGGATGTTTGTCTGACATTGTATTTCTAAAGATTATGTACATTGGTTTTTACAAACGTACATCAGTGGTGGCGGAGAAGGCAACTTCTCTTAGCTTAACACCCTCCTTGAGACGTATGAGCTTAAGGGTTGTATTTTTGTGGAAGGTAATTAGGAGTCAACGGAAATGGCCGTATGACATTCTAAGTGATGTGATATGTGATTGTGAAAGGTAATCGTTACCTCTAGCCTCATCAACCGGAAATGACCAAAATAAGGTTAGATGCAGCAAGGCTAAGTGGGTCATTCCCAAGTAGGATATGATCATCCACTTCTAGATATATCTTTGCACGCTATGACGTCGTGTATCTGATTATTGTGGTTTGCATGCTAGAGGGCCCTCGGTAAAGGTCAGTAACGATCATAGGATGACATATTCGGTACCATCTAGTTATGGAGGTGGGACGGTCTTGTGTTGGTAAAGAAACTTTGTGATGGTTTCTCGGTACATTCTCCTAGAGATGTACTGCTGGAAGGTAGCCCCTTCACCTGGCCATTTGTATGGAAATCCAAACTCCACTACGTCCCTGCCATTTTGATTGTATTACCCAATTGGGCTACATGCTGGAATTTAATCAATGTAACAATTTCAGCTATGATTAATATTATTTGTATATAGTAGACACTACTATAATATAACATGACATTTGATATGAAATGTTTAAGTTATCGTAAGGTAAAAATATGTCTGTATTTATGTGTGGACTTGTCTTACGAGATACTTTTGTTTTGATAAAGGAAAAGTTTGGTAATTTAATAAATTCAGTTGAGTGTCTTTCTCACGCTGGTTTACCAGACTGATCCGGGCGTTCTTCCCTTTTAATGCTCGGGTCAGACCAAGTATATTTACAGGTCTAGATTTGATGCTTTTGGAGCTTCAGTAGGAGAGTTGGAGATCTTAATTTTCGTACATCCATATTTGCTTGATTATCCGCTGCTTTGTTTGTTGTTGTATATTATCGGCATTTGTGAGGACGAGTTATTATAACTGTTCAGGCTGATAACTATTGATTGATTGTTGAACTCTGATTGATGTGTATATATATACAGTTTCTATTTTGTAAAGATCAGTGATATGATATTATATATTTTTCGCTACGATGTGAGATTCTGTATTGTTTTGTTTGGTTCTATCTTCTCTTTTTCTTCTTTTCTCTTCTTCTCTCTTCTTTTCTTTCTCTTGACTTTCCGTGAGTTTGTGGTTTCTGGGTCGGACATGTGTGGATTATTATCGATTCAAAGGGTATGGATTTGCGGGGTCGTCACAACACATATCACTTCTCCTTTATCATATGCTTAACACTTAACCATTTCCATATTTGCTCATTTCTTAACATCTTTCCTTAGCTTATGCATGACATCATCCATAAAGTTTATTTCCATAAATGATAGAATTTTTTTATTTTATTAAATTGATTTCCTAAGCAAATAAGTGTATGTAAAAAATATATGTACAACTTCTAATGATTAAAAAGCTGTTTATCACTGAAACGATTTTCGGTCGTATTATCGATATTTTTTCGAAGAATATATTTTTGTAAATAATTTTCGAAAATAAGTTTTTTATCATTTTCTATTAACTAAATGTTGCTTAACAAGGTTATAAAATCTTATGTGTGTATATATATAACACACTTAATTATACTTCAAAATGTTTTGATATTTGAAGACGAAGTTTTTGAATTTAGGGATCGCTACATGTATAAATATTTATCGCTCTAAATGACATCCAAGGCTTCTTCATTATTTTTTAGTTTTAGAAGGGATGTAACTCTATGCTGGAGTGACGATATGCATATGAACTAAGGTTTTGATCTAGTTTATGCCAAAGACCAAATATATTCTTGGTTTATCGGGCTCTATAATCAACTTCCAATTTTTTAAAATATGGATGGTCCCTTTTCTATAGTTATTTATCATTTTATTTATGATCAAATGCTAAACATTTATATAAAGGTAATGTCTTTGAAATTCTTGTTGTTTCGTTTGTAATTAATTAATGTAGAAAAATTGTGATTTATGTTAAATGCGATGGTAAGAAGATCTAAATGTTGGATACTATTCTACGTAATATCATTCCCCTTATGGTTTATAATTTTGTCCTAATAAAGTAAAGGGGTGAATGTGGTTTGGACCTCTTGTTGTTATTGTCACTACATTACTAAAATGTGTTTAACATGCTTATGTTAACTTAGTTCGTATTGTTAACTGTAACTAATCGTCTTTCTTACTACGAAAGGTGTGTCATTAAGGGTAAAAGAAAATGAAGATAAGAAAGGAAGAAATAACAAAACAGAATCTCACAAAGCAACGAAACAATATATTGCTTAACATAATATAATACAAAGTCATTTCAAAATTTTTACATCAAAGTCATACTAATACAAATTCTACTCTAGGACAGTTGTAACAGTCTATCCCTATCTAATCGATGCAGTATACATATAATATAGCGGAAATAAGAAAAATAACTAGCTATCGATGAAGCCACTTGCTCCAAGCTCCCCTAAGGTAAATCTATGGAAAAACCTGAACTGCTTGGCTGCCTATTCAAATCCGAGCACCTAAGAGTTTAGGGAAAAAGGAAAAATAAACTCCGGGTCAGAAATGAACCTGGTATGACCAAACCATAAGTCTTTACCTCTATAAAAACCTTTAAACCAAAGGCATCTCGTAAGAACATGTCGCACATAAGCATGAATGTGTTTTTACCCTACAATAACTAAAACATTTGTATATAAAATCCAATGATATTATTATAATGTCTAGAGGTCAAAGTAAATTATGAATATAGCTAAAATGTCTGCTTCTCACATTTCAACATAATTGGGTATATCTAAACTGTAAAAGTATGTATTGGAGAATGGATTCCATACTATGACAATGTAAGGAACTACCTTCCGATGGTGCATCTCTAGATAAAATGCACCGGAGTCTGACAAGAACATCTTATATTCCTACCATACAGGATTAGCCTACCACATGACTAGTAGTACCGAATGATTACCCCATTTTGGGCTCCAAATCATACATGAGTAGATCGTAATCGATCTAGATTTGAAATGACCATATCTTGATCGGAGCGACCCAGATGACCCTGCTGCATGCCTGATTTTTGTCATTTCTCGGTTGATGAAGCTTAATGCAACATTTTACCTTTTTATGTAGCACTTTGCACTTGGAATGCTAATACTACCCTCCAGCAACAATGCAAGCATTCATCCATACAATTTTTCAAAGAGATGGATAAACCGAAGGCTTTGCTTCTATTACATCAATTATGGAATCACTCTTGGTATTAATTGCAAACAACCTTTGCACTTCAAAGAGCTCCTACTTCAGTTCCATCATCTTCAAGATGTCTTCACTTCAACACGATTGAGTTGGATCGAAGTGGTTTTCGGATAACATATCCGATCCCAGTCGAAACAACATTTAATAGTTTCCAGTAAACTCAACCCAGTTATTTAGGAAATAAATAGTCAAACATAAGAGCGAAGATTATTTTCTAACCATCTGTGGATGGATTTCCTTATCATTTGTCATAGTGAGAGAAACGAGATTTATATGCACAATACAACATCATCGGGGATGACTGTGTGATATAACTCTCGTGTTTCTCCTAGATATTTTTAAAGTTGTATCTTTGTGTAACATCCCGCACCTCACTTAACGCAGATATTGTCCCCAACTTAGCCACCTCCGCCTCATTGGCCAAGCCAAGGTGTGGGGTATTGTTCCTCAAAAGGCCTCGACGTTGTTATGAGATGAAGGCTTTCGTATATAAGCACCTACTTCGTAGTGTTTTTCTGCGCTGTGGGACTATTATCCCATTTTTAACGGATGTTACAATCTCCCCTCTTTAGAGCCCAACGTCCTCATTGGCTCATGAACACAACACCACCCACGCGCCGTGGCTGTAAAACGTACATACCATAATTCCGGCTGGGTATGGCTCTGATACTAATGCAACAGCCCGTACCTCACTTAACGCTGATATTGTCCCCAACTTAGTCACCTCCGCCTCATGGGCTAAGGCAAGGTGTGGGGTTTTGTTCCTCAAAAGGCCTCGACATTGTTGAAGGCTTTGCTATATAAGCACCCACTTCATAGTGTTTTTCCAAGATATTAGACTATTATTCCCATTTATTAAGGGGGGTTATATTTTGGGTCCAATTTCGATAGTTGTTTATTTAACTATCGCCTAAACATACAACAACCAATTCCATTGAGATTTATTTATCCATAGCAACGACTAATCCTTAAAACAAATCTTTATTTAATAAATCTCTTTAAAAAGGTTCGTCTAAAACATTCATATACTTATCCCTCTGTCATAAGTATATTAACAAAATATCTGCGAATAATTTCTTACTTCCGAATCATGTTAAAAAGGATTAAATAAATGTGGTTTGAATTGGAGGTAAGAACAACCCTAAATACTATCTCATCCATGTTAAGTATGTAACAGATGTTCTATACCACCATTTTAAAAAGACAGTTCAGAGAAACCCAGATCTCAAATTCTTTTTATACTTCTTTCGATAAATCATTTTTAATCAAATCTACTTCATTCATGAAATCCCTTTTACTTGAAATCCAAATCCATTTCAAAATGCTTTCCAAACTCCTAAATTCAGTTATATATAAATTGCTTGTATTTATATTCAAACTTTTTATATACATTTCTTACAAATATCCAAACCTTTTTATAAACTCCTTTTATGAATATCCAAATAATTTTATAAAAATTCTATTATAAATACCCAAATCATTTATAAAACTTCTTTATACATCTTTCCTATCTAAAAAACTTCTTAAATAACCTTAAATCAATTTAGCTTCCTTTAATAAGCAAATCCATTTTATAAATCTTCTTATCTATGTTATCTTCTTTGCTTAAAACTCAAATCCATTTACCCAAAGCACTTTATAAATTTCCTAAGTCCTTTATAAAACTCTTTATAAAAACTTTTTTTATAACATGGTAAAGCTTTCCCATTAGTTAAAAACATCTTTAGTAAAACCATTTGACAAATCATTCTTTAAACATCTTGTTCAAAATGCAATAACTTTGAAACCATTTCAACAAGAAAATGAAATATTTACCCTTACAAATCAATTGGAGGCTTAATGGCCATAATGATGCGTTTAATTTGGTTTTACTTATCCAGTCCAACATGGCATTACATAACAACAGGTATATAAGGGATCAACACATAACAATAAATCAATTTAAGTAAATTTTCAAGTTAGTTGTAATAGCAGAATTGTGTTCTGTTCTGCTAATAGATGTCATTTAGTTCCCCAATCATGTGGTTTGCTTAAGATTAAGAGACACAGAAATCCCTTGATTTAAAACAAATTTGAAACGAAAACAGTTTAAAACAAAATTGATTACTCAAACTCAAAGCGATTTTAAAATAAATTAAAGCCCTTGTAAATGGGAATCATATACTTCTTAAATAGTAATTAAACTTTAATTAAAGGTAATTAAACCTTGTTAAAACATAATTAATTTTAATTGAAGATTAATTAAGTAAAACCCCCTTTTAAAAAAATAATAAATTATTAATTATCTTAAGTAAATAATTAACGATAATTGAATAATCCTTAATTAATAATTAAATAATAATTAACTATAATTAAGTAACAAACCTTGATTAACATTTAAGTTTAAAAACCATTATTAACAAATGATTAAGTACTAATTACCCTTATTAATTAATTAATCAATTAAATAATCATTAAATAATTAAATAACTGTTCTCTAATTACTAAATTAAAATTAGAAACATTTTCTAATAAGATATCTAAGTGGAAACAAGTTTGAATTAGAAAACTAGTTAAATTATTCCGAACTGGACGTATAGCGACTATCGCTATACGGACCTATAATTTTCCAAAGTTGAAAATTTTCTAACTTTTAAAAATTCAACTTTGAACTCCGGTCTTCTTTAAAACATGGAAATAAAGTTTTGAAACCAAAATCAAAGTTTTAAACTTGAAAACTTTTTACTTTGAACTCTTGTCTTCTTTAAAACATGGAAATAAAATTTTGAAACTATAATCAAAGTTTTAAACTTAAAAACTTTTCACTTTAAAACAAAAAATCAAACTTTCGACAAAAATGGATTTCTATGTTGCTTTTGGTTAGCGAATCACTTGTCATGAACAAATATAACACATACAACATTCAATCACAATACCGCATCTTAATATTACCGTACAATCATAACCAGGAATATTGCATCACAAATACTAACCAACTTTTCCAATATTCAAGGTATAATCTTCTGACAAGCACCATTATCCCAGTGGTAAAGTGATTCAACTTTGGTGCGAGAGGTCATAAGTTCGAAACTTGCATGGCGTGATTCGAACATATATGACATGTAATGTGTGTTATGTTGTACCAGTGACATATTGTATCTAAGTATCATTTCAAAAAAATAATCTTCCGCCTACTCAAACGTCGACATAAGCAATCTACTCCAAATTAACATATATGCATGCATACACAACATATAACATTACAATATACTTAAGCAATATTTTAACTCACAAGTTTTATAACTTTAAAAAGTTAGTAACTTGAGTTTTGAAAACATGAACTTTACTCACCAAACGTGTTTTAAATCGAATTAAACTTCACTATGACCTAGCTAAAATGCCTTAGCTTCCAAATGTGGTGTTTTGGGTGGGTTCAATGAGAAAATAGGCCCGTACCAGGTTATGTTTGGCTCGATCATCCATATCTTGGGTGGTTGTGTGCGTGCTTTGTGAAGAGAAGAGGTTTGGAAGTGAACGAAACATGTTTAATTATGTTTGAAATGTTTTTACTAACCTTTTATCTTAGGAATTTGGAGATGGAAGCCATGAAATATATGAAAATAAGAAGAGAAATTTGATATCATGCAAATGAGAATAAAGAAGAGGATATAGAAACGAGAGGGGCATATATGCTTAGGAGTTTTATTAAAATATATAAAGTGATAAGAATTAAATACACACACATGCATGCACCCCATACCTCCCCTCTCCCTTACTTGTACATATTATCCCCTTCCATGCCTTAAATCATGCTAGAGCTTCCATGTGTGTGTACTAAAATATGTAAATGTTATATATATATATATATATATATATATATATATAAGTGTGCTATATGTGTATATATGACTTTTATAACATAATTTGTCACATCCATGCTTAGGTATAAATATATAAGCTTAATATGCTTAATTAATACTAAAACTAACATATATAAATGTGTGCATGTTGCACCAAGGGTGCACAACGTTCCCGACAACTTTCGAGTGTCGAAAAGTCAAGATTTCGAAAAACGTTCTTCGTTCACATTTTCTATTTTTATTTGACC
This sequence comes from Allium cepa, assembly GCA_030765085.1. Taxonomy (NCBI): domain Eukaryota; kingdom Viridiplantae; phylum Streptophyta; class Magnoliopsida; order Asparagales; family Amaryllidaceae; genus Allium; species Allium cepa. Next base: position 64,785,400 of record CM060939.1, read on the forward strand.
TATCTATACTGGTAAAAAAAATTGAAAACTTTTTTATCATCATTATTAAATAATTAGATTTTTATGCTAATAAAAATCCATTTATTGATTATATAAAATATATTTAAATGACCTATTTCAAAGTGGCAAAATCCTTCGTCATTACAAATCTATTTCACCATAATTTATTATTATTTAAAAGAGTTATATTTTAATTATAAAACCTACTATCTTAATATTTAAAATTTATTAAATATTTATAAACCAAGGTGGTAAAATTATTGTAATGACCTGTAAATTTCGATAATTAAAATGGTTAATTTAATAAGATTTTTGTAATTAAATTTAAGAAGAAAAAGAAACCTTTATAATTTATAATGAAGTGAGTGTTTAAAATGAAATGAAAATAATAGGGATATAGTAATGGTTGTAAGTTACTATTTAATTGGTCTATTAATGTAGTTTCAACTGTTACATTTGGGTATTAAATTGAATATATGCAAATAAACGTATGGTAATGGAGTGAATTCAACATTATATAAGCAATTCAACATTATATAAGCAATTCAACATTATATAAGCAATTCTGATAATTAGTGGAAATAATAAACTTGAGTGTAATATGAAGTTAGTGACAACATTTATGCAAGTCACCTTTTTATTTAGGGCTGCTAAATTCAGAGTAGGAAGTCAATTACATTTAAATGTAGGTAAATGTTCATTAATGTGAGATAGGACTGTAACTGTAATGTGTGAATGTAAATGAAATGACATAAATGGAAATTTATATTTTATTCATAAGATGAAATAAAGGAATGAAACCAAGTTGAATAAATTGATTTAGGTTTTATTTATGATAAATGTATATATATTTGGGGAATTCAATATAATTGAAAATAACAAGTTATTACAAAAGAAAGATGAAATTGGAATATATATATATTTTTGTAAGGAAAGATAAACAAATAATAACTAGGTTTGTAAAGTGATAACAGATTTAATAAAAGAGTAGGATTAAAGCATGGTAGTTATTGGAAAGTAATTAATTGAAATTTGGATGAATTGGAAATTTTTTTTTATGTACTAGTATAAAAACCAATTTTAATATTATCCATAAGAGGATAAGTTAATAGTCGATTCAATAACATGATTGAGAAATCAAATATATGGATTTATTGGGAGTTTAAAACTTATACTTTTTTTGATAAAATACAGCGTTTTACACGCAATAAATTTTTCTACTTTTATTACATATTATATATATATATATATATATATATATATATATATATATGTTCTTATTATTTCATATATCCACCTCTATTTTATCTTTCTATTTTATTTTTGATAGTCATGTTTATTTATTAGATTATTGCTTGTTTATATCTTTTATTTATGGCTTGGAAGAAACTAAAAGGGTATGCGTTATATTGCCTTAATTGCTTGCCGTTTTAATTGCCTACTCTTTATTTCTTTTTATTTATAAAACCTTGAAATTTAACATAAATTTTAACTTGATTTAATCATTTCCTAAAAGAATATAAAATTGGAAGTTTTGAAATTTTTACTTTGTTAAAAGACAACTCCAATTGGAATTTTAATAAAAATGAACTATGTATATTTTAAATACGAAGAATGTAAACAAGTTAAAATTTTAGTTAAGTAATAACTTTGTAAAATCCAGTGTTTTACAGACTGTTAAATTTCGCATTTAAAAAGGGTACGCATTGTAATGATATAAGTAACGTAAAAACGTATAAATTAAAAACGTTACTTTTGTATAAATTTTTGGGTGTATTGTAATGCGTCAGTTTGGCGTATTTTAAAAAATTATATTTCAATATCTATATGGATTAATAAAATCAGTTATGAGATTTCCAACCAAAACGTATTGATTTCGTGCCTATCCGTTTCTCTAAAATCATGCACTTATTAAGGAGATTCCCACTACCAATATTGTTTTCAAAATCGTGCTTCCCTTTCACGCAAATATCATCTGGAAAGAAATCAAACTTGCTTTCCTTGTGCGTGACATATCAGTGAAATTTATTTCCTTTAACATCTTTGTCATTTGCCTCTTTATAGAGATTTGATTTAAAAACTTTCACAAATAAATTTTATTCCACTTGCCATTCATTCCTCTCAATCAAATATAATTGCTTGCCTTCTAAAATTCAATCAATCAGAAAATTAAATTTCTTACCATTTTTCTCTCCGTGACATAAATCAACGCATGCATTCAAATCTGTCCTTGAAGTAGCATCCAAAGCAAATAAATACTTGCTGATTCTTTGTATATAAATCTCTCAGACTATAAAAATAGCACGCAACTATTAATTGGAAAAAAAAAGATATAACGTTGCAATCAAATTTTTCGTATATCTGGCAATAAATCACGCATAATTATGTAAATATTATTTCGCTTGCCTCCTTATATTCGTTTCCCTTTACCATTTATCTCTTACGTTTTTTCTGGTCAACAAAAATAAATTCAAGCTTGCCTATTTGATTTCCTAGATTTCGCAAGTTTTATTATCTATAAATACCCTACTCGTTCACCTAAACTTTCATATACCTCCTCTCCTCTGATCTTCTCGAGTTGTTGCGTACAAGCTTCAGGTAATGGTTTTACTCTTTCTTCTTCTTTACATTTCCTTATGATCAGTTTATATCGTTTGCTCCACTGCTTCAAAAAAATGCTCGGCCTACACCCCATTTTCCCCTCCACCACGTCACGTCCCTCTAAGTTTTCATAACCGAGCTTATATCCCGAACAACCCCTGATAGTGTTGCCATGTTTTGCCGTGCATACCATAGTGATAAAGGAAACCAAGATTTGTTCTTTCTTTTGCATTCTGTTGAGAAATGTTGCATGCATACCTATAGGTTGGGCCACGTGACCTTTAATGTGAGCCATATTGATGTGTGTTAGCAAATGGGGATATATTTGGAGCCATCTGGAATACCTCGTGATATAGTAGTGCGTGTGAAACAAACCAGGGCCGTGCCATGCATAAGTGCTTGCCTGCATATTTTTCCCCAAAGTGTTTTATTATTTTGCAAATCTAGTTCACATGTTGCGTAGAGGTAGTTGAAAAGGAAATTGATATATATGGTAGAGAAAGAAAATAGGATATGAAATAAGCCTGGGCGTTAGTGCGTGTGTGCATGTTTTGAATTTGAAGTGGCAGAGACGTGTTGTAATTAAGAAACAGAGAGAGTTTGCATTAAAGAATAGTTTAGGCAGAGACGCAAGTTTTGCACAAATACATATTTTCAAAACTAGATAAGTTAGGACATGCCGTTGGGGAAAAAAATAAAAAAATAATAATAATAAAATGTATAATAATAATAATAAATAGTGTTGCCAAGCCTATGAAGTTGGGGTCGGGAGGTGGGGTGAGGCAGTCGAGCAAAAGCTGAACCAAAATTTCTTTTACTCTATTCGTTCCAATTGTCTCAAAATTTTTGCTTGACCGTAATTTTTAAAGTCACGTATTCGGTATTTGGATCTTGAATCTAGGCGTGACATCCGGGGAAAATTTGATCGTTACCCGCTGTGCGATTCTTTTTCGGGGGATTTTCATTTTGAATCAAAATTTCTGCAGCTTTAAGGTGAGTATTTCTCACCAGACAAACATACCTATATATCCGTGATTTATCACAAGTGTATTTGTAAATTATTTATTAAATTTTATCTTCCTGTGATATAACGTATGATGTTAAATCCCATTTTAAATTGACACCTCATCAGTTGTTTATCTATTGTAATATTATTGCAGTTATACTATGTAATGCTTATTTAATGATTAAATCATCACTGTAAGTTCCCTGTAAATTTGAGATCGTTATAGGCTGAAATGATAGGCCTGAACGGTAATCATTTGTTTATTTATTTAATTGTTTAATTATTTATTTGTTAACTTGGGATTGCGGGTTTGAAATGATAGAACTCGGGATTTTGTAAATTGCGGATTGAAATGATATAAATCCGTATCACTTGACCTAGGCTAAAAAACTATATACAGACCCGTGGTTTATATAATATTTTTCTGAAATGTTTAAAAGTATTTTAAATGGGAATTTATAATATTCTGGTTCAAATGTAAAGGATTTTTATAAAATTTATAATGATTTTTGAATAAGTCAAAATGTTAAATAAATAAATGTTTAAGTAAATTTTTTGGAATATAACTTATTTTGGGAAATTCTGAAATTTTGTTAAAAGTGAGTTTTAGTTAAGGAAATAATTGATAATAAGTTATATTTGGGAATTTAAAATTTGATTGTTAAGTTAATAATTTATTACAGCACTTAAATGCTGTCTTTTATAAATGAACTGTTTTGACTTACAGACTTTAGGTGGCATTTCATAAATGCTACGGAAACTGAATTTTCGGATTGTTTAAAATAAATGGAAATAATCTTTAGGGAAAAAGGCTTAAATTTTGGAATTTAATATGTAATTAATAAAAATAAGGAATTGACTTTAAATGGTTTTAAATGGAAGAATTTAACTTTTAAATGTGAGTTGAAAGGCAAATTAATTCCTAAATAAATTGAATAGATTTAAATGGTATTTTATATTAAATAAAATGACTGATGTTTAAATAAATGATGGTTGAAATGATATTATGGTATTGAAATGTATTTGAAACTTATTTTAAAAGTATAAATACCATTTCTAAAAGTTGTAACCACGGGTTATAATAACGTTTGGTTGTTAAAGATACCGGGATCGGATATCTGGCATACTCTCTGTCGATACCGAAAACCACTTTAACAACCGTGTACGTGGTGGAGATTCCAGAATGAAGTAGGATGGTGGTGACGTTTCCTTTAAGGTATATACGTGGACCCGACTCCCGTGAGTTGGCATAAGGTGGCTAAAACAGGAGCGATCGACGGATTAATGAGGCAGCACCTCTGATTGGACGCACTTCTTCGTATGCCATTCTATTACTTTTATGATTGTTTTGGTGCGCACCTTTGATTTGGGAGTGTTGTTCGAGGTGGGCGGCAGCTACGCGCTGCGCGTTTCCATCGGTCCGGAAGCGTAATTGGTATATCTACCCTGGCATTGCCTAGTTGTGCCGTGTCACCTACCCTAGCGCGCCTTATACGATTTTGGTTTTGTACCATACCTATGGAGTGCCCTCTGACGACGCCCATTTCGGGGGAGATTAGGTACTGTATAGACTATGGGAATATATTATGTGTTAAGGTGGAAAATGTAAAGCCTTAACGCTATTTAAAAGTAAGTTTATTTTACTAATAGACACTATTATAATAGCGAAGTATTACTACATAGTAAATAGTTTAACGGATCCTTAGAGGATGGGCGGTCCCAAGCATCCTTTATGTTACTTGCTCTATATTACAGTACACTTGAATTAGCTTACACTATATAAGTATGTATGTCCTGACTCGAGTGTTTATGTTTTATTTTACGCTCGGGTCAGCCTGAGTTGCAGTTCAGTCATCATTCCGGAGCTAGGACTTCTGTAGATCCTTTCAAGCTGCTGGCTTCTTTCTGTCCATTATCTTATTTATGAAATCAAGACTTTGGGATTTTTGGATTTTCTATTTGATGATTTAAACTATATTTGGGATGAAAGACTTTGTAATTTGTATCTGTTGAGACTATTTATAGTGGCTTCATGAACCACTAAGTATTTTTAAATTCCGCTGCGAGTATTCTGATTTTGTGTCTGTGATTCTGTGATTAATTATTACTGTATATTTTGAGATTTGCCAAATTTTATTTACAACGCGGTATTTTGAACAATTCAAGTCCGACATGTGCAGATGCGAATGGTCGAAAATATCGGGTCGTTACATTTGGTATCAGAGCTTTGGCTCTAGGCAAAACTTAGAATGTATGGTAAATTTGATTTACAGAATCACTTTCATTCGAGCTTGAATTTCTTCCTTTTGATTCGATTTCCTTTGAATTTTAGAACGTTCCCTGCAGTTCCCAAGTTCATTCGTGTCCCTCACTATTCATTTTCTTTCGATTCTGGAGTATCCCATAACTCCACTTCGGATGATCTTTATAGTGAATTGGCGGTCTCGCCAATATTCTAATAAAGGGGTGAAACTCCTTTACAATTAACATTGATTCACCAAAGATTTATATTTAACCTCGGTTTAGATGCTAGTATCTTTGGTTATTCCGAACTCTATCTCTTCGGATCGAATGGTAAATCTACATTCGATCTGACTCGTTAAGTCACGGTTGACCAGGTTAAGGTTGCCCGCGATTTATATAAACTTACCTAGTTCTTTGTTCTGTTATGTAATCATCGGATCTTCTGATTCCAATTTATCTTTAAATCAAAATTCTCTTTGATTTGAATCCATCAAATTTGAATCTCTATCCTTGTTTTGAAAAATTTATTCCTATATTTGGGAAAAATTTAATATTATATATAAGTATAATTTTCAGAATTTTATAATTAATTTAACTAGTTGTCAAGAGATAATAGTGTTTGATTTTATTTATGGTTTGTAAACCATTGGTTTTGTCTTATATAAATAATTGAACTATAAAACAATGTTATAAATTTATTTGGAAACAGAAATGGATTTAAAAAAAGAATTTAAGAATTTAATTTCTGATAGTTTCAAACCTTGTGTTTAAAAAGGATATATTATTATTTAAATTATTTTCGAATATAAATTTGTTTCCAAAGAATTTTAAAGTTTTAAAAATTAGTGCTCTTCTCTTTGTCGCTGGAAAATAATTTCGGTGATGACTACAACATCATCGACATTCATTTTCGAGTATCGAAGTAAAGAGACCACGTTGTAGTTTTGCTTCAAAAATTTAATTGATTTGAATTTCTAAATATCACTTAATTTATAATATATATAGACATATGATTTAAATTTGATTTGACATATGCTATATGTATGTATTTATTTATCTCTAAAGGGTTTGAAGTTAATTGGAAATTTAATTCATAAATTTATGTTAAAAGGTGATTCTAATGATAAAATAAAGTCAAATTTTGAATGAATATTTAAACTTGAATAATGGAATTGGAAAATTTTTACTTGTATAATTGCATGCCAATATAACTTACCTAAATCATTCAGAAATTAACTATGTAATTGGATAATGTACAATATAAAAGGATTTTATAAATAAAATTTGAGTGGTTATAATAAATGTTATACACTTAAAGTTTCAGTTACAACAAGACAAATAGAAATAAAATAATAATTGAATAATATACAATATCAAATGGTGTTAAAGGAAATTTAGAAATATATTGGAATAGTTATATTAAATATAATCTACTTAATATGTGCGATAAGATATATTAAGTAGAATATATTTAATAATAATCTGGAATAAAGAAGAATTAAATTTGTTGAATAAAAGATGATTATTATAAATGACTATACAAATTTCTGATTTTAGAAAATAATTGGATAATAAGATAATTAATTTGGAAATAGTTATGATTGATTTAACTTCAGTAAAAATTAAATGAATTAAATCAATTATTGAATATTAATTAATTTAAATTCAATTTATATGGTTTAAATAAATGATTCCATTTTGAGTTTCAATTTAGTTTTCTTTCAGGGTGTTCTATTCTCCTACCTCCTTCCTTTTCGGGGACGAAAAGTTTTGAGTGGGGGAGAGTGTAATGACCTGTAAATTTCGATAATTAAACTGGTTAATTTAATAAGATTTTTGTAATTAAATTTAAGAAGAAGAAAAAACTTTATAATTTATAATGAAGTGAGTGTTTAAAATGAAATGAAAATAATAGGGATATAGTAACGGTTGTAAGTTACTATTTAATTGGTTTATTAATGTAGTTTCAACTGTTACATTTGGGTATTAAATTGAATATATGCAAATAAACATATGGTAATGGAGTGAATTCAACATTATATAAGCAATTCAACATTATATAAGCAATTCAACATTATATAAGCAATTCTGATAATTAGTGGAAATAATAAACTTGAGTGTAATATAAAGTTAGTGACAACATTTATGCAAGTCACCTTTTTATTTAGGGCTGCTAAATTCAGAGTAGGAAGTCAATTACATTTAAATGTAGGTAAATGTTCATTAATGTGAGATAGGACTGTAACTGTAATGTGTGAATGTAAATGAAATGACATAAATGGAAATTTATATTTTATTCATAAGATGAAATAAAGGAATGAAACCAAGTTGAATAAATTGATTTAGGTTTTATTTATGATAAATGTATATATATTTGGGGAATTCAATATAATTGAAAATAACAAGTTATTACAAAAGAAAGATGAAATTGGAATATATATATATTTTTGTAAGGAAAGATAAACAAATAATAACTAGGTTTGTAAAGTGATAACAGATTTAATAAAAGAGTAGGATTAAAGCATGGTAGTTATTGGAAAGTAATTAATTGAAATTTGGATGAATTGGAATTTTTTTTTATGTACTAGTATAAAAACCAATTTTAATATTATCCATAAGAGGATAAGTTAATAGTCGATTCAATAACATGATTGAGAAATCAAATATATGGATTTATTGGGAGTTTAAAACTTATACTTTTTTTGATAAAATACAGCGTTTTACACGCAATAAATTTTTCTACTTTTATTACATATTATATATATATATATATATATATATATATATATATATATGTTCTTATTATTTCATATATCCACCTCTATTTTATCTTTCTATTTTATTTTTGACAGTCATGTTTATTTATTAGATTATTGCTTGTTTATATCTTTTATTTATGGCTTGGAAGAAACTAAAAGGGTATGCGTTATATTGTCTTAATTGCTTGTCGTTTTAATTGCCTACTCTTTATTTCTTTTTATTTATAAAACCTTGAAATTTAATGTAAATTTTAACTTGATTTAATCATTTCCTAAAAGTCTAAATATAAAATTGGAAGTTTTGAAATTTTTACTTTGTTAAAAGACAACTCCAATTGGAATTTTAATAAAAATGAACTATGTATATTTTAAATACGAAGAATGTAAACAAGTTAAAATTTTAGTTAAGTAATAACTTTGTAAAATCAAGTGTTTTACAGACTGTTAAATTTCGTATTTAAAAAGGGTACGCATTGTAATGATATAAGTAACGTAAAAACGTATAAATTAAAAACGTTACTTTTGTATAAATTTTTAGGTGCATTGAAATGCATCAGTTTGGCGTATTTTAAAAAATTATATTTCAATATCTATATGGATTAATAAAATCAGTTAGGAGATTTCCAACCAAAACGTATTGATTTCGTGCCTATCCGTTTCTCTAAAATCATGCACTGATTAAGGAGATTCCCACTACCAATATTGTTTTCAAAATCGTGCTTCCCTTTCACGCAAATATCATCTGGAAAGAAATCAAACTTGCTTTCCTTGCGCGTGACATATCAGTGAAATTTGTTTCCTTTAACATCTTTGTCATTTGCCTCTTTTTTTGGCAAAGCCGACGAGCTTAAATGGACCCCGACCATATATTGCTACACCAGACAGAACAAAACTACTACAACAAAGGAAAGATAGAGAACAGAGGGAACTTGGCGCAGCAAGCACAGGGAATACAAAGAACAACAACAACACAAGAAACACCAATTAGCTCAAAATAAAAGAAGCACGTATACCAGGGTCAATAGCGAACGTTAACTGACCTAAAGAATCTTTAATTTCATCCATAATCCACTTCTTGAAGCCGGCATCAGTTTTGGCATTAGTAGCATCAAAAAGCCTACAGTTTCTCTCCCTCCAAACTGAGCTAATAAAGCTTTTCATCACCACACCAAAAACTCTCTCACTATCTTTTTTAATTCGAGATCGAGCAAATATCCTACTCCATTCCAGCAGATTATCTTGAGAGACATCACGTCTTTGAAGCTTCCCCATCACAGTGATCCATATTTGTTTAATAAAAGTACACTCAAAATACAAATGATCAACAGTTTCAGGCATAGTGCAACAGAACTTACAGATGACGTTAATGCTCATACCCATGCTAGCAAGCTTCACTCTAGTTAATATCGCACCGTTAAGGACCTTCCAAAGTGTGAAGTCGTGTCTCATACTACTATCTCTTCCCCACATACGCTTCCACCATCTCCATCTAGGGCGAGATTTATTTTTCATCAGCAGTTCATACGCTACACCAATTTTGAATGATGCCTTCCTTTCCCCCCACACCATCCTCTTAGCATCAGTGTTAACAGGAGTAAAACATCTAATCCTGTTCCAGATCAGCTGAACACGTTGATTGGAAATTGAACTACGTGAAGTCTGAAAGTTATGCAGTAAATCTCTGACCATAGATGCCGAGTGTACACCAGTCTGCTGCATTCACCAAATGATAGTTGCCGCCGTATAATGTACCCAGTATCTAACCACGGGTCATCCCAGAAGTTCACCCTATACATCGGATTGGTATTCATTTGAATGAGTGGAAGAACATCTCCTTTAATTTAAATATACACTGCCACGTCCAACTTAAATTCTGAGGCTTGGTCATGCTCCATAAACTCCTCCCCTTGATAACATTCTTTTCAGACCATTTTCCCCACAAGCTTTCAGTGCAGTTATAGAAAGTATCAATGTGCTTGGCAAATGCTGCCTTGTTCCAATGTGTTAAGTTGTGAATACCCAACCCCCCTTTATCCAAAGGCTTTTCAATATTATCAAATTTGATAGGAGCAATGTATCTGCCAGTCACTTTCCCTTTCCACAAATATCTCATGAACGCGCTCCTGATCATATTAATCAACTTAAAGGGGAGAATAAAGGTTCTAGCCCAATACACTTGCATAGAGAATATCACAGATTTTATAAGCGTTAATCTACCAGCCTGACTGAGCATCATGGATGTCCAGCAACTAAGCCTGGCAGTAATCTTCTCAAAAAGAGGAAGACATTGGGTTGCAGTGATCTTCGAAGTTGTTAGAGGGAGACCCAAGTAAGTGATTGTGTTTGGGTTTTGAGTCAACCCAGTTGTTTGAGAAATGAGATTACTTTGTTGAAGACTAACACTAGCAGTGATGATGTCAGATTTTTGCAGATTCACTCTAAGCCCTGTCATAGCGTAGAATTCATCCAGAGCATGCATTATGTTCGTGAGGGTAGATATTTCAGGAGTACAAAATACAACCAGATCGTCTGCAAACATAAGTGCAGAGATCTGTGGTTCATTGCATGCAGGATGGAGCTTGAATTTACCCTGAGAAATGAGCCTGTCAAACATCCTCGTAAGGAGCTCCATGACTAGAATAAAAATGTAGGCAGAGAGGGGATCCCCCTGCCTGATCCCTTGCTTACTGACAAAGAATCCCTCATTCTTGCCATTATTATTGATAGAAAAGGTTGGGGAAGAGATACATTCATAGATCCAAGCTATGATGTGAGGTGGGAAGTTCATGTACCCCAAGATCCTCACAATACTATTCCATTGCAGCGTATCAAAAGCTTTCATAATGTCAAGCTTCAACATGGCTCTCGGTGTTGCACTCTTGCGCTTATAACCCTTGATCAATTCATGGGATAGCAGAACATGATCTAATATGTTCCTTCCTGGTAAGTAAGCAGCCTGATTAGGGGAGACTAACGTAGGTAGAACATGCTTTAATCTAGAAGCGATGACTTTGGAGATACACTTATAGATGGTGTTACAACAGGAGATAGGACGGTATTCATTCACACAGTGGGCATTCTTGGTCTTGGGGATAAGAGATATGTTTGTATAGTTAAATGATCTGAATATTTTGCCTTTTTTGAAGAACAGAAGAATAGCATTAATCACATCAGCGGAGACAATGGACCAACAAGTGGTATAGAATAGTGCATTCAGCCCATCAGGGCCTCCACACGATTCAGTGTTTAAAGAGAACATTGCATTCTTAATTTCATCAGGGGAGACTTCATTGCATAGAAAAGAATAATCATTAGGGTTTAGTCTTGGAAGAATATTATTGGGAATTAGATCAATGCTAGGCAAGAAGTTATTAACATTGCCATACAAGTCAGAGAAGTGACTAACAACAGCCCCTTTGACATCATCAGGTGTGGTATGCAGTTTGCCAAGCGTGTCATAGATAGTAGTAAAGTTCTCTCTCCTTTGCTTATTCTTAAGACTAGCATGGAAGTAAGCATTATCTCTGTCTCCCTTTTCTCTCCAGTTGATTCTTGACTTCTGCTTAATCATGCCATTCTCCTTACTTAAAGCTTGATAGTATTGATGAGAAAGAATGCTCTCAGATTCTGATAGGTTAGCATTATTAACAGAAGTCAACATAGCCGTCTGAACTTCAATTAGTTTGCCCTTAATCATTGTGCTCATCTTGTCGCCGTGACCGTAATTATTGTAAGCCCATTGTTTCAAGACTAATTTCGTCTCCTTGATTTTTTCCTGCAAAACAAACAAATAATTTCCATTTTTAGTCTTTCTCCATGCTTCCAACACAGTATGTTTAAAGTCTGGTTCAGAGACCCAAGCATTAAAAAATTTAAAATTAGAGTTTCCTCTCATGTCCGCTTCACGAAGGTGGATGATTTGAGGGGAGTGGTCGGATAGGAGAGGAGGAGGCAGATGGTTGAAGAGGAGAGGCCACTTAGTTAATGCACATTGGTTGGAGAATGTATGGTCAATAGTAGAAAAGGTCCTACATCCATGTCTCCTTTTATTGTTCCACGTATGTTGCATACCCACAGTCCTAACTTTAACAAGCTCAGCATCAGATATAGTATCAACAAGAGGTTTGATTTCATTGAGTGACAGGGGGTTACCGCCTGTTCTATCAGAGAGAGAGCAACAACAGTTGAAATCCCCCAAAATTAACCATGGATGCGTGGATTGTCTGAGAGATGGAATAACCGAAAGTAATGATGTCCTAGTAATAGCAGTGTTAAAAGCATACACAAAGGAGACGTAGAAGGATGTTTTATCTGTGAGGTCAATGGCATGGCAATGAATTAGTTGTGGTGTGGATAGAATGGGAGAAAGATGGATCAGATTGGGATTGAAGAGAATCAAAATTCTACCAAAAGGAGCTGCATTCAGATAGAGATTTGATTTAAAAACTTTCACAAATAAATTTTATTCCACTTGCCATTCATTCCTCTCAATCAAATATAATTGCTTGCCTTCTAAAATTCAATCAATCAGAAAATTAAATTTCTTACCATTTTTCTCTCCGTGACATAAATCAACGCATGCATTCAAATCTGTCCTTGAAGTAGCATCCAAAGCAAATTAATACTTGCTGATTCTTTGTATATAAATCTCTCAGACTATAAAAATAGCACGCAACTATTAATTGGAAAAAAAAAGATATAACGTTGCAATCAAATTTTTCGTATATCTGGCAATAAATCACGCATAATTATGTAAACATTATTTCGCTTGCCTCCTTATATTCGTTTCCCTTTACCATTTATCTCTTACGTTTTTTCTGGTCAACAAAAATAAATTCAAGCTTGCCTATTTGATTTCCTAGATTTCGCAAGTTTTATTATCTATAAATACCCTACTCGTTCACCTAAACTTTCATATACCTCCTCTCCTCTGATCTTCTCGAGCTGTTGCTTACAAGCTTCAGGTAATGGTTTTACTCTTTCTTCTTCTTTACATTTCCTTACGATCAGTTTATATCATTTGCTCCTATGCTTCAAAAAAATTCTCGGCCTACACCCCATTTTCCCCTCCACCACGTCACGTCCCTCTAAGTTTTCATAACTGAGCTTATATCCCGAACAACCCCTGATAGTGTTGCCATGTTTTGCCGTGCATACCATAGTGATAAAGGAAACCAAGATTTGTTCTTTCTTTTGCATTCTGTTGAGAAATGTTGCATGCGTACCTATAGGTTGGGCCACGTGACCTTTAATGTGAGCCATATTGATGTGTGTTAGCAAATGGGGATATATTTGGAGCCATCTGGAATACTTTGTGATATAGTAGTGCGTGTGAAACAAACCAGGGCCGTGCCATGCATAAGTGCTTGCCTGCATATTTTTCCCCAAAGTGTTTTATTATTTTGCAAATCTAGTTCACGTGTTGCGTAGAGGTAGTTGAAAAGGAAATTGATATATATGGTTGAGAAAGAAAATAGGATATGAAATAAGCCTGGACGTTAGTGTATGTGTGCATGTTTTGAAATTGAAGTGGCAGAGACGTGTTGTAATTAAGAAACAGAGAGAGTTTGCATTAAAGAATAGTTTAGGCAGAGACGCAAGTTTTGCACAAATACATATTTTCAAAACTAGATAAGTTAGGACATGCCGTTGGAAAAAAAACAAAAATAATAATAATAATAAAATGTATAATAATAATAAATAGTATTGCCAAGCCTATGAAGTTGGGGTCGGGAGGTGGGGTGAGCCAGTCGAGCAAAAGCTGAACCAAAATTTCTTTTACTCTATTCGTTCCAATTGTCTCAAAATTTTTGCTTTGACCGTAATTTTTAAAGTCGCGTATTCGGTATTTGGATCTTGAATCTAGGCGTGACATCCGGGGAAAATTTGATCGTTACCCGCCGTGCGATTCTTTTTCGGGGGATTTTCATTTTGAATCAAAATTTCTGCAACTTTAAGGTGAGTATTTCTCACCAGACAAACATACCTATATATCCGTGATTTATCACAAGTGTATTCGTAAATTATTTATTAAATTTTATCTGCCTGTGATATAACGTATGATGTTAAACCCCATTTTAAATTGACACCTCATCAGTTGTTTGTCTATTGTAATATTATTGCAGTTATACTATGTAATGCTTATTTACTGATTAAATCATCACTGTAAGTTCCCTGTAAATTTGAGATTGTTATAGGTTGAAATGATAGGCCTGAACGGTAATCATTTGTTTATTTATTTAATTGTTTAATTATTTATTTGTTAACTTGGGATTGCGGGTTTGAAATGATAGAACCCGGGATTTTGTAAATTGCGGATTGAAATGATATAAATCCGTATCACTTGACCTAAGCTAGAAAACTATATACAGACCCGTGGTTTATATAATATTTTTCTGAATGTTTAAAAGTATTTTAAATGGGAATTTATAATATTCTGGTTCAAATGTAAAGGATTTTTATAAAATTTATAATGATTTTTGAATAAGTCAAAATGTTAAATAAATAAATGTTTAAGTAAAATTTTTGGAATATAACTTATTTTGGGAAATTCTGAAATTTTGTTAAAAGTGAGTTTTAGTTAAGAAAATAATTGATAATAAGTTATATTTGGGAATTTAAAATTTGATTGTTAAGTTAATAATTTATTACAGCACTTAAATGCTGTCTTTTATAAATGAACTGTTTTGACTTACAGACTTTAGGTGGCATTTCATAAATGCTACGGAAACTGAATTTTCGGATTGTTTAAAATAAATAGAAATAATCTTTAGGGAAAAAGGCTTAAATTTTGGAATTTAATATGTAATTAATAAAAAATAAGGAATTGACTTTAAATGGTTTTAAATGGAAGAATTTAACTTTTAAATGTGAGTTGAAAGGCAAATTAATTCCTAAATAAATTGAGTAGATTTAAATGGTATTTTATATTAAATAAAATGACTGATGTTTAAATAAATGATGGTTGAAATGATATTATGGTATTGAAATGTATTTGAAACTTATTTTAAAAGTATAAATACCATTTCTAAAAGTTGTAACCACGGGTTATAATAACGTTTGGTTGTTAAAGAGACCGGGATCGGATATCTGGCATACTCTCTGTCGATACCGAAAACCACTTTAACAACTGTGTACGCGGTGGAGATTCCAGAATGAAGTAGGATGGTGGTGACGTTTCCTTTAAGGTATATACGTGGACCCGACTCCCGTGAGTTGGCATAAGGTGGCTAAAACAGGAGCGATCGACGGATTAATGAGGCAGCACCTCTGATCGGACGCACTTCTTCGTATGCCATTCTATTACTTTTGTGATTGTTTTGGTGCGCACCTTTGATTTGGGAGTGTTGTTCGAGGTGGGCGGCAGCTGCGCGCTGCGCGTTTCCATCGGTCCGGAAGCGTAATTGGTATATCTACCCTGGCATTGCCTAGTTGTGCCGTGTCACCTACCCTAGCGCGCCTTATACGATTTTGGTTTTGTACCATACCTATGGAGTGCCCTCTGACGACGCCCATTCCGGGGGAGATTACGGTACTGTATAGACTATGGGAATATATTATGTGTTAAGGTGGAAAATGTAAAGCCTTAACGCTATTTAAAAGTAAGTTTATTTTACTAATAGACACTACTATAATAGCGAAGTATTACTACATAGTAAATAGTTTAACGGATCCTTAGAGGATGGGCGGTCCCAGGCATCCTTTAAGTTACTTGCTCTATATTACAGTACACTTGAATTAGCTTACACTATATAAGTATGTATGTCTTGACTCGAGTGTTTATGTTTTATTTTACGCTCGATCAGCCTGAGTTGCAGTTCAGTCATCATCCCGGAGCTAGGACTTCTGTAGATCCTTTCAAGCTGCTGGCTTCTTTCTGTCCGTTATCTTATTTATGAAATCAAGACTTTGGGATTGTTGGATTTTCTATTTGATGATTTAAACTATATTTGGGATGAAAGACTTTGTAATTTGTATTTGTTGAGACTATTTATAGTGGCTTCATGAACCACTAAGTATTTTTAAATTCCGCTGCGAGTATTCTGATTTTGTGTCTGTGATTCTGTGATTAATTATTACTGTATATTTTGAGATTTGCCAAATTTTATTTACAACGCGGTATTTTGAACAATTCAAGTCCGACATGTGCGGATGCGAATGGTTGAAAATATCGGGTCGTTACAATTATGGTCGTTACATTAACTATAATAAAGTAGCGTATTAAATATTTGTAAGTTACTTCATATATACGTATGAATGGTATACTTATATTAATGATTAATTTCATGGATATTCCTAAAGATGATACCTTACGCGGAAACCCTTATTTATAGATTCAGCTTTACAAGCATTCTTCAATATATGATGCTGTTTTGATCTTTATAAAAGTGCTTCTATCGCCAAACAAGTTCTTGCCAATTACATGTTTGTTACTATTGTTTGATATTAAGATATATTTCTGTTCACTTTTGTATGTCATGTATATCTTTTTTATCATAAAATTATTAAAGAATAAGTAGACATCGTTCAATTTCATGGGGATGTAGAAAATAGAAAGAGCGAGAAATATTGTAGAATCGAAAAAAGGAATAACTGTGCAAGACTATGAAAAATGCTAAGAAGACCAAATAGTATGTACTAATTTATTATTACTGCCTTCTTATTAATCTTACATGTTTTTTGGTCAAATTCAGGGAAATTGGAATTTAACACTTATAAGTGGTTTCAATCTTATGGTTATGGTCAAAGCGTTTTTAATAGTGGCTAACACTTTGTGAATCAACTTCATAAATAATTTAGCACGTAATCCAAATTATACTGGTAAAATCATCTTCGAGTAATAAGAACTAAGAAGTTATTATTACAAAATATGATACTTATTCATTTGAGATTTGGTCATTGATTAAATAGAAAAGTATAAAATGAAGCAGTAACTTGTTTTGAGATTCCATAATGTCACACTCCTTTAATTAGTTTCTAATTTACTCATTTGATTTTACATTTTTTTCTGGTTGGTTATTGCGAGAGACAAAATGTGTGGTAAATAACCAAATAATCTAGTGGTCAATATTCGCCAACTAATTTTACATCAAAATTTCTATTACTTACATTAAAACGCCTGATTTCTGATAAAATATTACTTTTGATGTGCATATGTTATTCTTATTAAGATATCCAGTCTTTGGAATTGAGTTCATACAGGAAAAGTTAGGTAGTGTTTGGTTTAAATACAAATTTTGAATTTACGGTTTCAATATGCATATCAAATATGAGAAGAGTTGAGAGATGGTGGAGGGGATGAAAGAAAGACGAAAGGGGGGACGGAAGGGATAGAGGGAATACAGAAGAATAGATTGTTTTTCGTGATTATGTAATTTTTCAAAACACGAAAAATAAAAAAAAGTTTTTTTCTATTTTGTATGTTAACTTCGATTTCTAAATTGATCGTTTTCAACAATATACATGCGATATGTGTACTTTTGCATAGACGAAAACCCAAACGAAAAATAACAAACCAAACACTTAGTGTTTGGTTTAAAATGAGTTTTGTGTTTTGAGCTTTCAACATTAATTACAAAATAGGTGAGAAGTGGAGGGACGACGGACATAATGAAAGAAAGATGGAGGGGACCACGGAGGGGATGGAGGAATGATTGAAGGATTGATTGTTTCTCGTGATTCTCTTATTTCTCAAAAAATGAAAAATAAGGAAAAGTTGTTTTCTATTTTGTATGTTAACTTTGTTTTCTAACTTGATCGTTTTCCATAATATACATGCGTCGTGCGCATTTTTGTATAGACGAAAACTCAAAATTAAAAAGAGTAAACCAAACGCTAAGTATTCCAGTCTTGCTTATATATACAAAGAAGTTTCAGGTTCATAGATGCAAAGATATTCATATATATGTACAAGTTTGGTATGTATATAAGCTTCTAGAAATGTATTATCTTAAGACATTTACATATACTTGGTTTCTTAAATAAAGCCTTCAAAAATAAGCAACAAATATTTATAATTAAAAGTATCAAGTTTAAGAAGATATATGAGTTTTGAATCCATATAGTTTTGAATGTATATGTGGATTTTTATTGAATTTTGATGGAAGTATATGACCATGATTCAAATGGATATTTGTTCTAAAAGGTATTGGGAATATGAAAGCTCCTATACACATGTATATATAAAATTCCAAATTTAGGGAAGATGTCGAGCTTCAAGCAAAGATCCATATGAACGAGTAAATAAGCATCAAGAAGTTTGATATGTGTCAAAGTGATATTGGGTGAAATCCGTAATGATCGGAAGTACTTCCCATGTAACGACCCGTAATTTCGCTACTTCGAAAATGAGAGATTTCGTTCGTTTTAAATTTAAAAAGGTTTAAATCTTAAATAATAAGTTATATGTAATAGATAATAATAGAGAAATTATTTTTTCCTTATAGTTGATAAATTTAAAAAAGTGTAAATTTGGATTTTAGAACAAATCAATAAAAGTTAAGTTTTGTTAAAAATAAATAAATGCTTGAATAAATAGGTCTAAATATTTATTTAAAAAGATAAATCTTATTGAAAACATTTAATAAAGATAATAAAAGTATATTAAAATATTTATAAGTATATTAATAATCATTTTATAAAAATAACTAAATTTTGTCGCATTTTGTCAACTTTACATACACCGTAAAATTAGAGATTTTGATATTATTTAAATATGATTTTAAAATATAAGGAGACATGTTTTAATTTATTTAAAAAAGTGAAAAGTTCTTTTTTAAATTTGGTTTATATAAACAAATAGTTTAACTAAAACGTCAAAAAGTGACCATAAAACATTTTGCCAAAAATCAACGTTTTGTCGATTAGAAATTGTCGCAACGTCGTTGCACATTTATTTTCTTATATAGGAACATATATTCAAATAGTATAAGTATTAATTTATTCACTAATTAAGTTTACTTTTATTAAACATACTTAAAAAATTCTACAATATAATTAACAAAAAGTAAGCACAAAAAGACAAATATGTCATTTCAAAGCAAAACGTAAAACACTAAATCAAAGAAACATAATTATTACTTTCTTTACTTAATATCTAAGTGAAAATGACATAAAGTAATGATTTGTAATGTGATGTTAATTTTTGAAAAAAATAAGGCCACCTAAGAAGTAAGTAAGGTTATTTTGGTAATTTGGTAAAGAGATATTTTGATAACTTACCACTTCATTTCTTTATCGATAAATACCAACCACTTTCTCACTTTTTTTCACACTATTTCTGTAACGACCCGTAAATTTTAATGGTTTTATTTATTTATTTAATTTAATTTTTTTGATATTTTAAATAATAAAATTTTGAATTGAAAATTTAATATTCGAAATACGTCTAATTAAACATAGAAATGGTAAATTTTCTTCTATTAATATGAAAATTTATTTTATTGTGTAATTTTATTTAAATTTAAAATCAATTAAATTTGATGATAATAAAATATTTCTCAAACCTAAATATTTTTTTGTAATAAATTTCTAAAACATCTTCTGAGTGAGACGTCATATTCCGTTTCGCCAAATCTGAACTGCTATTGCTCCGTTTATCTTATTTTCAGCAATTTTACAGCATTTTCAGTACCGAATATCGACTTTTGATAGTTTGGCCATATCACTAATACCCACATACCATTTTGATTGTCTCGTCATGATGATCTCCGCAATATATTCGTTTATTTATTTTAAAATCCGAGAGACGGTGAAATTTGCAAAACGACTGCCATATCGGTTCTGCAAATTTGACCTTTTAACATCCCAAACTCTTTCCTATTTCACCGTATAATATCAGGAACCTTTTAAAATTCCTAGAGTGTTACTTTTGACATTTGAATTTTCTCTCTGTTAACATTTCACTGGTTCCAATATTCTTTGGCTCATTTCTCGTGCCACGTTTCGGTTGAGAATATATAAAAATAATAAAATAAAGTTTTGTATAAAATTTCACGGTTGCATCTCCTCAACGCACAACACCTTCACTCATCCTTTTTCTTGCTACCACCTTCTTCCATGGCAGCCCAATCGAACCCAGAACTCCTTCAACCTGAACGTTGAGCGAGCCACATCACCTTGATCTTCCTTCCCTGAGACCTCTTCTCCTTGCCCCTTCTTCCTTCCCGCCTAAACCATTCGCTTTCACTAGATCCACCTTAGCACAACAGCCATTCGTCGTCAGCTCACCCTTATCCGCTCACGTCAAAGCCAACACCGACCACATCTATCGTCTCCCTCCTCCAAGCATGCGGCCTCTACCCAATAGCCAAGTTATGCCTCTGCTTATCCTCTTCCTGGACGTAGCTTTGAAGCCCAGCCCGAGCGCCTTTCCCTCCTCTCCATGTGAGTGCTTGTGTCTCTCTCTCTCTCTTCGTATAATTTTATTTTTGTTTTAGCCTGATTTAAAAATATGTTTGTGTTTGTATATAAAAAAGTGTACTAGAGTAATATATACATTGACTTTAATTTGCTTGTGTATATATATGCACACGGCATGTTTTAACATGTAGATTTCATATATATATATATATAATTTATTCATGATTTCATTGTGTGTGTATATATATATATATAATTTAATAGATTAGCTTCGTATATATCGTGTAGTCTGCATTTTGTTATAATATGATCTTTAACATATATATAAGAGTCTTATGCAAGTGGTTAAAGGGTCTGTTATACGTTTATGTATATATATATTTTTCAAGTGCATATATGATTTTTATTGTGAAGTTATATGTTATATATATATATATACTAGTTACAATATATAATCTGTTGAGCTTATATATATATATATATGTTTTGTTAGTTATATATGTTTAAAGTATATATAATAGTTGTTAAGTATGTATATAAGTATATTTCACATAGTTCAGATTTCAAAAGAAAAGAATATTTTCACATAAAGTATGCTGTTGGCAATATGTGTGTATAAATTATGTAGTATGTTTTGTTTAGATATTGATATAAAACATTTGTTTATATATTTATAAGTTATTATATATTAAAATAAAGTGTTTATATTGGTTTATAATATATGTTGATATCTGGATTTTTCTTTATATATATGTGTGTGTGTGTGTGTTATTTTAAAATTTAGTTTAAATTTTTATAATAATTATTAGAGAAGATATATATATATACAGATATAATATTTATACTGTTTCATTTATATCAAGATGATTCTGATTCATTTACATCAAACCCTATTTATCAGCTTCGTCGTCAAACTCGAGTCCATTGTGCTGCTTCAAAATTCGTGCTTGGATTCGTAACTCATCTCGTTCTCCTTCATCTCTAGCCTTGAAAGGTGAGCAATCACTCACGATTAATGTTTTATATTTATTAAATTTGATTTCAATTGAAAGGACAATTGAAATATACTGCTATTAGTTATTTACATTGTTATATATATGCTATCTGTTCACCTGTGACATCTGACACATTTATCTGTTATATACATTTATGATATATGCCTATTATGTTATTATCATATCCATTATCACTCTGCAAGTTTCCTGTTAATATAGAATTCACTATGGGTTGAAATAATACATACTCGAACGGACTTTAGAATAGAAGAAAACATTATGGGTTGAAATGATAAACCCAAGCGATTTTCATTTGAATTGAATTTGGGATTGTGGGTTGAAATGATATATACCCGTATATATTTTAAATTTTGGATTGAAATGATAAATATCCATATTACTTGACCATAGGATAGAAAATTATATACAGACACCGTTGGTCTATATATGAATATTTGAAATTGATTTCTATGGTTTTGGAAGGAAATATATATGGTTTTATTTGATATTGAAATTATTTTTTAAATAAATTTAAATATAAAGTAGATTTAAAATTTATATGGAATTGTATTTAATTAAGAATCGTCTTTTATTAAATCGATTTGAAACTTATTTGAATTGAAGATAAAGGATATGACTTTATAAGTGGTTTTGGTTTATGATGATTTAAATGAATGTTTCAAGTTTCAATAGATTGAAGGAAATATTTAGTGATTTGAAATTTGTGTTTTGTTTAAATGATATTACATTTTATTAAGTGAATATTCCAAAGCTAAATAATATTAAAGTGAGTTTGATATATAAATGAGATTTTCAAATTTATTTTTGAAATGTTGAATATTTAGAGCTTTGAAATATATCGAAAGTGAAATGGTTTATTTTGTGGTTCAAATCGGCATTCGAAATCGATATAATTTGAAATGGTTTATTGAGAAACTGAATTGAGTTGAACTGAGAAATTGAGATTTGATTAAACATGAATTTTGGAATTCGATTTGATTTGGAATCGATTTGTGAGATTTAAGGAAACTATTTTACTATATAAAGTATTTTAAAATTTTATATAAACTATTTTAATGTAAAGCATTTCTAATAAAACTATTTTTATATAAACTATTTTATTTTAAACTATTTTAACATATAACTATTTTATATAAACTATCTATTTTTTAAACGATTTTATTATATATATATATATATATATATATTATTTAGATCTAAACTATGTAAGTGGTGGAAGTTATGATTTCAAAGTATTATGTTACCAAGTGTTATGATTCCAAAGTATTTGATTTTCAAATGATAACATTTCCAAAGTATCATGATTTCGAAGTGCTACGATTTCAAAGTATTATGACTTCCAAAGTGTTATAATTTCAAAGTGTTTTGGTTTCGAAAATGTTATAACTTTGAAAGTACTAAGATTTTGGAAGTAAAATATTTGAAATGGAAATGATATCATATTGATTTGGATTTCAAATGGAAATGATATCATATTGATTTGTTTTGAAATTGAAATGATATCATATTGATTTGGTTTTTGAAATGGAAACGATATCGTATTGATTTGGTTTTGAAATGGAAATGATATCGTATTGATATGGTTTGAAATGAATGTGATATTCCGGTTTTGAAGGATAAAATGTTTGAAATGACCACGGTGTTATAATAATGATTGGTTGTTAAAGAGACCGAGATCGGATATTTTCATACTCTCTGCCTATACCAAAAACCACTTTAACAACTATGTACGTTGTGGAGATTCCAAAATGAAGTAGGATGGTGGCGAAGATCCTATATGAGGTATATACGTGGACCCGACTCCCGTAAGTTGGCATAAGATAGCTAAAAAGGAGCAATTGATGGACCAATGAGGTAGCTCTTCTAAT
Source organism: Allium cepa (assembly GCA_030765085.1). Lineage (NCBI taxonomy): Eukaryota > Viridiplantae > Streptophyta > Magnoliopsida > Asparagales > Amaryllidaceae > Allium > Allium cepa. The sequence goes on from CM060939.1 coordinate 64,809,254, forward strand.
CGGAAACACTCCGTCGATGTCACTCTATTACTTTGTGATTGATTTGGTGCGCACCTTCGGATATTTTTTGGGAGTGTGGCTCGAGGTGGGTGGTAGTGGCTGCTATGCGTTACCACCTACCCGAAAGTGTAATTGGTATATCTACCCTGGCACTGCCTAGTTGTGCCGTGTCACCTACCCTAGCGCGCTTTACTACGAGTTTGATTTGTGTCGTAACTATGGAGTATTTATGGTAGCCTCCCGATTTGGAGGTACGATGGTACTGTATAGACTATTGGCACTATAAAATGTGTTAAGGTGGAAAATGTAAAGCCTTAATGTTATTTTTAATTATATTATACTTTAGTTAGACATTATTATAATAGCGTATATTACTACATAGTAGATAGTTTAACGGATCCTTAGAGGATGGTTATCTCAAACATCCTTTGAGTTACTTGTATTTCAGTTGTTATCTCACTTGAGTTGATTTATTGATATAAGAATGTTAATCCTGACTCGAGTGCTTTGTGTTTTGCTTTACGCTCGGGTCAGACTGAGTGTACCAGTATTCGAAACTCCCCTTTGGAGTTTGAGCTTCGCTTAGAGATCCACCCATCCTTTCAGCTTGTAATTATTCAGTTGATTCTAGAGATGTATTCTGATCTTGTAATTGACTATTGTACTTGAGCATTCTATGTATCCTATTTAACTCTGCTATATATATAGTAGCTTCATAAACTACTATTCTTTGTTTCCGCTGCATTATTATATATTACTCCGTGTCTGTGATTCTGTGATTTATTTATTTACTATATATGCTGAGTTTTGCCAAATATAAATTAACAATCTGGTATTTTGAGCATTTCAAATCTGGCATATATGGATGCAAATGGTTGAAAATATCAGGCTGTTACAATTTCTACCTTCTTCATCTTCCTCCTTGAAGCTCTCTTTAATGGCTTCTTCTTCTCTTTCATTTCCTTACTCACTTTTTCAAAATCATATCAAATCAACTCCAAACACCACCAAACTTTGCCAAAGACCTTAGGATACCATTAAAACATGGTTTAGCATCTAAGAAGTGAAGAAATGATAGAGGAAGATGTAGAATAGGAGGAATCCGAACCATTTGGAAGAAAGGAGCAAGTTGTGATGCTCTTGAGCAAGAAAAAGAGAAGGAAGTGCGGTCGATTTCATCCAAGGAGCTAGGAAAAAATTCAAGGTGCTGCGGAAGCTCCATCAAATTTTCCAAATTTAGTTGAAATTGAAAACAATAGTGAAGTGTTGGAAAAAATGAATGTTGGTAGAAAGTGAAAATTTTGATTAAAGGTGAGTATTCATATTTACTAATTAATCCATAAATTATTTCAAGTATAATGATTAAAGAGTTTAAATATGTTGAACGAGTAAATGTTTGATAACTTGGTTGAAAAATTGGTTTATTATATGATTGTTTATGTGAATAATAACTTGTTTGATAAATGATAAGAGAAATGATTAGTAATTAACCATAGTTAATTAAATGAGAATTTGATCCGTACAAATGTGTGTATGAAAGTAATTTAGCCTCTTAATGATTTTAAATAAGTTAAAATATTTTAAATATGTTTAAAACAAATTTGAAGTGTTTCGGACAAGTTCCGGAGCAATTCACAAAATTGGTCAAAATCGAGCTCGTCTCGCAGCAGTAGTTCGTAAATTTCAACCTATAACTTCAAATTAATGTAGAGAATGATTTATAAGTCGGATTTCTTCGAAATAAAAAGTCTTTGGATCATAGTTTTTCAACGAAAAAATAAAATTAAGATTTTATTATGTTGATTTTGAAATATGTCCAAAATAATTTTTTAAAAACATCGCGGTTTTGCAGTTTGGAATCCAAAAAGAGATTTATTTATAAATGATATTTTGAAATGATTAAAAATATGAGATAAATTTGATAAATCTATTAAAATGGTTTGAAAGAGATATGGAATGGAAATATGAATTTTCAAATATTAAAATATTGTTTAAATCAAATAAGCTTATATAGCACTTTCCGTAGCACTTTTATGCTGCGAATTCTTTAGCATTTTGAATATGAGTTTAAACATAACAATATTTCCTAGAATCCGTTATAAACGTTTTTTAAAAGAATAGTTAAGTGTTTTAAATGATGATTTGGAAGTTTAATAAATCATTTCTAAAATGAATATTAATAACTGAGTATGCGGAAACGACTAGTACATTTGTCCTGCCCGTGAGATCTGAGAAGATAAATCAAGATGTTTAACTAAGGTTAGGGATGGAGGAACTAGTGTCCTGAACTTACATGGCCTATGTTTTCTCTATTTAGATGAGGGGTGGAATAGATTGAAAGGAAAGCTCGAATGCTCTAAAAGATCATATTTAAGTTTTTCCAAGATAAAAGAAAAGAAACAAATTCTTTGAATGTTATTTAACCACTTAACATATTTTATTCGATGATTGGTACGAAGGAACCAGGATCGGATTTGGATGATTCCTATTCGAAGAACCGGGATCGGATTTGGGTGGTTCCTATCTGAAAAGCCAGGATCGAATTTGGGTGATTTCTATCCAAAAACCCTTTCAAACTAATTTTTGAAATAAAACATATTGAAGACAAAGATCTTCATGATGTAGATTGCCATTTGTCCCTGGAGGTGAAATTTACCATATTTAAAGTGGGAGTAGTGCTGTGTTATGAAAATCTTCGATTTGCAAGAATATGATTTGGAGTTAAGAAAGAAATCTTTGATTAAGGTTTAATGAATGATTTAGGAACATTTTCCCTAAGTTAAAAGTTATAACTTGAATATAAGAAATCTTTGATTAAGATTTAATGAATGATTGACAAGGTTTTCTTAAGTAAAAGAGAAGATGATTTGGAATTATTCCAGGATTTAAGAAAGGTTTAAATAAACCAAAAGATTCGATAAAAGAGGCTTAATGATTCCACATACTCTTGAAAAGAAAATGGAATAAATTGAAAAGAATATATCTAAGAAACATATTTGATTTAAATAAAAGATGAAGTAATTGATTGATGATCGATATACACTTATGAACTTAACATCTATTAAAGCGATGATTGGCTTCAAAGGAACCGGAGTCAGATTTGGGTGATTCCTATCTGAAAACCACTTCGAACAAATATATATATTCGAAAGTAAAGACATGATGAAGATGATGATTTTTTAAGACCGTGGATCTTCATAGCATGAGGACTACTTGTTGAACATGCTCTCGGTCGCTTCCATTATAGAGTTATTTATAGCAATGGTCTCTCCATTGTGGAGATTTTTCGGATTGCAAGGACTACTCGCTACTAGTGGCAGTAGGAGAGTGCCTTCGGTTTCGTTCTGTCCTAGAACGAACTTGCATGGACGAATGTCTGATATTGCTTTTCTGAGACATAATGTTTTACTTTTACAAACGTACATCAGTGGTGGCGGAAAAGGAAACTTCTCTTAGCTTAGCACGCTCCTTGAGACGTACGAGCCCAAGAGTTGTATTTTTTTGGAAGGAAAATAATAGTCAAAGGAATGGCAGTGTGGAATTCAAAGTGGAACTGGTTATAATCAAAGCGTAGTTTTATATGAAAAAAGTGGCTTTGAAGAAATTGATCGTAGCTTCGCGAGCCTCACACCTCGATTATGATGGGATACTATGTGGTCTAACAGACGTAAATTCGGAATAAGTGAGTATGTACGGTGGTGTCAAATATGTTTGGCCCTTTGGGGGATACGTCCCTCAAGGCATTTATTGCCCATGTGGATAAAGTGGTTTACTTGAGAAAGGCAGGAAACTAATGGTTATCAGTTATAGTGTAGCAATTATAGTTCTAAGTGACTAGTTTGAGAAAAGCGATTGTGGGAACTATGTTTGTTATGTGTGGATTGGAGAAAAGGCCACTAGTGCCCTATCATATTGGAAATCCAATTCCAATACGAGATTTACGGTTTTGATTGTATTCCAAAAATAGCTATAATGACTTGCAAACATTTCAGCTACCCCTTATTGGTATCATATATTCCATTCGGTATATTCCGTTGACCCAGTCCAGATTATATATCCGTTAGACTTGGTCCGGCTATTGATACCTTATTTGAATAAGTTTATTTGAAAAGTATTTTTAAAAGAATGTCATAATATCAAGTGTATTTTGGTATAAAGTGTTTTGATTATCATAAGGTAATAACTCGTCTGTGTTTATGTGTGGGCATGGTCTTATGAGATATCATTCTTTTCAAAGGTTTTGATAACATCGTCATGATGTATACATTTGAAATTTCGAGTATCTCACGCTGGTTTATCAAGCCTGGCCCAGGTATTTTTAATATTCAGGTCAGATCCGAGTAGTTTCAGGTTGTGTTGAAGACAGTTGGAGTTTTCAAAGAAGAGCTGGAGATCTTCATCATCATATGGACGTATTCAATTATTCGCTGCGTCTATTGTATTTGTTTTGTTGTTTATCAGCATTTGTAAGGGCAAGTGTTATAACTGTCCAGGCTGAATCTAGGTTAGACTCTGATATTGTATTTAAAATTTTCCGCTGTAAAAATTATTATTGAAATAATATATATTATTCTATTCGTGTGAAATTCTGTTATGTCTTTATTTTCTTTCTGCCATTAATGATCCGTCTTTTCGTGCAATTTGAGTTAGACATGTGTGGTTTATTGTCAATCAAATGGTACGAAGAAATGGGCCATTACATTTGGTATCAGAGCTTAGGTTGAGCGAACATTTAGGTTTTATTGGAGTAAGTCTCATTAGAGATAGGGTTAGTAATACCCTAGGATGAGTAACTCATTAGAGATAGGGTTAGTTACACCCTAGAATGAGTTTGAGTGAATTATATATGAGTGCATATTTGTTAGTGAATAATAAATTGTTTTGTGTTGATTTATCGGTTGAGTGATTTATAAATTCTGGTCGATATGGGAAGTACAACTGTATCGATAGGTATTTCTGAACTCTTAACAAGGCATATCGACGCACTAATTTTGAAAAAATTGGTAAATGAAATAATTTTGCCTAGGATTATATTTTGAATATAAAGTATATATTTGGAAAAATTGTATACTTAGAAATCAGGATTAGTGAAATTTAAATATGAACATCTTGTGATTAGAATTTCATAATTTGACTGTATGATGTTTCATAAAGGTAATCGATAAGTAAGAAATTTGATAAGGTAATTTAGATCTTTAATACCTATTCCAAAATAGTAAATTAAGAAATGATAATTTTAAGTTATTATCATAAATTGATAAATTATTTGATTTAAAAGTTTAAGTACAAATACCTTGTGAATTAAGTTTCACGATTTGACTATAAGGTATTTGATAATAAGATTTATTTAAGGAATGAACATATAACACAAAAATGTAATAGAAAATATTATGTAAAAGGAAAAAATATATAAAAGGAATGAGAATTTAAATTCGAGTAAAAGAATTGTGGATATTTAAATAAAATTAATTGATATAAGATAAATTTGTAAAAAGAATTTATAAGATATGTTTTATAAACAAAAGTAATTAAAGGATTTTGAAAATGGTATTATTTCAAATAAAAAGAGGTACTTTATGATAACTAATTCGATTGGCTTAAAAAAAGGCAAGAGATGTATTCGGATGGTAAGCACTTCTCTTAAGTATTACTCTTCTTGTTAAGAGGATATATGATACTATTGGTAATACCCAGTTCCTTGGATTATTTTGGAGTTACTCGATCTATATAATTTTCTTAAGTTAAAGAAAAAGTGTGAATCATCGATTAGTAATCTTTATAAAAGTGTTTAAATCAGAGATAAATTTGGAATCGCCAAACGATAAGATAAAGCGGAATTCCCGTCGATTTTGGACAGTCGAAAATTCTGAATCATACCTAACTCAAAGTTAAGAAATTTGTGAAATTTTTTGGTAAAAGGATTATGAAATACTTTGAGTAAATAAAATAAGATAAGGATAACTTATGAATTTGATTTATAAAAAAGAAAAAAAAGATTTAAGAGTTAAAAGTATGAGGATTTAAATACGGGTGGTTTTAAAATTTGTTTTTATTTAAAAGCTAGAAATTTAATAATAACATTGAATAAGAAACAAGTTTTATAACTTATGAATTTGAGATAATAGTAAATTACAACAAATTATAAATTTATTAGACAGACGAATTCAAGTAAAACTAATTTGAAATTTGGGATTTGTATATACTCTTAGGATGTAAAGGTATATCATACAAATATATATTTAAGTCAGGAACTATTAGAACTATTAAGTAAAATAATGACTCCTAAAAAAGGTAATTATAACCTGGAAAATATTTTATTAATGAATTCTAGCATTAATTAAGAATTTGGAATTAAGTCTTTAAAATGTGATTGATCTGCATAAGTTATAAGATGTGATAAACTTAAGTGATAGTTTTACGAAATGATTCATAAATAATATTAGCGTTAAAGGAAACATATTGAGTTAAAAGATTGTGGGAAAACTTTTTAAAGACAAATAATATTTTGAGTGAAAAATGGTTTCCTTAGAATATTTACCTTTAATAAAAATATTTGAAAATATATAATTAAAGGAATTATATAAAGAAGCAAATTTATAAAATATTTGAGCTTAAGATAAAAGTTTATGAAAATTTTGAGGGTTAATAAATACATATATTATATGTAGATCATTTCATCACACAAATTTTGATCTAATATGCAAGTACGGAACTTTAAGGTGTTTACACCACCGGTCCGAAAAAGGATTTATCACTCGATTCTTGACGACGAACAATGACGAGGGTTTGTAGTTAGGTACTTAAGTCTTCTATCATAGTTGAGAGCTATGCAAGAAAAGCAAAGGTTTCTGAGCAATGAGCCTGATCAGAGTCCGCACTAGAAGATCGAGGGATCGATGGTAGTTCAGAAATAAAGTTGTGTATTCGAATAGAAGATCGAAAAAGATATTTCATACAGATGATCTATGTATATTATATGAAATTAAGTTTGAATATAATGTTTGAGGCAAACTTTTGTTTTGGTTAATTTCGAGGAGAAAATTCTTTTAAGTAGGGGAGAATGTAACGACCCGTAATTTCGGTACTTCAAAAATGAGAGATTTCGTTTGTTTTAAATTTGAAAAGGTTTAAAGCTTAAATAAATAAGTTATATATAATAGATAATAGCAGAGATTATTTTTTCTTATAGTTGATAAATTTTAAAAAAGTATAAATTTGGATTTTAGAACAAATAAACAAAAGTTAAGTAAGTTTTGTTAAAAATAAATAAATGCTTGAATAAATAGTTTAAATATTTACTTAAAAATATAAATCTTATTGAAAACATTTAATAAAGATAATAAAAGTATATTAAAATATTTATATGTATGTTAATAATCGTTTTACAAAAATAACTAAATTTTGTCGCATTCTGTCAGTTTTACATGCGCCGTAAAATTACAGATTTTGATATTATTTAAATATGATTTAAAAATATAAAGAGACATGTTTTAATTTATTTAAAGAAGTAAAAAGTTTATTTTTAAATTTGGTTTACAAAAATAAATAGTTTAACTAAAACGTCAAAATGTGACCATAAATTTTTTTGACGAAAATCAGCGTTTTGTCGATTAAAAGTTGTCGCAACATCGTCGCACCTTTATTTTCTTATATAGGAACATATATTCAAATAGTATAAGTATTAATTAATTCACTAATAAAGTTTACTTTTACTAAACATATTTGGAAAATTCTAGAATATAATTAACAAAAAGTAAGCACAAAAAGACAAACATGTCATTTCAAAGCAAAAAAGTAAAATTTCAAATCAAAGAAATATAATTATTACTTTTTTTACTTAATATCTAAGTGAAAATGACATAAAGTAATGATTTGAAATGTGATGTTAAGTGTTAAAAAAAATAAGGTTACTTAAGATGTAAGTAATGTTATTTTGGTAATTTGATAAAGGGATATTTTTGTAACTTACCATTTCATTTCTTTTTCTATAAATACCAATCACTTTTTCACTTTTTTCACACTATTTCTACCTTCTTTTTCTTCCTCCTTGAAGATCTCTTTAATGGCTTCTTCTTCTCTTTCATTTTCTTACTAATTTTTTCAAAATCATATTAATCAACTCCAAACACCACCAAACTTTGCCAAAGACCTTAGGATAGCATTAAAACATGGTTTAGCATCTAAGAAGTGAAGAAATGATGGAGGAAGATGTAGAATAGGAGGAGGCCGAAACATTTGGAAGGAAGGAGCAAGTCGTGAAGCTCTGGAGCAAGAAAGGAAGTGCTGCAGATTTCATTTCCAGGAGGTAGGAGAAAATTCAAGGTGCTGCGGAAGCTCCATCAAATTTTCCGAAGTTAGTTGAAGTTGAAAACAATAATGAAGTATTGGGAAAAATGAATGTTGGTGGGAAGTGAAAAATTGGGTTAAAGGTGAGTACTCATATTTGCTAATTAATCCATAAATTATTTCAAGTATAATGATTGAAAAGTTTAAATATGTTGAATGTGTAAGTGTTTGACAACTTGTTTTAAACCATATTTAAACTATTTTAACTTATTTAAAATCATTAAGACGCTAAATAACTTCCATACACACATTTGAACGGATTCCGAAGCAATTCACAAAATTGGTAAAAATCGAGCTCGTCTCGTAGCGGCAGTTCGTAAATTTCGACCCGTAACTTCAAATTAATGTAGAGAATGATTTATAAGTCGGATTTCTTTGAAATAAAAATTCTTTGGTTCATAATGGTAATAGTTTTACAACAAAGAAAGAAAATCAAGATTGCGTTAAGTAAATTTTGAAATATGTCCAATACAATTTTCTAAAAGCAAAGCGGTTTTGCAGTGTGGAATCCAAAATGAGATTTCTTTATAAATGATATTTTTAAATGATTAAAAATATGAAATAAATTTGATATATCTAATAAAACGATTTAAAATAAATTTGGAATGGAAAATATGAATTTTCAAATATTGAAAAGTTATTTAAATCAAATAAGCTTATATAGCACTTTCCACAGCACTTTTATGCTGCGAATTCTATAGCATTTTGAATATGAGTTTAAACGTCACGGTATTTTCTAGAATCAGTTATGAATGTTTTTAAATAATAATTAAGTGTTTTAAATGATGATTTGGAAGTTTCATAAATCATTTCTAAAAATGAAGATTAATAACCGAGTAGTTTAACTAAGGTTAGGGATGGAGCAACCAATGCACTGAACTTACATGGCCCATATTTTCTCTTTTTAGGCGAGGGGTGGAATAGATCGAAAGGAAAGCCCGAATGCTCTAGAAGATCATATTTAAGTTTTTACAAGATAAAAGAAAAGAAAAAAATTCTTTTGAACGTTATTTAACCACTTAACATAAGCAACCGGGATCAGATTTGGGTGATTCCTCTCCGAAGAACCGAGATCGAATTTTGGTAATTCCTATCTGAAATACCGGGATCGGATTTGGGTGATTGCTATCCGAAAACCCCTTCAAACTAATTTTCAAAATAAACATATTAAAGACAAAGATCTTCATGATGTAGGATTTCTTGCCATTAGTCCCTTTAGGTGAAATTTATCATATTTAAAGTGGCAGTAGTGCTCTGTTATGAAAATCTTCGATTTGCAAAAATATGATTCGAAGTTAAGAAAGAAATCTTTGATTAAGGTTTAATGAATGATTTGGGAACATTTTCCCTAAGTTAAAAGTTATAACTTGAATATATGATATCTTTGATTAAGATTTAATGAATGATTTGGAAACGTTTTCCTAAGTAAAAGAGAAGATGATTTGGAAAGGTTTTCCTAAGTAAAAGAGAAGATGATTTGGAATTATTCCAGGATTTAAAAAATGTTTAAATAAACCAAATGATATGATAAATGAGGCTTAATGATTCCATATACTCTTGAAAAGAAAATGGAATAAATTGAAAAGAATATATCTAAGAAAGATATTTGATTTAAATAAAAGATGAAGTAATTGATTGATGATTAATATCCAATTATGAACTTACCACCTTTTAAAGAGATGATTGGCTTCATAAGAACCGGAGTCAGATTTGGATGATTCCTATCCGAAAATCACTTCGAACCAATTTATATGTTCGAAAAAAGTGAAGACATGTTGAAGATGACGATTATTGAAGACCGTGGATCTTCATAGCATGAGGATTGCTTGTTGAACATGCTCTGGGTCACTCCCCTATAGAGTTATTTATAGCAGTAGTCTCCCCGTTGGAGATTTTTCGAATTGCAAGGACTACTCGCTACTAGCGGCAGTAGGAAAGTGCTTTCGGTTTCATTCAGTCCCAGAACGAACTTGTATGGACGAATGTCTGACATTGCATTTTTGAGACACAACGTTTGACTTTTACAAATGCACATCAATGATGGCGGAGAAGGCAACTTCTCTTAGCTTAACACCCTCCTTGAGATGCACGAGCTCGGTATTTTTGTGGAAGGCAAATAGTAATCAAAGGAATGACAGTGTGACATTCAAAGTGGAACTGGTTATGATCAAAGCGTGGTTTTGTATGAAAAATATGGCTTTGAAGAAATTGATCGTAGCTTTGCGAGCCTCACACCCCGGTTATGATGGGATACTATGTGGTCTAACAGACATAAATCCGGAATAAGTGAGTTTGTATAGCGGTATCAAATACGTTTGGCCCTTTGTGGGATACGTCCCTCAAGGCATTTATTACCCATATGGGTAAAGTGGTAAGCTTGAGAAAGCCAAGGAACTACTGGTTATCAGTTGTAATGTAGCAAGTATAGTTCCAAGTGACTAGCTTGAGAAAAGCGATTAAGGCACTGTGGAAACTATGTTCACTATGCATGGATCAAAGAAAATGCCACTAGTTTCCTATCATGTTGGAAATCCAATCCCAATATGAGATTTACAATTTTGATTGTATTCCCAAAATAGCTGTAATGACTTGCAAACATTTCAACTACCCCTTATCGGTATCATATATTCCGTTCGGTATATTCCATTGACCCAGTCCGGATATATTCCGTTAGACTTAGTCCGGGTATTGATACCTTATTTGAATAAGTTTATTTGAAAAGTGTTTCCAAAAGAATGTCATAATATCAAGTGTATTTTGGTATAAAGTGTTTTGATTATCATAGGGTAAAAACCCGGTATGTGTTTATGTGTGGACGTGTTGTTATTAAATACCCTTCTTTTCAAAGGTTTTGATAACATCGTCATGATTTATACATTTAAAATTTCGAGTATCTCAAGCTAGTTTATCAAGCTTGATCCGAGTATTTTTAATAGTCAGGTCAGATCCGAGTAGTTTCAGGTTGAGTTGAAGACGGTTGGAGTTTCCAAAGGAGAGCTGGAGATCTTCATCATTGTATGAACGTATTCTATTATCCGCTGCATCTATTGTGTTTGTTTTGTTGTTTGTCAGCGTTTGTAAGGGCAGGTGTTATAACTGTTCAGGCTGAATATAGGTTATACTCTGATATTGTTTTAAAAAAATTCCGCTATAAAAATTATTATTGAAATAATATATGTTATTCCATTCGTGTGAGATTATGTTCTATCTTTACTTTCTTTCTACCATTAATGATCCGTCTTTTTGTGTAATTTGAGTTAGACACGTATGGCTTATTATCGATTCAAAAGATACGAAAAAACGGGCCCTTACATTTAAAACAAATGAAATCTTTCATTTTCGAAGTTGCGAAATTACGGGTTGTTACATCCCACGGTTGTACGTTGCAAGTAATAGGTGGCTTCAACCATATTAAATAGCTTCAAGGGATCTAGAGTATGACGGCAGATGGTTTCATGCACATTTTCCCAAATACATATTATTTCTCATATACAAATTTTTATATTATAACTTCATATATGAAAATTTCTACAAATCAATATTTCTTATACCAATGAATTTATGATAATATATAAAATTCTAACCCTCTATCTCAAAATTTTGATTTATACGATAATGTAACTCTTTGTTATAAACTGTTATTAAAATAAATTCTTGTAGAAAAGCATGTTCTTATCTATAAAGTCTATCAGTTCATAGGTTATGACTTTTCAGACCCAAAAACAAGATATTTCCTTTCCTAAATAAAGCCTAAAATTATATAATTTTACAAAGCTATAATAATATTTATTCTAGAAACTATTATTCAAATTTTTTTACCATACATATCTTTGGAAAAATATTCTTTGCAAATCAAAAGAGCTATTACTGATTATTCTATATGTTTATTTATTTCAAAAAGGAATTTGCAAAGTCCTAAAAAGTATATACTACTGCGAACTATGAAAAGTTTGCAGAACTATTATAATCTATTTTCCAACTCTAATTAGAAGAGTATATTGTAACATGATTATTCAGTCCTTTATTTGAGATTTACGTTTCTATTATGGGATTATAAATTTTACAAAATTTTCTTCAAACTTTAAACATTGAAAACGAAATCTCTTATCCGGACCATTGCGAAACACAAAGTAACTTTTGAAAGGCTAAGAAATGGATAAGTATATATCAAGAGATGTGATCACAAGCAGCCAAATGGGTAAATTAATCAAGCAAATAGTTGAACCAAAAAGGAAGAAAAATCTTTAAAGAAAATTTCCATGGACCACCATAGTCAAATAAAGCAAAACAAAATACAATAAATCATAGGCAAGATGATCAGTATACTGAGACAAAATAAGGAAGAAGCTCAAGAACTCAGTAGTAAAACCATTTACCAATGATATAATTTTCAAGCTAAAAGGTTCAAACTAGATCTACAAAGATCATCTAAAAAAGGTTAATAAGACTACAAAGCGATAAAAGATATCTCGAATTATAGCTTGCTTCAAATTCTAAAATACTTATAATCTAGATTTCCACTTGGATAAAAAATTTCTACATAAATTGACTTTGAAATTGTCTGACTCCATCGTAACTATATCTAATTCTAAAAGCGTTAACGGTCCTTGCCTTAACATGGATTCAGCATATGAACAATGCAAAGTATCCACGACAATTATGGAACTTCCATCTACAAGAGCGAGTGACCCAATTACCAATGTAGTCACAGTGCAATAAAAAGGAAAATTACTCTTGAAGGGCAAAGATTCACCTAAAGGGATACATTCATAAAGGAAAACTCCATAACTCTCCTGCAAAGAAAATTGGATAAGATAACTATCTCTCTTACTTTGAATATACTAAACCACAACAGGATAAATTCTATATACATAATGAGTCTTGCTTTCCATCAAGGTTAAGATTGAATCTCATCAAATGGTTAAGAGATAAAAGGAAATTCTGGATTTGATCAATGGATTAAGGCGGCAAAATAAATTCCCAAACATCAAAGTAATCACACTTGGGACCAATAAATTATGACGACCAGATGGCAATGTCACAACGTGAACATGGAATACTGAACACTTACTGCCATATTTCTCAACTATGGATGAATAAGAGAAAATTTTATCATCTCGGTCATGGAAAGAAGTAGAATACTCCTGAAGTAAAAGACTCATCCATTAAAGGCTTGACTGCAAGAGGTCACGACCAAAGGCCTCGGTCATCAAAGGCCAAAAGCCTTCAGTGCCGTCATCAAAGGCCTCATTGAAGCGCCTCCTAGAGGGAGGCCAGAGTAATCCTTTGGTCGGTCCAAAGTTTTGCAAGCCTTCAGCCTCTGCCTATATGGCCTAGTTGGAGCATCCCTTAGAGGGAGGATGGAGTAAGCCTTTAGTGCAGTCATCAAAGGCCTCCTTCAGTGTCATTATTAAACGCCTCATGGAAGCGCCTCCTAGAGGGAGGACGACCATCAAATGCCTAACTGAAGCATCAATTTTTTTAAAAAGAAGATCAATCAAAAATCAGGAGCCAAATAGTGACCCTAAGTCAATCAAAATCAAGAGCCAAGTAGTGATCTCAAGTCAATCAAAATCAGGGTCAAGTAGTGCTCTAAAGTCAATCAAAATCAAGAGCTAAGTAGTGTTCCCAAGTCAATCAAAATCAGAGCCAAGTAGAGCTCGCTAGCCGATTAAAATTCAAGCCAAGTAGCACTCCGAATCAAATCAAGATTTCTAAATAAATGTCCATCAAGTATGAACTATTTATATCTCCCAACAAATGCAATTCTTAGCCACCAGACAAGAGGTTCTAGTCTTTTATTATTACTACTAGATATGAATTTCTAGTCTTCTATTATTTTACTAGATAAGGGTTTCTAGTCTTTTTTTATTATTATTATATAAGGATTTTCGGTCTTCTGTTATTATTACCAGATAAGGATTTCTTGTCTTTTGTTATTATTTTCAAATAAGGATTTCTGGTCTTCTCATATTATTGCTAGACAAGGATTTCTGGTCTTCTGTTATTATTATCAGATATAAGAGTTTCTAGTTTTCTCTTGTTATTACCAAACAAGGATCTTTGGTCTTCTGTTATTATTCTCATACAAATGTTTCTGGTCTTCTATTATTATTACTAGACAATGATTTATGGTCTTCTCTTATTATTTCCAGACAAGAATTTCTGATCTTATCTTATTATTATCAAATATGGATTTCTGGTCTTCTCTTATTATTTCTAGGTAAGGATTTCTGCTCTGTTATTATTATCTTCAAATATGGATATATGGTCTTCAATCTATTATTTCCAGATGAGGAATTCCAGACTTCTATTATTATTGATAGAAAGAGCTCCAGTCTTCCATTATTATTACAGATATTGGTTTCTGGTTTTCCATTATCATATATGGATCTCTAGTCTCTTATTATAATTACCAGATGGATTTCTAATCTTTTATTGTCATTACCAAGCGGGTTTTTGGACTTCTATTCATTTAAGAGATCCCATGCTCCCTCACCACAACAGATTTGTCCTTTCATAGCGTTTTAGAAACCCTACGAAATTTTTTAACAGCATTTTAAAGATCACTGTCTACCAACAGGCTGTAATAGGTTTTAAAAATATCACAATGCTTGGACAAACGCTGCATAAAATACACATATTACAGTTTTTTTGGTGATGTTGTTCATATGTTTTTGATTCATTTTGTTATTGTTATGTTATATTTATTACAACATTTATGTCTCGCTAGTTTTTCTTTCGTATAAAGGTTAGCTGTTTTATTGCATCGATTTCGAAAGGCTGTTATTTATTTATCGCAATGTTTTTACACACTATCACAGTAGTTTCATGGCTCTCCTATCAAATATAGTATGATTTAATTTAACAGCATTTTCTTTATTGTCATGTTAACTATTCCACAGCCTTTTTTTCATGGTCATGTTAACCATTCCACACCGTTTTTATTTCAGGATATCATCTTTCTTACAACATTTTTGAAGTACACTTATCGCAGCGTTTTTGAATTCTTTGAATTTTTCGCAACGTTCTACCCATTCACTGTTTCTACAACGTTTTTGAACACAATATGTATATTCGCAATAAAAATATACTTCTAAAATAATAACTAAATTCAAACCACACAAACAAATATAATCTTAGAACTTTTGCATAATATGTTAAACATTTTATAACCAGCGTTGTAAGCAAAGATGCTAGTAAGTTGATTTTACAAAAGATGCTAGTAAGTTGATTTTACAAAAGATGTTTATTAAGAAAAGAAAAATACAAATCATCGAAAGTCCAAGCTCGTGTTCTACATATTCCATTACCCTACGTGGAAAAAAAATTGAAATTAGAACCAATGTCATATGTACGAAGCACTTTGAACAAAGTAATATATACTGCAGTATGTACAAACCAGAAACTAAATCTATTTGTTTGTTACTACTGAACTGAACCTGCACATTGTTGGGAATTTTGCGATTCGAGACGGATTTGATGGCGATAGTGATGAAGACAATGCTGTTCTTCCGACTTCAATGATCTATGGAATAGATTCTTTCAGACAATAGTTCAACCTACCAGGTACAAACGGGTTATCGAACTATCGACTTTCAGGATTCAATGAATCCCTATAACAGCGTAATCGAATTCAAAGTTTGTACAACTTTGATCCGACCAAGAACACTTTAGTACGGTTTCTGATGATGCAATTTGTAGAAAAAAAATGAAGAGGAAGAAGAGAACAATTCTGCAGCGGTTTCTGAATTTGCAACACCTTGGAGGCGTCACAAAACAGAGCAGCGAATTAATGGCGTTGCAGAACCGTTTGGGAAGAAGAAGAAGAATTAAAACTGTAGCGAAATGAATTCTGGGCGTTGCTATTTATTGTGTTGAAGAGGTGTCCATTCGTGAAACGTCGCGACCGTTAGCAACGGTTCGCAACCGTTACGAATGGATTCAAAAACCAAACGTCGCGTCCATTCGCATTTGTAACGTTCATAAAACGTTACAAATTCCCGCCATCATTCAAATTCTGAATTCCGGTTCTGGGTCCTCAATGGGCTGAAATCTGGCCTGTTACTGTTCATTTTTTGATCCAAAAATATTTTTGGATCCGAACCCGAAACCCGTACCCGACTCGGCCCGGTTCGATCGGACGGACGGACGGCGGCGGCGCGCGTGTGGTGTTGCATGACTTTTCTCCTCACAACAAAGCAAACATGTGGGAGCCCCAAGGCCCCAACATCCACTTGAGAGAGCTATACTTATACAAGATTCTTGTACAAAGCTCTAGAATGTGGGACTAAACTCTTCTTTCTTCTTCTTTCTTTTCTTCTACTCTTCAAATACAAAAAACCCAAACCCCAAAGACTCTCTTCAAAAATTTTCAACAATCTCCCCCAATTTTCAAAATAAGAAAATAAATAAATAGGACGGCTGAATCACTAGAGTGACTTCCTACATACCCAAGTGGGATCAAGCCTATGTAGTTCTAAGATCAAGTTTTGCATCATCGTGAAAACCAACACATAAATAAATGGTATCTTTTGGATTTGAACCTTTACTTAGTGTAAACCATTCAAAGCCTTATTGAGATTCTATGGTGAACGAATCTTGAACCAAGTATCCCTAATGATAAAACCGAAACAATCACACATGTTGATTTTCTTAGGTAAAGTGTTCTGTATTGCTCAGCACGTTAATGGCCATGTGCTTAAATCCTGGTTCATGAGTCTACTTAGAAAGCGGTCTTACTTTCCTAGGAAACGGCCTGATTTCCATACTCATATAGGTAAGTCTCTTAAGGTGTTTCTGCGATACACCTTTTAAGGTTTCTAGACTTATTAAGGATATATATCCATCCTTTGTTCTTGCAGAATCCAACACTAAATATTATGGGATTATCAATTTAGTGTTCCATAATCATTCTCTTAACTTGTTGGTACCCATTGAACTTTGTCTATCCTTTTCAAGACATAAGTTGGGTTTCTGTTAAGGATGATCAACCTTCATTCACAGACCTTAGTCCCATTTCTTGTGAATTTATAGAAACCATTGCCTTTGGAAGACCTTTTGTAAGTGGGTCAGCCATGTTTTTCTTCGTTTCTATGTAGTCAACAGTTATAACTCCCCTTTTGAGTAACTGTCTCACCATTTGATGTCTTAGACTCACATGTCTAGACTTTCCATTATATGTCTTATTAGACACATTGTATATTGTTGCTTGATTGTCACAGTTAATCAAGACTGCTGGAGATGGCTTCTTCCACAAAGGGATTTCTATTAATAAATTCCTAAGTCATTCCGCTTCTTTACATGCATCACTAATGCAATCAATTCTGACAACATTGTTGAGTCAGAAATACAGGTCTGCTTCTTGGAAGCCCAAGACACAGCAGCGCCTCCTAGTGTAAAGATCCATCCAGTCGTAGACTTGGATTTGGATTCTACATTGTTCCAGGTTGCATCACTATATCCTTCTATTATAGCAGGATATCCTTTATAAGATAAACCATATTCAACGGTTCCTTTCAAATAAGCTAAAACTCTGGAAATGGCTTTCCAATGTTCGAAACCTGGATTACTCGTAAATCGACACAATATACTTATAGCATGCGCGATGTCTGGTCTAGTGCAATGCATAGCATACATAAGACTCCCAATAACACTGGAATACTCTAGTTGAGAGATAGTACGTCTAGTGTTCTTTTCTAATTTAATACTAGGATCTAAGGGAGTTGGTGCTGGTTTGTCATCGTAATGACCATACTTTTGTAGGAATTTCTCTATGTAATGGGATTGAGTTAGTAATAACTCCCCCTCTTTCCTAACAATTTTAATTCCCAGAATTACATCAGCCTCTCCTAGATCTTTCATATCGAATTTAGAAGATAGAAACTTTTTAGTTTCATTCACACAGGATATATTGGAACCAAATATTAGCATGTCATCAACTATAAACATATTATAACAATACCGTTGTTATCCGATTTGCTATAAATACATTTATCAGCATCATTAACAGTGAATCCATATGACAGTGCAACTTTATCAAACTTCTCATGCCATTAAGAGATTTTACTAATTTGCAAACTTTCTTTTCTTGGCCTGGGGTTTTGAAACCTTCAGGTTGTTCCATATATATCTCTTCCTCTAAATCTCCATTTAGAAAAGCAGTCTTTACATCCATTTGATGTATGACTAATTTATGAATTGATGCAAGTGCAATTAAACAGCGTATAGAAGATATGCGAGCAACTGGAGCATATATATCAAAATAATCTACTCCATGTCTTTGCTTATATCCCTTAGCAACTAATCTGGCTTTAAACTTATCAATGGATCTATTTGTATTCAACTTTTTCTTGAATATCCATTTACATCCTATAGGTTTAGCACCAGGAGGTAAAATCAGTTAAAACCCAAGTTTGGTTTAACATTGTGGAATTCATTTCATCATTGATAGCTTCTTTCCAGAAATTTGAATCTCTGGAACTCATAGCTTCAGAATAAGTTTTGGGATCATCATCAACGTTCATTACATATTTAGTCACATTAAGGACTTCATCCTTACTGCCTTCTACAAGATATGTAATGAAGTCAGGACCATAGTCCTTCTCTATTCTCGCTCTTTTACTTCTCCGTTGTTCAGTACTATTATCTGGTACTGACACTTCCTTGCTGTTTTGAGCAGGAGCATAATCATCGTCATTGATATCATTGGTCATACTACGTTCTGGACTAGATGATCTCAATGGGATCTCAACAGTTTGATTTTCAAAAAATTCTACACCCACAGATTCTATAACTTCTAGGGTGTCAACAATAAGAAATCTATAAGTTATATTATTAAGTGAATATCCTATGAAAATACATTTAAATGCTCTATTTCCTAACTTTGGTCGTTTAGGGTCTGGTTTTCTAACATAAGCTAAGAAACCCCAAACTTTAAGTCTAGTTAGGTTAGGTTTCCTATTAAACCATGATTCATAAGGGGAAATATTATTCTTTTTAAGTGGTACTCTATTTAAAATATAACATGCAGATAACATAGCATCACCCCATTGGTTATAAGGTAAATTAGAACTTATGAGCATGGAATTAACCATTTCTACTAAAGTTATATTCTTCCTTTCAGCAACACCATTTTGTTGTGGTGTATATAGGGCAGTACATTGGTGAATTATACCTTGTTGTTTACAAAACAAGGTGAATTCATTTGATAAATATTCACCACCACGATCTGAATGTAATATTTTAATTTTAACTCGTAATTGTGTTTCGACCTCTGCTTTGTAAATTTTTAATTTATCAAAAGCCTCATCTTTAGTTTTCATTAGATATACATATGCATATCTAGTATAATCATCAATGAATGTTATATAGTATTGGTTACCACCATAGGTGATATGACTTTTTAAGCCACCTACATCACTATATACCAAATCAAGCAAACCAGTTTTCCTTTCTACGGATTTAAAGGATTTCCGGTGTATTTTTACTTGAACGCATATTTCACATTTAGAGATGGTATCGAAATCACAATCAGAAATTAATCCTAATTTATTCATATTCCTAATGGAATTATAATTAACATGTCCTAATCTACCATGCCACAAATTAATAGAATCAACAATATAAACAGAAGATTTCTTTATTAGATTCAACTTAATCATGTCGTTACAAGAGTATCCTTGTCCAATGAATTTACCATTCTTAGACAACACTAGCTTATCAGACTCATACACGATCTTGAATCCTCCTTTGTTAAGAAGGTATCCAGAGACTAAATTCTTACACATATTGGGTACATAGAATACATTGACTAATGTAAGAACTTTTCCAGAGGTGAGAAGAAGTTCTACAATGCCTTTTCCCAGAACTTTGCTTGGAACCTTATTTGCTCCAGTAACTTCGTCGGCTTCTCCTTTATTTTCTTCGTAACTCTTGAATAGATTACGGTCTTTGCAAATGTGAATGGTTGCTCCAGTATCGAACCACCAATCATTATCATTGCCACTAAGGGAATTTGCCTCTTGCACTACAGCCACAAGCGAGTCTTCGACCACGTTCACTTTTTGTTGTTTCTTCCGCAGACGGCAGTCTCGGGCATAGTGGCCGGGCTTGTTACAAAAATAACAAGCACCTTTCTTTTTGTTGTTAGTTTTGGAATGATTTTTCTTAAACCGTGTCTCATTCTTTGGCTTTATTTTATCAGTAATTTCAACGTTATTTGCCTTAGAATGGGACTCAGTTTGCGGATTATCATCTAGATCGCATTTGCGAGAGTTTTCTTCAATACGAAGATGACGCTGTAAACCGTCTAAATTATAATTCATTTCCGCATGCTTCATCTTTTTCTTATAATCATTCCAACTATGTGGAAGTCTAGAAATTATAACTCCAACAACAAAAGATTCAGGGAGATCAATTCCAGCATCTTTAAGTTGATTCACCGACAGTAAGATTTCGCTTACTTGTCCAATTATGGACTTATTGGTGACCATTTTGAAATCCATAAAATTAGAAATAAGAAACTTTTTATTACTTGCCTCGGATATGCGGTACTTGTTCTCCAGAGCAGTCCAGAGTGCCTTCGTTATTTCCAAGGTCCTATGAGCATTGTAGACTGTGGTAGATAGCGCATTCAAAATATGGCCTCTGCATAGGAAATCGTCCTCTTTGCGCTTTGCACGTTTAGCCTTTAGAGCAGCATCATCCTTATCAGTTTCCTCAGCGATTTCTTCCAAGTCATCTTCCAAGATTTAGAACAACTTGACGGTGACCAGGAAAAATTTCATCGTCTCTTGCCAACGAGTGAAATTGTCGCCATAAAAACGCTCCAATCGAGTAAGATGCTGATTCATAACTTGTAGAGCGCCCGAACCTTCCATGGTTGAAGAATATTGTCTGAAAATTTTGTTGGGAATTTTGCGATTCGAGACGGATTTGATGGCGATAGTTTGGGAAGAACACTTTAGAATGGTTTCTGATGATGCAATTTGTAGAAAAAAAATGAAGAGGAAGAAGAGAACAATTCTGCAGTGGTTTCTGAATTTGCAACACCTTGAAGGCGTCACAAAACAGAGCAGCGGATTAATGGCGTCGCAGAACCGTTTGGGAAGAAGAAGTAGAATTAAAACTGTAGCGAAATGAATTCTGGGCGTTGCTATTTATAGTGTTGAAGAGGTGTCCATTCGCGAAACGTCGCGACCGTTAGCAGCGGTTCGCAACCGTTACGAATGGATTCAAAAACCAAACGTCGCGTCCATTCGCATTTGTAACGTTCAGAAAACGTTACAAATTCCCGCCATCATTCAAATTCTGAATTCCGGTTCTGGGTCCTTAACGGGCTGAAATCTGGCCCGTTACTGTTCATATTTTGATCCAAAAATATTTTTGGATCCGAACCCGAAACCCGTACCCGTACCCGTACCCGACTCGGCCCGGTTCAGTTCGGTCGGACGGACGGACGGCGACAGCGCGCGTGTGGTGTTGCACGACTTCTCTCCTCACAACAAAGCAAACATGTGGGAGCCCAAGGCCCCAACATCCACTTGAGAGAGCTATACTTATACAAGATTCTTGTATAAAGCTCTAGAATGTAGGATTAAACTCTTCTTTCTTCTTCTTTCTTTTCTTCTACTCTTCAAATACAAAAAACACAAACCCCAAAGACTCTCTTTGAAAATTTTCAACAATCTCCCCCAATTTTCAAAATAAGAAAATAAATAAATAGGACGGCTGAATCACTAGAGTGACTTCCTACATACCCAAGTGGGATCAAGCTTATGTAGTTCTAAGATCAAGTTTTGCATCATCGTGAAAACCAACACATAAATAAAAGGTATCTTTTGGATTTGAACCTTTACTTAGTGTAAACCATTCAAAGCCTTATCGAGATTTATGGTGAACGAATCTTGAACCAAGTATCCCTAATGATAAAACCGGAACAATCACACATGTTGATTTCCTTAGGTAAAGTGTTCTGTATTGCTCAGCACGTTAATGGCCATGTGCTTAAATCCTGGTTCATGAGTCTACTTAGAAAGCGGTCTTACTTTCCTAGGAAACGGCCTGATTTCCATACTCATATAGGTAAGTCTCTTAAGGTGTTTCTGCGATACACCTTTTAAGGTTTCTAGACTTATTAAGGATATATATCCATCCTTTGTTCTAGCAGAATCCAACACTAAATATTATGGGATTATCAATTTAGTGTTCCATAATCATTCTCTTAACTTGTTGGTACCCATTGAACTTTGTCTATCCTTTTCAAGACATAAGTTGGATTTCTATTAAGGATGATCAACCTTCATTCACAGACCTTAGTCCCATTTCTTGTGAATTTATAGAAACCATTGCCTTTGGAAGACCTTTTGTAAGTGGGTCAGCCAAGTTTTTCTTCGTTTCTATGTAGTCAACAGTTATAACTCCTCTTTTGAGTAACTGTCTCACCATTTGATGTCTTAGACTCACATGTCTAGACTTTCCATTATATGTCTTCTTAGACACATTGTATATTGTTGCTTGATTGTCACAGTTAACCAAGACTGCTGGAGATGGCTTCTTCCACAAAGGGATTTCCATTAATAAATTCCTAAGCCATTCCGCTTCTTTACATGCATCTGCTAATGCAATCAATTCTGACAACATTGTTGAGTCAGAACTACAGGTCTGCTTCTTGGAAGCCCAAGACACAGCAGCGCCTCTTAGTGTAAAGATCCATCCAGTTGTAGACTTGGATTTGGATTCTACATTGTTCCAGGTTGCATCACTATATCCTTCTATTACAGCAGGATATCCTTTATAAGATAAATCATATCCAATGGTTCCTTTCAAATAAGCTAAAACTCTGGAAATGGCTTTCCAATGTTCGAAACCTGGATTACCCGTAAATCGACACAATATACTTATAGCATGCGCGATGTCTGGTCTAGTGCAATGCATAGCATACATAAGACTCCCTATAACACTGGAATACTCTAGTTGAGAGATGGTACGTCTAGTGTTCTTTTCTAATTTAATACTAGGATCTAAAGGAGTTGATGCTGGTTTGTCATCGTAATGACCATACTTTTGTAGGAATTTCTCTATGTAATGGGATTGAGTTAGTAATAACTCCCCCTCTTTCCTAACAATTTTAATTCCTAGAATTACATCAGCCTCTCCTAGACCTTTCATATCGAATTTAGAAGACAGAAACTTTTTAGTTTCATTCACACAGGATATATTGAAACCAAATATTAGCATGTCATCAACGTATAAAGATATTATATCATTACCGTTGTTATCCGATTTGCTATAAATACATTTATCAGCATCATTAACAATGAATCCATATGACAATGCAACTTTATCAAACTTCTCATGCCATTAAGAGATTTTACTAATTTGCAAACTTTCTTTTCTTGGCCTGGGGTTTTGAAACCTTCAGGTTGTTCCATATATATCTCTTCTTTTAAATCTCCATTTAGAAAAGCAGTCTTTACATCTATTTGATGTATGACTAATTTATGAATTGATGCAAGTGCAATTAAACAGCGTATAGAAGATATGCGAGCAACTGGAGTATATGTATCAAAATAATCTACTCCATGTCTTTGCTTATATCCCTTAGCAACTAATCTGCCTTTAAACTTATCAATGGATCCATTTGTATTCAAATTTTTCTTGAATATCCATTTACATACTATAGGTTTAGCACCAGGAGGTAAATCAGTTAAAACCCAAGTTTGGTTTAACATTATGGAATTCATTTCATCATTGATAGCTTCTTTCTAGAAATTTGAATCTCTGGAACTCATAGCTTTAGAATAAGTTTTGGGGTCATCATCAACGTTCATTACATATTTAGTCACATTAAGGACTTCGTCCTTACGGCCTTCTACAAGATATGTAATGAAGTCAGGACCATAGTCCTTCTCTATTCTCGCTCTTTTACTTCTCCGTTGTTCAGTACTATTAACTGGTACTGACACTTCCTTGCTGTTTTGAGCAGGAGCATAATCATCGTCATTGATATCATTAGTCATACTACGTTCTGGACTAGATAATCTCAATGGGATCTCAACAGTTTGATTTTCAAAAAATTCTACATCCACAGATTCAACAACTTCTAGGTTGTCAAGAATAAGAAATCTATAAGTTATACTATTAAGTGAATATCCTATGAAAACACATTTAAATGCTCTATTTCCTTACTTTGGTCGTTTAGGGTCTGGTTTTCTAACATAAGCTAAGCAACCCCAAACTTTAAGTCTAGTTAGGTTAGGTTTCCTATTAAACCATGATTCATAAGGGGAAATATTATTCTTTTTAAGTGATACTCTATTTAAAATATAACATGCAGATAACATAGCATCACCCCATAGTTATAAGGTAAATTAGAACTTATGAGCACGGAATTAACCATTTCTACTAAAGTTCTATTCTTCCTTTCAGCAACACCATTTTGTTGTGGTGTATATGGGGCAGTACATTGGTGAATTGTACCATGTTGTTTACAAAACAAGGTGAATTCATTTGAGAAATATTCACCACCATGATCTGTATGTAATATTTTAATTTTAACTCCTAATTGTGTTTCGACCTCTGCTTTGTAAATTTTGAATTTACCAAAAGCCTCATCTTTAGTTTTCATTAGATATACATATGCATATCTAGTATAATCATCAATGAATGTTATATAGTATTGGTTACCACCATAGGTGATATGACTTTTTAAGTCACCTACATCACTATATACCAAATCAAGCAAACCAGTTTTCCTTTCTACGGATTTAAAGGATTTTCGGTGTTTTTTTGCTTGAACGCATATTTCACATTTAGAGATGGTATCGAAATCACAATCAGAAATTAATCCTAATTTATTCATATTCCTAATGGAATTATAATTAACATGTCCTAATCTACCATGCCATAAATTAATAGAATCAACAATATAAACAGAAGATTTCTTTATTAGATTCAACTTAATCATGTCGTTACAAGAGTATCCCTGTCCAATGAATTTACCATTCTTAGACAACACTAGCTTATCAGACTCATACACCATCTTGAATCCTCCTTTGTTAAGAAGGTATCCAGCGACCAAATTCTTACACATATCGGGTATATAGATTACATTAACTAATGTAAGAACTTTTCCAGAGGTGAGAAGAAGTTCTATAGTGCCTTTTCCCAGAACTTTGCTTGGAACCTTATCTGCTCCAGTAACTTCATCGGCTTCTCCTTTATTTTCTTCGTAACTCTTGAACAGATTACGGTCTTTGCAAATGTGAACGGTTGCTCCAGTATCGAACCACCAATCATTATCATTGCCACTAACGGAACTTGCCTCTTGCACTACAGCCACAAGCGAGTCTTCGACCACATTCACTTTTTGTTGTTTCTTCCGCAGACGGCAGTCTCGGTCATAGTGGCCGGGCTTGTTACAAAAATAACAAGCACCTTTCTTTTTGTTGTTAGTTTTGGAATGATTTTTCTTAAACTGTGTCTCATTCTTTGGCTTTAATTTATCAGTAATTACAACATTATTTGCCTTAGGATGGGACTCAGTTTGCGGATTATCATCTAGATCGCGTTTGCGAGAGTCTTCTTCAATACGAAGATGATGCTGTAAACCGTCTAAATTATAATCCATTTCCGCATGCTTCATCTTTTTCTTATAATCATTCCAACTATGCGGAAGTCTAGAAATTATAACTCCAACAACAAAAGATTCAGGGAGATCAATTCCAGCATCTTTAAGTTGATTCACCAACAGTAAGATTTCGCTTACTTGTCCAATTATGGACTTATTGGTGACCATTTTGAAATCCATAAAATTAGAAATAAGAAACTTTTTATTACTTGCCTCGGATATGCAGTACTTATTCTCCAGAGCAGTCCAGAGTGCCTTCGCTGTTTCCAAGGTCCTATGAGCATTGTAGACTGTGGTAGATAGCGCATTCAAAATATGGCCTCTGCATAGGAAATCGTCCTCTTTGCGCTTTGCACGTTTAGCCTTTAGAGCAGCATCATCCTTATCAGTTTCCTCCGGGATTTCTTCCAAGTCATCTTCCAAGACGTAGAACAACTTGACGGTGACCAGGAAAAATTTCATCGTCTCTTGCCAACGAGTGAAATTTGTCGCCATCAAAACACTCCAATCGAGTTAGATGCTGATTCATAACTTGTAGAGCGCTCGAACCTTCCATGGTTGAAGAATATTGTCTGAAAATTTTGTTGGGAATTTTGTGATTCGAGATGGATTTGATGGCAATAGTGATGAAGACAATGTTGTACTTCCGACTTCAAGGATCTATGGAATAGATTTTTGCAGACAATAGTTCAACCCACCAGGTACAAACGGGTTATCGAACTATCGACTTTCAGGATTCAATGAAGCCCTATAACATCGTAATCGAATTCAAAGTTTGTACAACTTTGATCCGACCAAGAACACTTTAGAACGGTTTCTGATGATGTAATTTGTAGAAAAAAATGAAGAGGAAGAAGAGAACAATTCTGTAGCGGTTTCTGAATTTGCAACACCTTGGAGGCGTCACAAAACAGAGCAGCGGATTAGTGGCGTCGCAGAACCGTTTGGGAAGAAGAAGAAGAATTAAAACTGTAGCGAAATGAATTATGGGCATTGCTATTTATAGTGTTGAAGAGGTGTCCATTCGCGAAACGTCGCGACCGTTACGAATGGATTCAAAAACCAAACGTCGCGTCCATCCGCATTTGTAACGTTACAAATTCCCGCCATCATTCAAATTCTGAACTCCGGTTCTGAGTCCTTAACGGGCTGAAATCTGGCCCGTTACTGTTCATATTTTGATCCAAAAATATTTCCGTACCCGACGCGGTCGGCGGCGGCGCGTATGGTGTTGCATGAATTCTCTCCTCACAACAAAGCAAACATGTGAGAGCCCCAAGGCCCCAATATCCACTTGAGAGAGCTATACTTATACAAGATTATTGTATAAACTCTAGAATGTGGGACTAAACTCTTCTTTCTTTTTCTTTCTTTTCTTCTACTCTTCAAACACAAAAAACCCAAACCCCAAAGACTCACTTTGAAAATTTTCAACACACATTGTATTGTCTAGAAAGCCACGGTGATATATTCCATCTACAAAATCCAACAACAAGCTGAAGTTGGTATTTCCATGTCAATTTGTTTTCTATAGGCACGTAGGTATCTCATTTGATCACTTCTTATATTCAAGGCATTTTTGCTCTTAACAGCGGCATATTCTTCTTTCAAAAAGTTCTTTTGTACTTTGCATTTTTGGTAAATGGTTGTTTGTATTTGAATAAACACCAGGAAATTTATGATGTCCAAAAGTAAAAATATTATTCAGAATTCAAAACATACTTGGAGACCATAAACATATGTACAAATAAGAAGTCTAGCCACAAAATAATTGAAATTAATATTTGTTCAAACAATACAGAAGATTATTGGTTTTGCTCTGCAATATGTGATGGAGGATTCAGATTGAAAGAAGTGTGCAGTGCAATTAGAATACAACAAAATCAAAAATCAAGTTGAATGACATAATTTTCCTTGGAAATCAAAGGCTAACCCAAAAATGATTCTATGCCCATACAGAGCTATTATAGGCAAACCCAAAAATGATTCTATGACAATGGATCCAACATGTACATTCTGTAATATCAGAAGGAAAGCATATATCATATTCCCATTGCTTGTCCATTCAACAACTACATTCTAAATTGGGTTAGGAACACATTTAATGATCTAATCCTACCAATTCAGATCATCCTAAATTGAGAAATGGAAATCTATCACTTAACTAGCAGTTACAAATCAGTCTAGAATCAATGATTTATCAAAATGTTCATCCAGTGCTAAAAAAGAACCAAAATCTTCAGGTTACAAGGCACGTGAACTAGGCAAAATCTACAACTAGCCTAGGCTCAAGAAGAAGATGCCTGCTACGAAGATTTTATAATGTTGTATGACGCATATTTACAGTAGTGGACATTTGCTGTTTGACTTTTCAATAAACTGCAATGTCATTGCGTCATGTATGCATTAATATCAAGATAGTTATAACGTTAAAGCTTATAACTTTAGTCCATAATTTGAATCACTTTAATTAAGATTTAGAAAAATATTGCAACGCATTTTAATTTAGAGATGAGTATTGTTGGATTTGATACCTGGAACTCCAAATCAGGAGGAAGAAGCCCTAAAAATCAAAGCATGAAGTAGAAGAGAGATTCGCATAAAAGGAATCGGCGGTGGGAGATTTTGTTTCGGTGGAGGAGCAGATGTACATCCAGATCTGGAGGGGTGGTTGAAGCTCGTTCGACAAAGAGGAACGAGGATTTTGGAACGGCAAAATCTAAAGCAGAGATGAATTCGTTCGGCTAGGAAGCTTCTGGACAACAATGGCAACTATATAGCTGCTACCCCTCTTCATTTCTTCATTATTTAAATAGAGAAGCTTTTGAACAACAAGGACAGTCTAATTTGAAAGCTAATTTTAGCCACTTTCAGAGCCATCCTAAAGAGCTGAAACTCTGCAAAATTTTATCTGTATTGTAAATTCTTCTTGTTTATAGCCTCTAAAAATGAATCAATCTTGTAACTCTAATCTTTCAGTGATTAATAAAATCTCATCTTCCCAAGTAGACATACACTGCCTCGCGGTAGTGGAACCACAATAAATACTGGTGTTGTTTATTTTTCTACATTGCATAGATCTATGACTGCCTGTTCTAGTGTTCATCTTTTGTTTGTTCCGTCTCACTACAATCGCGATTCGGTTGTTTTCAGCTGCATTGGTTTTTTTAATTCCCTTAGACTGACCATTTGAAGGGATTTTCCCTAACAGTCTGGTACCAAAGCTGCAAGGTTGATTGAGGAGTGTTAGACGCTATGGCAGGAGATGAAACGACTCCAGTTGTTAGAAGACCCTATACTAGAAGGATGTATATCGTGTCAGGATCACAGTTGGCAATTGAGAAATGAAATGGGGATAAAGACTTCGAGAAGTGGCAATGGAGGATGAAGGCTGTTCTAATGAGAAATGAAGTCCATCCAGTAGTGTTTGCCCCCGAGGAGTTGACGGTTGACATCTCAGTCACGGAAGGAAGGAAATAGACAAATGAGCATTTACTACTTTACAACTAGTTATGAAAGAGAATGATATCTCAGAGATTAGTAGCGAGACCACTGTTAGGGGCATTTGGACCAAGCTAGAGAATCCCTATTTGAAGAAATCTCCGACTAACCTCTGATATTGCTGAAGACATTTTTCACCATGAGGATGAGAGAGGGTACTTCAGTGAAGGAACATCTTAGTTTCTTTAATGATCTTGTGATGAAGATGAAGATTGTTGACTTAAAGATGGATGGGGAGCAAATGACAATGATTCTTTTGTGTTCTCTTCCGGAGCGATACACAGGTTTCGCTAACAACCTTATCTTCGCTAGAGACACATCGGCAGTGAAAGATGTGAAATCAAGTCTTCTATCTAAGGGATTGAGAGATCAAATGAAGGAGATAAGTGAAGGAAGTAGAGGTGGAAGTAGTAGTCATGGCCTGTTTGCATGAAAGAGATAAAGAAGATAAGAAGAATTGACACTCTAGAGGGCGTTCCAAGTCTAGGAAACCTGGTAATGGCAGGAGAGGAAAGTCTGAAGATGAAGAGTGCTTTATCTGCAAGAAACCTGAACATTGGAAAAAGGATTGTCTATACTTGAAGAAGAAGGAAGAAGGCGAATCTTCTTCATTTGCAGTGGAGAAGTCTATATCTGACAGTGTGTTGTCTGCAGCAGTGTCGGATGTCTCAGACTATTGGGTGCTGAACTCGGAGACATCTTTTCATATGACGCCTAATAAGGATTACTTCAATTCTTTCGTTGGACGAGAGGGAAGCTCTATTCTTATGGGTAATGACGCTAGCTGTAAAGCAATGAGAGAAGGTATAGTGAGGATCAGAATGTTGGACAGAGTGATACGCAATTTGACAAATGTCCAGTATGTTCTAGGTCTTCGGAAGTCCTTAATTTTTTAGAACAATTGGCATCTTTGGGATTCAAGGTAACTGTCGAGAAGGATAGTCTGAAGATTTTGAAAGGTGCACTAGTTCTTACGACAGGAGATGTATTTCGAATCCGTATTTGCTTAAAGGAACAACAGTTCTTGGAGAGTCATGTGCTGGAGTAGATAGTTCTCGTGCATTGGATGCCACAAAGCTTTGGCATCTCAAGTTGGGTCATATTTTAGAGAAGGGCTTGGAGTTGCTTAGGAGATGGAAGATGATCGAAGGAGAAAGCTTCGACAAGATGGACTTTTGCCAGGACTGTGTGTTAAGCAAGCAAACTAAAATATCTTATGGAATTGGACTCCATAGACCGAGGCGAATACTTGAGTATGTGCATACAGATGTTGGGGACCATTTGCTACTCCTTCTCTTGGAGGAGCAAAGTATTTTATCTCTTTCAATGATGACTTTTCTCGAAAAGTATGGATGTATGTAAAGAATGAAAAATCAGAAAGTTTTGAGAAGTTTAAGACTTGAAAGCGCTTGTTGAGAACCAATCTAGTTCTAGGTTGAAGGTGTTGAGATTTGATAATGGCGGTGAATTTATCTTTAGGGAGTTCCTCAATTTTGTAGACAACATGACATTCATAAACATATCACTATACCCGGAGATCCGCAATCCAATAGGGTTGCAGAAATGATGAACATGACTCTACTGGAGAAGGCTCGTTACTTGAGATTGACGGTGGGCTTGTTTAAAGGCTTTTGGGTTGAGGCATTATCAACTACGGCACATATCATAAATCGAATTCCATGCTCAGCCATAGATGGAAAGATTCCATAGGAGAAGTGGAAAGGTAAAGTAGTGTATCTTGGTTACTGTCGAATTTTTGGTTGTCTTATGTACGTTCACCATACAGATGATGACAAGTTAGAGGCTAGAGCATACAAGGTCATACTAATAGGATACATCGATGGTATCAAAGGGTATCGAATTTGGAAACCAATTGATCGGAAGATTGTTCATGTCAGACATGTTACCTTTAATGAGTCTTCTATGTTCAATCCGAAGGAGAAGCTACCTACTACATCAGGAGATTCTGATAGGCCTAAGGAGATGGAAGAAGTTCTCGTGTATCAGCCAAATAGTAAAGTTGTTGTTGATGCTATCAAGGAAAACACATTTGATGAAACATCATAGGATAGTCCATAGGTACCTTCTAGTAGTGCTGGTGATGTGCATGTATCTAGAGGAAGTTCAATTCAAGATGAAGCTAAAAGGAGTTTAGGCGAAGCAGTATCTATTCGGATCAGTCGTAAGACTATTAGGCTGCCCGAAAGATATGGTGGTTGGCAGTTTGAGAACCTTAGCCTTGATGATCAGTTTCACTATGCCCTGCCTGTGGTTCATGAGGAGCCTCTTAACTTTGTTGAAGCTTTGATGTGATAGTTCAAAGTGAATGTGCACTATGGAAGAGGAGTTAGAGTTGTTGAAGAAAAACAAGACTTGGGATTTGGTACAACCTCCTCAAGGAAGCCAAGCCATAGGTTGCAAGTGGGTGTTCAAGGTGAAGGATGATGGGAGATGCAAGGCTAGACTAGTTGCTAAAGGGTTTTTACAAAGAAAGGGATTGGAGTATGATGTGATATTCTCTCCAGCAGTGAGGCATACGTCCATTCACATTTTGCTCGCTATTGTCGCAGCTCATGACTTGAAGCTGGAGCAACTGGACATGAAAACCACTTTCTTACACGGAGACTTGGATAAGACCATCTACATGAAGCAGCAAGAAGAATTTGTTATAGATGAGAAGAAAAATTGGGTTTTCAAATTGAAAAAGTCTTTGTATGGACTTGAGCAATCGCATAGACACTAGTAAAAGAAGTTTAACTCTTTTATGCTTTCAGTTGATTTGATCATAACACCAAAGACACTTGTGTGCACTTCAAGCATTTAAAGAATGGTAGATGAGTGTACCTACTCTTATACGTGGATGATATGTTGATTGCTTCCAATGATAAAGCTGAAATCGATAATTTAAAGCGAAAGCTAAAAACGGAATTCGAAATAAAAGATCTTGGAGAAGCAGAGAAAATTTTGGATATGAAAATCCAAAGGGATAGAAAGCTAGGAGTTTTGAGCCTCACTCAAAAGAAGTATATTCGAAAGGTTATTGCTCGATTTAGCATGGAAGGGGCAAAGACAATCAGCACATCCATACCTTTGCACATACAGCTTTCTTGTAAAGGCTCTCCGATCTCGAAAAAGGACATGGCTTATATGATGAAGGTCTCATATGCAAGTGCAGTTAGGAGCTTAATGTATGCCATGGTGTGCACTAGGCCTGACATTGTACAGGTTGTTGGATTGGTGAGTGGATTCATGGCGAATCCAGAAAAGTTGCATCGGGAAGCAGTGAAGTGTATCTTCATATACCTTAAAGGAACTCCAAACCATGGACTTGCCTTTGACGGCATAAAAGAGATTTCAGCTAGGTTGGATTTTGTGATTTCGACTATTTCGGTGATAGAGATCGAAGGAAGTCAACCTTCGAATATATGTTCACCATTGATGGGATAACGATCAGTTGGAGAGCGAGGTTGCAGATGATTGTGGCTTTGTCTACTATAGAGGCAGAGCTAATAGCTGCGATTAAAGCAACTAAGGAGATGCTTAATTTGAGGCGATTGTTGTGTGATTTGGGCTTCGTGTATGAAGGCGTGGATGTGTGTTGAGACAATCAGAATGCAATTCATTTGTCTGAAAATCTAGCATTCAGCTCGAGGACGAAACATATTGAGGTGAGAGAGTCGTTTCTTGTCTCAATGAGTGAAGAGAAACTAGTTCGTCTTCAGAAAATTCACACAAAGGAGAATGCAGCAGACATGTTTACCAAGTCGTTGTCTATTGCCCAGTACGAGTAGTGCTCGGACTTGATTCGCTTAATGAAGTGCTAGGTGCCATGAGATGGCACGGGGGGAGTGGAGATGGTTCATGGAGACGTTTGTTTTTATGCTGGAGATTGATAGGTTCTACACGGACTGGATACTTCGAACACTTTGTTGACGGGTGGTGGCATTGCTGGAGTTTGTTGACAGAGTGTAATGAATGATGACATTGCCGAAGCTCATTGGGTAAGTATCTATCGCTTGAGCATGAAGGTATAGATGAAGTTGGAAGACTTGTTTGGAATTCGGTATCAAGGTGGAGATTGTTGGATTTGATACCTGGAAATTCAAATCAAGAGGAAGAAGCCCTAAACATAAAAGCATGAAGAAGAAGAAGAGAGAGAGAGTCGCGGAAAAGGAATCGACGGTGAGAGTTTTTGGTTCGGTGGAGGAGCAGATGTACATCCAGATCTGGAGTGGTGGTTGAAGCTCGTTTGACAAAGAGGAATTATGATTTTGGAACGGTAAAATCTGAAATAGAGATGAATTCGTTCGGCGATGAAGCTTTGCGCGGTGAAGAAAAATTACAGAACAAAATATTTCGTTCGGTAATTTTTCAAACAAAGCTTTTCTTTCGGCAATATCGAGCATGCCAGTCCAAAATTGTGATTTGCCTACCGGTCCAAGTTTTTCGCTCGACGTTTCGCCGAACCAAACCAGATGCACGTCGAACCAAACCCCAGGGATGCTATATAGCAGCTACCCCTCTTCGTTTCTTCTCTCTATAAATAGAGGAGGTTCTGGACAACAATGGCAGCCTAAATTGAAATCTAATTTCAGCCAATTTCAGAGTCACCTAGAGAGCTGAAACTCTGTACAATTTTGTCTGTATTGCGAATTCTTCTTGTGTATAGCCTCAAAAAGTAAATCAATCTTGCAACTCTAATCTTTCAATGATTTATAAAATTTCCTCTCCCCAAGTGGACGTACACTGCCTCGCGGTAGCGGAACCACTATAAATACTGGTGTTATTTATTTTTCTGCATTACATAGATCTGTGACTGTCTGTTCTGGTGTTTATATTTTTTTTGTTCCGTCTCACTACAATCACGATCCAGTTGTTTTCTACAGCATTGAATTTTTTTATTCTTTTAGACTGATCATCTGAAGGAATTTTCCCCAATAGTCTAACCTTACATGCCGAAATTTTTCAATAGTCTTTGTCCAGAAATGAGTATGAAATATCCAACAGACTTTAAAAAAGTCTGAATCATAAACATACTAACTGGACTCCAATTCAGGTTTTAAGCTACCAATCAAAGTTATGTCGATGTTAAAGTTGTAAAGTATTGAGCACAGGTTTTCTTTTAGGATTTCCGCACACCACAAGCTAGCAGTTCCTAACTATATTCTTTAGTTATCAAAACATAAAAATAGGAATCACTCGTTATGATTCTTCCATGCATATACCGTGATCACTAGAAATACCAAAGCATAGCAGTAAGATGCTTGTTTAAACAGATGCTGGCTGATTAATCGAGCAGCCTTGCCTGTCGGTTGATCGATTCTTTTTCGAACAATGTTAGCTGAAAAGTTTGAAGAATGGATTTTGCAGAAAATTGTGGCATTGAATTATTTATTATATGATTTGAACGTTGTTTAAAATATTTTTAGGTGCATTGTAGTGTAGGTGAATTGTTTGTAATATGTATTTATTGTTTTTGTTACTTACATCTGTTAGGGCTATTTTTTAATATTTGGCTCCTGATTAATGCCGATAATAAAATATTGGTATTGCTGTTTTCTCAATGTACAACTTCTTGCATGTTTCTCTTTTGTGTTTATTGTATTGTGTTTGTGCACACTGCATATTTATATAACTACAAAATTTAATAATATTTTCAAGTATAGTAAAAAAAAGAGTAGCGAATAATTAATATTTTATCACATTACTAATTAGCTTTATCAAATATTTTGCTTCTTTGCAGCTTGTAGCTATTTAATTTTTGTAAAGTTGAAAATTGTATTAATGTATTTGTAAGGTCTGTTAATCAGAAAATTCAAAAGGCGTTTCTTAAGTAATAGAATTATAATTGAACCAAATTTAGTTGTGTATATTTTTTAATTCATAAGACATTATGCATCATCTAGACATAGGCGGTTGCACATGTAGGCAAGCAGTGCACTGCCCTCACCCTTGTTATTTCTAAAATTCAATGTATTAGAAATGAGGTTTCATAATTACACCCACTAAAATTCAAGTATTTAAAGTAACAGTAATTTATTCATACATTGACGATGAATAATGGATAGGTTATGCATATTGTTTTACTTTGCTTAGGTTAAAAGATTATATTACCGATACTAATTTTTTTTTGCTTCATTTCCATTTTTTTATTCACAGCCCAAAAATTCAAGGCATCCCAGTGATTTATACAGGATTTTTTCAGTGGCTTGGGAAGTATTTTAATGATTCACCCCGAGGACAAGTAAAGTGAAGTTAGACACTCAAGCATTTGCCAAAGCAGAAGTGAATATAACAAAAAGAAGGTACTTGTCAAGCTTGAAGATTAAATTATGACATCCGAACCATTGCCAAACAACAAAGTAAAATTAATGTGCGGAATACATAGGCTGTCTTTTCTTATATTAAAATTAGAGAATTGTGAAATTACCTAATTAGAAGAAAACCATCATTTCTAATATTTTGCATATAAATTTTCAATTACCTATGTGAGAAAAAAGTATATCAATAAATATAAAACAATATACACATTTAATTATGCTTATTATGTTCAATTAAATGTAGAAAAGAAATAATTTTAACATGATTCTTAGCCATAAACACAAGCATAATGAATTATTTCTTCAAAAAAGATAAATCATAGTTGAAGTTAATACCGATAACATTCAGGGAATACAAGGCTATAGTAGAACCAATTGCATCTTCAATAAACTCAAACTCAGATGTAAGTCTCCATAAAGGTGCATTTGGAACTTTTATAACATCAACCCAAAATTTAACTGCATATTCTCCCAAGAACAAAATGGATCATCACATTTGGATCAATCGAAGACACGCGTCTTTCAGCAATAACTTCTTTCGCTCCATGAACACTAATCAACTTGCATTTAATATTTGACTTGAAATTTGTACTCTTTCATACGATATATAAAACTGTTTAATAATCAATTGGCATGTTAAATTACATAAGAAGTTAAAACACATTGCTAATTTTTTTGGTATATAGGTGTTTAGATAATAGTAGGGAATATATGTATGTATATATATGTGTGTGTATGTATATGTACCTATATATGTGTGTGTGTCTATATACACACACACATCTTTTACTAAAACGGTATAACTACAAGCAGAATACCATGCTTACATAACCTACATGTACATGATCTATTAACACTTCAAAACAGGTAACCTTTAGACTTGGTAGCAAATTATGGCACGGTGATAAAAGCAGAGGGTGGCAAAGTTTAATAAAGAAACAGCCAAAGCCAAATCAGTACAACATCAAATTGTATCTTACCTAATTTAGATGACTGTATAGTTGAAAGCCATAGAAGGTATAATACATTTAATCTACAGGGAATTAGGCTGAAGGAAAAAACTGAGAACACTGTTAGTCTGAAAGACAGAAGTTTTAAAATTTAGTCTGAAGGACAAAAAATGGTATATTCATATAGCATTGCACATCCATAATGCTATATTCATATAGCATTACACAGCTGCTTGTTTGTGTATGCAGAAACTTATAAAATTGTGTTGTATATAGCATTATAGATGTGTAATGCTATATGAATATAGCATTATGGATGTGTAATGCTATATGAATATATCATTTTTTGTCCTTCAGACTAAATTTTAAAACTTCCGTCCTTCAGACTAAAAGTGTTCTCAGGTTTTTCCTTCAGCCTAATTCCCTCTTTAATCTATTCATGTTACTTGATTAAATAAGAAATATAACCATTAGAAAAGGCTATTCATAAAAATTTAAAAAAAAAATCAAAGAACTTCCATTCAGACAAAAGGCTTGCACTGTTTAATTGTTTTTTATATAATCCAAATATGCAGAGCTCATTCAAACATTAAAAAAACCATAAAATATACCATCATGTTATACACATTACATATCAAGAAACATTTGGTTGTATAACATTGAAAATTAAAAAATTAACAGTATGTCTACATATACATAACCATGAAAGTTGGATGTAAAAAGTTATCCGGGGTTTTAAAAAGATTCATATGCCACATACTGATCTTTGATCGAAAACGAAGGTAAAATTCTCCTTTCTGTTTCTTGGTTTGCATCACGATTTTGTTTGGTGGATTTGGAAGATTTCAGATTTGACAAACACTGAGAATTGTTGAGAAATGATCATTATTGGGCCTTTTAAGCTAAATTTATGTCATTGTCAATGGTTGCTCTCTGTTAAATTCATCATGTTATAACTAATTGGGCTAACTTATTTTTTAGGTCCACTCATTTTAGTGTCCAAAAAAATTATAATGATAGAATGAGATGGAGTTTTTCTGTTGCAGGACGCTGTTTGTATAACAAAATAAGGAAAATAAACCGTTTCCAAAAACCCTGGTATAACATTCATATACTTTCATACATGCATTGCATATGCATATAATGCACCACTAGCTACTCATTTACGTTAGTATTATTTTTGTTATATAAATGAGAGATTTTCAGCAGCTCAATTAAGTTTCACTGGAGTTGACTATTTCTTTTTCCTCCATGACAAATGATTTGATTCCTAGCATGACTCGACTCCTTTAGCCTTATCCCGCGTCTGAAATGTGAAATGAGTTTTACTTCATTATTGATTCAAACGAAAAGTAAAGTCAACATTTTGAAACTCGAATTTGTAGAAATTTTAGATTGCCCCCTTTTCTAATTTATTTCCTGTCTCATCCCTCAGAAATTCTATCATTATGTATGCCTGGAATGATACCTGACTAGCTAATCATGGGATTACTGATTTGGAAATTGGAAAGCTAAGAGTCACAATGTTGAGTGAAGAAACTATTTCTGTAATAACCCAAAAATTTATCACTTGGATAAATTATATTTATTTTTAACATATTTAGATATAGGTTTAAAAGTAAGAAATAATCATATTTTAAATGATAAATAATAATTTTTAGCTATTTTGTTTAGGAAAAAAATATTTGGGACAAAGTACCGAGGTAAAATATTGATAATTTGTAAATATCGTCTTAGGTAAACTATCGATAAAACGGTCGAAAATCATTTTATTGATAAAACTGCTTTTAAACAATAACAATAGTGTACGGCTCTAGATACATACACTAATATATGTATTCAAACAAGATTATGAAATAAAATACTTTATTTTATTTTTATTTTAAAATAAAATGTATTTATGACATCAACAGTTGATATCATCGGTTTTATATATTTCTTCGAAAATTCAAATTGAGTTTAAATATTAAATAAAGAGTTTTTATTTACAAATAAATCTATTTTAATTTTTTAATAATGATGGTAAAATAGTTTTCAAATTTTGTTTATCAAAATAGATAGTTCACAGAAAAATAGAAAATGTGACCGAAGAACGTTTTTCGAAATTTCGACTTTTCAACAATGGAAAGTTGTCGGGAACGTTATTCGCCTTTATGCACTATATATACAATTAGAGGAGCATAACATTTTATTGCTCCTTAGGTTTAAAATGTCATAACTGAAGATATAGATTCTAAAGTGAATATACCATTAGTCACATCATAGGTTCTTATAAGATATATGAACTATTTAAAAGATAACGGTAACTGGTCCAGATGATTCAAACCTTGGGTAACTTGTTAAAAGATAAAAACGGACCTGGTGCACAAGTTAAAAACTTAAAATTGTCATTTGACTTTAGTATCAATGGTAAAGGACGTGGATTGATGTAGAGTAGGAGCTGAATTTGTATGTGATTTGCTTGATATTTTGGTACTTATATTGCTTTATTCGAATATGGTTTGCTTGATATTTTGCAACTTATATTGTTACTCTGAAAGCACCAGATGCATTTTCTTTCAAGCTTCTATTAGCAAAATGAAAAGTGAGAATTGTGTAGTTTGTTAACTATTCTACCTCACATTTTATGTAGGTCGTTGGAAGTAGAAGTCCTGATCATGAAAGTCCTCGACCGTGTCTTACTCCAACCGTATGAAGGAGGTAACAAAGGACACCGATAAATCCTTACCGGTAGCTTTCACTTTGTTCAATATTTGCTTAAGTGATTTTACAGAATTGTATTTTGTTAAAAAATATATTTTACTCGGTTTTTGTTTGCTTGATAGATGAAAATGTGGATATTACTAATTAGCATTTACCTTAAAGCTTTCATTTTGGTTTAGCTTTTGAAGTTGGATAAATTTACGAGACTCTGACGCAGTTACAATTGCAAAAGACACTAAGAAGCCCGTCAAATAAATGGCTATTTAGAGAGATACGCAGAATGAAAATTTTGAGCTAGCTTCATTTTCACATATGAAATTGATACCTCAGCAAAATACCTTTTTAAAGTCTTTTCTATGACATTTTTGTATTGGACTACCCCTTCTGTTGTTAGGTACATGCTCATGGCTTTTCTTCTTATCTTTTCATTGTTGCTTAGTTGAAGTAATGCTTATATTCTGGTTTATCCATCTTTTATCTGCCTTATCTTCTCTTTAATTCCAATCGGAGTTTTTTCAGGGATTCAAGATGCGCTATTCACTAACTGACATTTGTGGTTGCAGTTGGTTAAGCAAAGTTCTTGTCTTCTGTAAAGTCATTACTTGATCAGCAATGGTTATTACAACCACCATTTAGTTTCAATGCCCAAGGAATTAGGCACTGAACCATGTCTTAGATCGGAAGATAAAAGTTAGGATGTATGTTGTCGTTCTAACTTTGTGCATATTAATGCGAGTTCTCCTTACCGTGGAAGTGATTTTTTTTGAGCTCGATATGGATTTGGCATTTATGTTGATCAATATGTGTATAGGCCGATTGATGTTGCATAAGGCTACATAAGGCGCTTTTATCTTTAGCGAAGCAATGTAAGTTCCAGTTTGAAAAAAGTCTTTAAAAGGTTTTCACTACATTTGTTTCCTACCATGTAAAACTTCTACATCATTTTCAAGTTTTAAAAATACTGTCTCAACATATCCTATTTATGGTTACTCCCGTTTAAAATTCGAAAAAAACTTTTATGTTCAAGAAATTGACTTTTGTTGTTTGCTTCTTTTAACAGTTTGACTTGGATGCTTTTCAGGAATAGACGTGAAACATATTTGGTCTCACTGTGTCATGCACAAACTACTCCAAGTGTTTTGATGATGAGCTACAATGGATGCTTATGAACATGTGAGTGCATGTTTAACCACAAATAAAAAAGATATTACTTATTATAAGATAGAATATAAATGACTCCTACTTTGATTTGTGTATTCACATGCACGTAATATTATTATAATGGTTGAATGATACTTCATACCCATTATTGCTGATTTTGCAATTTAACACATAAAATTTAAAGTGGAATAATTTTATTCCTTCGAACATTAGATTTTTTAAGTGAAAATAAGAGACACATTTCTAAAATCAAACTTAATACACAACATCTAAAAAAAGATATAATTTACATCATTATTTTCAAATACTGCAATTTTCTTCCTTCAAATACCCATCTGCTCACGTTGGTTTTTCATATGTGGATGTTATTCTCGCATCCATAATTAAAATTTGCACCCCATTGATTATCAATTTTTAAAGTGCAATAATTTTTATAGAAACGGCAGATTAATAAATCCTTTTCACCATTAAATTACAAATTTTATTATCTTTCTAATTAGTGGTATTATGCATATATAAAACAATGGTTGGCCAAGTTAAATTGATGTTTTTCAAAATTTATGCAATTGTACGGTACGATTGCAGACAATTCAGTAATTATAGGCAATAATTGAAGAAAAATTTGCAATTATATGGTATAGTTGTACTTTTTCGCGATTACTTGAAATAATTACAGAAACGTCTGCAATTATTCCATTTGATTGTAGAAGAGTTTGCAATTATATGGATAATAGCAGAAAAGTCTACAATTATTCCATATAATTGCATAAAAGTCTACAATTATATGGAATAATTGCTGAAATTTGAAGAAAAATTGATGATTATTTCATATAATTGCAGAAAATGGTAAGTATACAGAATAATTGAAGAGAAGTCTACAATCATACGGAATAACTGTAGAGAAGTTTGCAACTAATCCATATAATTGCATAAAAGTCCGCAATTATATGAAAAATTGCTGATATTTGTAGAAAAATTGATATTTTTCAAAATTGCAGAATTCTCTGCAAATGTATGGAATAATTGCAGCCTTACTGCAAATACATTTTTTGGTATCAACAATGGACTCATTTTAAAGATTGTAAAATTTATGATTTTTTGGTGAAAACGGTATGCCGATCCGATATTTCTACAGAAAGTTATGTGCGTTTGAAATGCTAAAAACGTAAAGGGTATTTGGGTTTTTTGGTGCACACGGATTTGAAAATAAGGACTAGAAACGTAAGTTTATTTTGGAAAGGATGTTTTCTCTATTTTGAAACTTAATAGAGATATGAGCCAAACTATACTTTTTTTTAGTTTAAGTAGTTTAGAATATGGCACAACATGAATATTTATGATTTGATTGGTGTTAAAGTTATTCACAACATGATTAGTAAGAATTTTTTTTGTAATGTTAAAACGCATACAACATGCCCCTAAGATTTTTGTTTTCCATTTTTGTGCAACATGATTACCAATAGAGTATATCGGTGGAGTTAATTCACTAATTTGGGAATCTATATAATAAAAATGTTGTTTTTTTGTCCTCGAAATATCAATTAAAAATTTAAATTAAATCGATTAAGCCTACATTTATGGTAGTTAAATTATTAACAAGTTAGAATGATAATAATAGCAGATAATTATAATAATATAGCAATAAAGATGATGTCAAAGGTGAACATATATAAGACTCGGATTAGATTGAAATATACTGCTAGGTACGATTAGCTCACCACACACCTGATTTTGAATCGAGCTTACCATTTCGCAATGCATTAACTGGTTAATATGTAGTGTTCATTGCTGCATTGCGTGAAGCAATAAGCTTTTTAATAAATTTATATCATAAAAATGTAAGCATCACTTAAAAATATGATCTAGTAAATATATATTTTTACAAATTCAAAACGCTCTTTTACATATAT
This sequence comes from Allium cepa, assembly GCA_030765085.1. NCBI lineage: Eukaryota > Viridiplantae > Streptophyta > Magnoliopsida > Asparagales > Amaryllidaceae > Allium > Allium cepa. Next base: position 64,851,777 of record CM060939.1, read on the forward strand.
ACTAAACTTAATATCACTTAAAATAGAATTTAACAGGTAAACTTCCTATATATTTTCGCTCTTTATTAATTGCTAATATAAACAAAAATTCAAATTAACAAAAAAATAGTTGCAACTTAGAAATAAAAATTCAAACTAACTGCACATAATCCCAACGCAAAAACATAGCTAAATATTTATGCAAATCATTTCTCTTAAATATGTTAACACGTATAATTTGTAAAAAAAAATCAACTTATCCACAAAGCGTGTGCTTTCATCACGCGCGAAGCGTGTGCCGTAACATTCGTTTATAATTAACTGGTTCGAAACCATGCTACTTTAATAACTCTATCACTTAATGTTTTGAAACACACAATGTCTTAGTCAATGTCGGCTGTTTTAGTTTAACTTTTCAAGCAGGGTAGATTAGCATTAAATAATAGCATTATAAATGACTGTTTTTGGGAGGGATAAGATCGAGGAAACTTCCTGCATGCACTGCACACATTTGATTACTAAAAAACAAAAACTATTCACACATTTGGTGTCGCCATAAAAAATTGCAGTCACATGAATGAAGTTTTGGTACTCCTAGAGGAATCAGCTGTTCATTTTCAAAGTGTGTAAAACACCATAATCCAGCTTGTACCAAATTCTAATATGAGGATTCTCGTCGAGCTCTCCACGAACAAGGAAATTCTTATTTTGTTTTCCGTTATTGTTGGAATTGTCCTATGCAAAATTATTCAGAAATTATATCAAGGTAATAATATTATACCTTTTTTTTATAAAATTCCATTCTTAAACGTTAGAAATTTCTATATTAGTTTGGTGTTTTACTAATTTCAGCCATTAATGCATTTGGATAAAATGTAAGAATGTTATTAATTTATTAGCTCAACATAAAAATTCTCTATTTTATCCAAATGCAGAGAAGTCTGAAATTAGTAAAACATCAAACTAGTATAGAAATTTGTAACGTTTATGAATGGAATTTTGTAAAAAAAGGTATAATATTATTACCTTGATATAATTTCTGAATAATTTTGCATAGGACAATACCAACAACAACGGAAAACAAAATAAGAATTTCCTTGTTCTTGGAAAGCTCGGCGAGAATCCTCATATTAGAATTTGGTACAAGCTGGATTATGGTGTTTTACACACTTTGAAATTGAACCGCCGATTCCTCTAGGAGTACCAAAAACTTTATTCATGTGACTGTAATTTTTTATGACGATACCAAATGTGTGAATAGTTTTTGCTTTTTAGTAATCAAAGGTGTGCAGTGCATGCAGGAAGTTTCCTCGATTTATCCCTCCCATAAAACAATCATTTATAATGCTATCATTTAATACCAATCAACCCTTCTTGAAAAGTTAAACTAAAACAGCCGACATTGACTAAGCCACTGTGTTTTCCAAAACATTAAGTGATAGAGTTATTAAAGTAGCATGGGTTCGAACCAGTTGATTATTAACGATTGTTGCGGCACACGCTCCGCGCGTGATGATAGCACATGCTTCGTGGATAAATTGATTTTTTTACGAATTATATGTGTTAACATATTTAAGAGAAATGATTCGTATAAATATTTAGCTATGTTTTTGCGTTGGGATCATGTGCAGTTAGTTTGAATATTTATTTTAAGGTGCAACATTTTTTTGTTAGTTTGAATTTTTGTTTATATTAGCAATTAATAAAGAGCGAAAATATATAGGAAGTTTACCTGTTAGATTCTATTTTAAGTGATATTAAGTTTAGTATATATGTGAAAGAGCGTTTTGAATTTGTAAAAATGTATATTTACTAGATCCTATTTTTAAGTGATGCTTACATTTTTATTATATAATTTTATTAAAAAGAGTATTGCTTTACGCAATGCAGCAACGAACACTACATATTAACTAGTTGATGCGTTCCGAAATGGTAAGCTCGATTTAAAATCAGGTGTGTGGTGTGCTAATCGTACCTAGCAGTATATTTCAATCTAATCCGAGTCTTATATATATTCACCTTTGACATCATCTTTATTGCTATATTATTCTAATTGTTATATTATTATTATCATTCTAACTTGTTAATAATTTAACTACCATAAATGTAGGCTTAATCGATTTAACTCAAATTCTTGATTGATATCTCAAGGACAAAAAGCTGCGTTTTTATTATATAGATTCCCAGATGAGCGAATTAATTCTACCGGTATACTCTATTGGTACTCATGTTGTACAAAAATGGAAAACAAAAATCTTAGGTGCATGTTGTATGCATTTTAAAATTACAAAAAAAATTCTTACTAGTGAATAGCTTTAACACCAATCAAATCATAAATATTCATGTTGTGCTATATTCTTAACTACTTAAACTTAAAAAAAAGGATAGTTTGGCTCATATCCCTGTTAAGTTTCAAAATAGAGAAAACATTCTCCCCAAAATAAACTTACGTTTATAGTCCTTATTTTCAAATCCGTCTGCACCATAAAAACCTAAATACCTTTATGTTTTTAGCATTTCAAACGCACATAGCTTTCTGTAGAAACATCGGATCAGCATACCGTTTTCACCAAAAAAATCATAAATTTTACAATCTTTAAAATGAGGTCGATTGTTGATACCAAAAAAAATCTTATTTGGAGTAAGGCTGTAATTATTCCATACATTTGCAGAGATTTTTGCAATTTTGAAAAACATCAATTTTTCTTTAAATGTCAGCAATTATTTCATATAATTGCGGACTTTTATGCAATTATGGATCAGTTGCAGACTTATCTGCAATTATTTCTTATACTTACCATTTTCTGCAATTATATGAAATAATCATCAATTTTTCTTTAAATGTCATCAATTATTCCATATAATTACAGAGTTTTATGCAATTATATAGAATAATCGCAGACTTTTCTACTATTATTCCATATAATTGCAAACTCTTCTATAATTAAATGAAATAATTGTAGATGTTTCTGTAATTATTCCAAGTAATCATGGAAAAGTGCAACTATACCATATAATTGCAAATTTTTCTGCAATTATTGTATATAATTGCTGAATTATCTGCAATCGTACCGTACAATTGTAGAAAATTGGAAAAACGTCAATTTAACTTGGCCTACCATTGTTTTATATATGCATAATACCACTCATTAGAAAGATAATAAAATATTTAATGGTAAATTTTTTTATTAATTCGCCGTTTCTACAAAAATTATTGCGTTTTAAATATTGATAATCAATGTGGTGCAAATTTTAATTATGGATGCGAGAATAACATCCATACATGAAAAACCAATGTGAGCAGAGGGGTATTTTAAGGAAGAAAATTGCAGTATTTGAAAATAATGATGTAATTTATATTTTTTTAGGATGTTGTGTATTAAGTTTGATTTTAGGGACGTGTCCCTTATTTTCACTTAATAAATATCTAATGTTCGAAGTAATAAAAATATTCCACTTTAAATTTTATGTGTTAAATTGCAAAATCAGCAATAATGGGTATGGAGGATCAAATTGATAATAATATTACGTGCATGTGAATACACAAATCAAATTAAGGAGTCATTTATACTCTATCTTATAATAAGTAATATTTCTTTTTTATTTGCGGCTAAACACGCACTCACTTGTTCATAAGCATCCATTGTAGCTTGTCATCAATGGGTGAAAACACTTGGAGTAGTTTGCACATGACACAGTGAGGCCAAATGTGTTTCGCATCTATTCTTTAAAAGCACCTAAGTCAAACTATTAAAAGAAGCAAACAAAAAAAATCAATTTCTTGAACATAAAAGTTTTTTCGAGTTTTAACTGGGAGTAACCATAAATTGGATATGTTCGACAATATCTTTAAAACTTGAAAATGATGTAGAAGTTTTATATAGTAGGAAACAAATGTAGTGAAAACATTTTAAAGATTTTTTTCAAACTAGAACTTACATTGCTTCGCTAAAGACAAAAGCGCCTTATGTAGCCTTATGCAACATCAATACCGGCCTATGCATATATTGATCAACATAAATGCCAAATCCATATTGAGCTTAAAAAAAATCACTTCCAGAGTAAGGAGGACTCACCTTAATAAGCACAAAGTTAGAACGATAACATACATCCTAAATTTTACCTTCCCATCTAAGACATGGTTCAGTGCCTAATTCCTTGGGCATTGAAACTAAATGGTGGTTGTAATAACCATTGCTGATCAAGTAATGACTTTACAGAAGCCAAAAACTTTGCTTAACCAACTACAGCCACAAATGTCGGCTAGTGAATAGCGCAACTTGAATCCCTGAAAAAGCTCCAATTGGAATTAAAGAGAAGATAAGGCAGATAAAGGATGGATAAACCAGAATATAAGCATTACTTTAACTAAGCAACAATGAAAAGATAAGAAAAAAAGCCATGGACATGTACCCAACAACATAAGGGGTAGTCCAACACAAAATGTCATAGAAAATACTTTAAAAAGGTATTTTGCCAAGGTATCAATTTCATCTGTGAAAATAAGCTAGCTCAAAACTTTCATTCTGTGTATGTCACTAAATAGCCATTTATTTGTCAGGCTTCTTAGTGCCTGTTGCAATTGTAACTGCGTCAGAATCTCGTAAATTTATCCAACTTCAAAAGCTAAACCAAAATGAAAGCTTTAAGGTAAATGCTAATTAGTAATATCCACATTTTCATCTATCAAGCAAACAAATACCGAGTAAAATATAATTTTTAACAAAATACAATTCTGCAAAATCACTTAAGTAAGCAAACATTGAACAAATTGAGTGGCATCTCATTTTAAAAGCTACCAGTAAGGATTTATCGGTGTCTTTTTTTACCTCCTTCATACGGTTGGAGTAAGACACGGTCGAGGACTTTCATGGTCTGGACTTCTACTTCCGACGACCTACATAAGATGTGAGGTAGAATAGTTAACAAACTACGCAATTCTCACTTTTCGTTTTGCTAATAGAAGCTTGAAGAAAATGCATCTGGTGCTTTCAGAATAACAATATAAGTTGCAAAATATCAAGCAAACCATATTCGAATAAAGCTATATAAGTACCAAAATATCAAGCAAATCACATACAAATTAAGCTCCTACTCTACATCAATCCATATCATTTACCATTGATACTAAAGTCAAATGATAATTTTAAGTTTTTAACTAGTTCACCAGGTCCGTTTTTATCTTTTAACAAATTATCCAAGGCTTGGATCATATGGGCCAGTTACCGTTATCTTTTAAGTAGTTCATATATCTTATAAGAACCTATGCTGTGACTACTGGTATATTCACTTTAAAATCTGTATCTACAGTTATGGCATTTTAAACAAAAGGAGCAATAAAATGTTATGCTCCTTTAATATTTAATACTAATCTTGTTGACTAACCTATCCGCTTATGGAGGGAAAGACAGAATTACAATGGAAATGTTGGTTTCTAAACGTAATAAAAAAAGAGATAATTTTTATAGTAAAAGCCAGCATACTTAATCCACTGAAAATGCTTTCGCATATCGCACACCAAATGTGACGCCTCTATGTTTTTGGTTTACACATAAAATCCCCATATTGTTGTATTTTAGCCGACTATTTTTATAAGAGGCAAGCTCTTAAATTTTTTATACATAAAAAATGCAAAAGAGTGTCCAAAATTTAATATATTGTTGTGTCATAGTTAACTCGTTGTATATGAAAGATTTTGCGTAGATCTATGGTTAATTTTATTTTCATATGGATGATTTGCAAGTCTAGTTCTCAGCATAGGCAAAAGGTTTATGAGAACATTTTCCACAAGAAATGAAATGATGATTGATTTCACATGAATTCGCCCTCGGTCAATTATTGTACCCTCCCTTTAACTTAAATTCGATAAAATTATCTCCCACTTTAACCTAAGGATATTTTGGTACAACATGAAGTACAAGTCTCTTTCACTACGCTAAATTAACCATTTTAAAACATTTAGGTAGTGTTTGGTTTACATTTTTAATTTTGGATTTTCATCCATGCTAAAATGCACATGATGCATGTATATTATGAAAAAATGACCAATTTAGAAAACAAAGTTAACATACAAAATAGAAAACAACTTTTTTATTTTTATTTTTCATGTTTTGAGAAATAAGAGGAGCACGAGAAACAATCCATCATTCCATCGTTCCTCCATCCACTTTGTGGTCTTCTCCATCTTCCTTCCATCGTTCCTCCATCCACTTTGTGGTCTTCTCCATCTTCCTTACATCCTACCGTCGTCCCTTCAATCCTTTCATATTTTGTAATAAATGTTGAAAACTCAAAACTCATTTTAAACCGAACAGTGTCTTTGTTTTTCCAATTTCTCGCTGTTATTTCCATTACTAATTACCAAATGGATTTTCATATTGTTTTATACGAATAACACTTATAACCGGGATGATATTTGGTAATTCTGTAAATAAAATAAACTAACTTGTTTAAATTCCTAATTTATCTTTTCTATTTACAATACCCCATTCTCATCAGTTCTCTCATATATTTAACTTTCTCAATCCTGGTGTTCTTTGCCTTAGATATCAAGTAATAAATTAATTGAATGAACATTTAGAATTGGCCTTGGATTCTATGGTTTGCTTAACAGGAGTTGAACTTGAGCATTGTTTATTTTTTCGATAAAATTCAAACCGAAGAATCCTGGTTTATTTTTTATAGCAAACATTTTCATCAATGTATGTCGTAACAGTGGTATGTTATTATATATCATAGTAGTTAAATTAACCTTAGTTAGTAAAAAACACACACTACTAGAAAACCTTCTTTTAGTAGCATTTACTGGTGGCGTTTAAGGCCAAGTGCAACTATACTTAATCTTCATTTATATTTTATTAAGCTTCAACGCCACCGAAAAATATTCAGCTTGCCCGCCTATTTTTTATTTCACCGCGCTACTTCGGTTATACACAAAAATTATGTCCTAGAAATAATATCCATTTCTTAAACATTATTCATCTATCTCCCTTACCCTAAATAATTTCCTCCTTCATGTTACCCTAAATCGATCGATCACGATAACACCAAATGATGAGGTTGTTGCCCCCGCTTAAAGTCGAAGTTCGGGTGGAATCTTGAACCACCGTAGAGGAGTTGTCATCGAGATCTGAAAAATGAGTTCGTTGCCACTGTAGAGGAGTTCGTGCTGTTGCCATCAAATTGTATATGCCATCGCCTAATATCGAGTGCCTCTACCTCCTGAGAGATTGTTGTCACCTGGGAAATCATAGGTTTAAACATTGCATTCAGTTTTATGGTCAAAATAAGATGAGGTAAAGATTGCATTCAGTTTTTACTATAACTTAAACTGATTTACAATTTTTGGTTGTTTATTAATTTTGGTAGCCTATAATTTTTGCTGTAGTGGATTGATAACGAAGGAAAAACATCATTAATGTTGGTTTTCTTGAGGCCCGATTTGATTAGTGTTGATAAAGTCTTGATTAATGCTTTAATTGCCTTTTTTCCGATTTGTTGTTGATATACTTTCAGTTTGCATTCAGTTTGCACCTACGTAGCTAGGAATCCGTTTTAATTGTCTTAACGGTAATCATTTAATTAGATAGTTAGCATATTGCTAGTTCTGTGTTTAGAATGAAGTTGCTTGTAGGATAGTCATTATATGACGGCCAGTTATATTTACATAGAAGTTGATAATCGAAAAGTGGACATATATATTCCTGATTCATAGGTTGTTTTGCATTCTATTTTAAGCATTATTGGATTGTATCAGTTTAGAAATGAGAAAATAGACCGTTCATATTGAGCATTTCAACTGGGGTGAAGTTAGAGTTGTTCAGTGGAAATTCTTGTATAAATTAGTAAAATAATTTCAGAATTTCAATGTTGATAAAATCAATAGCCTCTCCTGTAGTTGTTTTTAGAGGTTTAATTTGTCACTGGCCAATTCTACTTTAATCAAGAAGTATGTGACATACACAATTATTTTGTTTGATTTAACTAAATACTTTCTATCTTAGGTTATTCATATGAATGTTGAGCGGCATGATTTCTACATAAATGAATGACTTGATTACCTCATGTTTCACATTTACTAATTATGAAACCTTTTCTGTTGAGTCATTTTGTTAGTATTTTTACTATCCTTTTGATTAATCAAAATGATCCGCATTTCTGTTGAGCCTTTTTGCTTGTATTTTTATTTTTTACTATCCTATTGATTAATCAAAATGATCGGCATTGTTGTTTGAAAAAAATACTTCATTTACTCTGTTCTAGTTATAACATTAATCTAGCTACTATTTTTGCTAAGTTTAACTTATAACAATTTTCTTTTTCTAGTTATCAAATTTATTATTCAATAGGTAATCTAATGACTCTAATCAGTTCCTTTCGTTATGAAAGCTCATTTAAATATTTATTATTTTGCTGCTGCAAAACTACATGCATTCGAAAAACAAAAAATCTATTCTAATGCATATTGTATTTTATTTTTCAGACTCTTTACTTCCGTAGATGATATATTTTGTTCATTCGAAGGGCTCTTTGAAAATTTATCTCTTCTGACACAACAATACGGATTGGGCAAGAGAGCCAGTGAAGCAACTGTTGTCATTGAAGCTTACAGGACACTGAGGGATAGGGGTCCTTATCCTGCTACTCAAGTCGTGAGACATTTCAGAGGGAAATTTTCTTTTATTCTGTTTTACAGCTCAATAAAATCAACCTTCATCACTGTAGTGAGTAGGACTTAGCACAACTGTTATGTTTGTTTTCTCATAATTACATATTTATTTTTGATCGAGTAGATACTAGGTAGTTCATTGTCAAATCATGTCAAATTAACAATAAAAACCAACGCAGTTCATATCTACTTACTATGTCTGCGTGATCGGGAAATATTGCATGGTCATTATACTGAGAACTATAGGCAATATCTGCAACAATAATATGCACAAAACATGTCTACTACAGTAACATCTTTATTCACTCATTTTTTTATATTTAAACAGGATAGGCTGAAGTTTGTGTGCAACAACTTAATTTGTTAAAAATGCAGGATTTTGAAGGTGGAGTTCCTTTCTTCTGGGAAGCTGACCCAGAAGGTAATATGGTTCTTTCTGGTGATGTGGAAATTGTGAAGAAAAGCTGTGGAAGATCTTTTGCTCCATTCCCTAAAGGTAATTGCTGTATAACTATCTACTCCATCACCTAATGTAGTGATTATGAAATATATACGTATTTGTTTTTCTTATAAAATCCAGTGGCTAACCCTTCTTTTTAGGATATCTCCTACAATCTCAAAGTTCAAAAAATTGCAGTATTCTGTGAAATGAAGGAAAGACCTTGTAATAGTATGGCTTACACATTTATATTTGATCAGGTTGTTTCTTCACAACTTCTAAGGGTTTACAAAGTTATGAGCATCCTCTGAGTGAAGTTAAGGCAGTACCCAGAGTTGATAGTCAAGGGGAAGTATGTGGTGCAAATTTCATTGTGGATGAAACGTCGAAAAAGGATATTTTAGGAATTCCAAGGGTGAGCAGTGGTGCAGATTGGTCTTCTCATTATTAGCATGTAGTTGATATTCATTCTATCCATCAACATGGTATCTTGCTATGATCTGTTCGGTACTTAAAGTTTTTTTCCACCAGTTTACATTTGTGTTATAGTGATATGTGTACATGCTTAAAAATGACAATGAACTATTAGTGGATATCAGCTTAACTTACGTGTTAGTTGATTACGAATTAAGTGCCATTAAAACCATTATATTATGTCTTCATTCCTTACTAACAAAAGGTTGAATGATCCATGTACACGGAATGCTTCTTTTTTTAAGACCCATTCTCTTGTAAGGAAATTCTTAAAAGAGAATGACAAGGTGATTGACGACATGCGATGAATACTGTAACCTATTTCCAATTGAAATTCCAAAAGAAAAACAGCACGAAATCAAAAGCTATTGCGACTAATTGTGCTTGAATAATGGTCGCGGTTGAAGGTGATTCAGGCGTTGTTGAGGAAGAGTTGAGGAACGAGGTGGAGCGTTGAGGTTGAATGGATTCCGGATTCGCGTTGTGGTCCGGTTTTGGGTATTCAGGTGATTGACGACATTGGTCTGTGAACAGCAGGTTTTGGGTTCAAGATGATTGGGTCTGGGTACTGCTGGGTTGATTCGGCATTTGTAGGAGATGAGAGGTGAGTTGAACAGGGGGCAACTGCAGTTTGAAGCAGAGGCACTTGTAATCTGTGGCAATATGGTAGTTGCTCGCAGTGAGATACGTAATCACAATCAGGTAGGCAATGTAATTGCTTGCATAGTGATGGTATATATGAATTGTTGAAGTGTAACAGCAAGCAGAGAGGTTGCAGTTCTATAGTGGTGAGTATAATATGGATATGGTGAAGGGGGATGGTGATGCACAAAGGCAGTTGACAGAGCGGGAGAGTATGAAAATTTGGTTGATGATTGGTTATGGTAGCTGCGGCAGTGGTAAAAGGTGAGTATGGAAATGCACGGCAGCTTGGGGGTTGATTATGGATGTCACTGATTTGTTTAATGTATGCCGAAGTTTGAGGTGATGATCGCTGCAGTTATATATCAGAGGAGTGGCAAGTATGTGTGGTATAGTAGTATGTAGCATCAGGAAGGAATGAGGTTGGTGAAATAGTGGTTGTGTTGCTCTGGTTTTGGTAGAGAGGTGAAGGCAGACAAAATAGGTGGTAGCCATGAGTAGTAATGGTTGTTTTTTAACCATGGGTAGTTGTAGCATTGTGAATGCTAGTGGAAATATGCAAAAGTGAAGGTTTCGGTTAGTTGAAACAGTGGTGACTACTATTGTTTTTGATGATGGTATTCATGTGGCAGTGGTTTTGATGGTAGGCCAGTGGGGTGATGAATAGTAGAGTGGTTGTACGTAGGTAGTTCTTGTATGACGGTAGGGAGAAAGAGGCAGTGGGCAATTGTAACATCAGTGATGATTGAAGTGTTGTGATGTTGTGGACGAGAGGATGAGAGAAGTGTTATGGACGTTCCAGATACTTTTCCATATTTTATAAGATTTAATTTGACCATAGTATTGAATACACAATCTGCCCATAGTACTGAATACACAATCTGCACATAGAATGAAATCCAGTCAGACTTCTAACCCAGTTTTGATCTGAATATCTGTGTAAATTGAAAATTGTGTATTCGTTGGGGAACTATATAGGATGCATATAAAAATAGAACAATTTTTGTTAATATGTGTTAATATAGAATATCGAGTTATAGATTACATGATTTTCATATATACATATATATATATATATATACATATATATACATATATATATATACACATATATATACATATATATACATATATATATATACATATATATATACATATATATACATTGTTGATTGTTAAACTCGTTTGCAGGTAATTAGCTATTTCGAAGCGAAGACTGTCAACAACAAAGAACTATTGGTAATCAAGCAAGAACATGGATTTAATTGTTATATATGTTGTCATATTTTGTTAGTACCATTTTTGGAAACTTGTCGGTGAATGTTTGTAGTATGTGACTTATTTTGTTGAAAAACTACCATCGAATTGATTATGGATATTATATTTGATTGTGAGATTAGCATGTTTTTGCAATTATTTGAATATGATGATCATATGATTGATTGTTTGTATATGCTAATTATGTGATTTAATTGTTTGTTTGAATATATGAAAATTATGCGATTGATCGTTCGTTTTAACATAAACAAAAAATGTAACCAAAAAATGAAGACTTATGGTAGCGTTTTTTTAACCCTACATAAAAAACCTATAGCTGCATTTAAAAGTGACTTTTGGTAGCATTTTTTAAATCCTACAGAAAATACCTATATTTGCATTTAAAAGTGACTTTTGGTAGCGTTTACTACAACGCAACAAAAAGTTTTAGACTTTTAGTTGCATGTCGTATAGCAGCGTTCTCTAAAACGCTACCATAAGTTATGGTAGCGTTTTTTCAACGCTACCAAAAGTCTTTTCTGGTGTAGTGACAAATGGTTACTGTAACGATTCGACTTTTGGACCCTCGAATGTCGACACTAAATACATCCACGGTATTTGTTTGTCGAGCACCCAAGTGCCGGAAAGATGAATTGTTAACGTAAATAAAAGAAAACGAATAGAATAGGAAAAAAAGAATACAATATTAGAATGTCATAACGGAACAGTTATCGATGGAATGATACAAATGGTGATTCTGAATACAAAAACATCAGAGTTACTAAAACCTAAGTACTACCATCAGTCCGGACAGCTATAACAACATGTCCTCACATATGCTGATATACAAAAATGTAGTTGAAATAAGAATACTACGGTTGATAATCCTTTAAACCTTCTCTATAAGCTGCAAAGCGTCCAAAGCTAAATCTGGAAATATACACGGGCTGACCCCAGTATTATAAGAAAATAACATCCGGATTCGTTTGGTAAACCAGCGTGAGAAACTCAAACATGTATGGCAAGTAACAATAACCATCGAGACCGTATGTATTTCCATAACAATTTTTCCTTCAAAGAAACCAATCATTCATTAAGTTTAACATATAGTGATATAATAGATAATGTCTAGAGTGTAGCACATAAATCACATCAAATAGTTGTCGTGTGAACGCTAGAACAGTAATAGGTATACAGCCATTATCGCTAAGACACGATCTCATAATGGATTTTCTCGTAGAGATCTCCTCGGTTCTAACTGACTCCAAACTCCATGACAAGGATCAAAAACTACCTTCAGAGCAATATATATCTTTAGATGGGATATACTCTTAGGTAAATGTAACCAAACCATCCACGGTGTGTGATCCGAGCCATACCAACGTCCAGTACCAACATATCGATAAGCATATCTAGACATGAAGTTGATATACCATTTAGGTTGCTAAACCGCCCGACCAAGTCCCTTCTCCGTTTTCCGTTATTTTCCCGATGTCGAGGCTACGTTCGGCATTTCCCACACGAGTCTTCATCATTCAAACATAACACGAATCCCAAATTTTATTTCTTCATCTTGAAAAGATCAAAAATCACTTCACGGTTTCGAGTATCTCGAACAGATCTAGAATCTCCGCATAGGTTCCCTACATAATTCCTCAGACGAACGCTAACGTTATTCTCTCTCTTGGAGTACTCTTTAAGATAGACAGTCCCAATGATAGCATCGTTCGAAATATTAATTTCGACCTTTCACCTGGACTTAACTTTAGAATAGTCAGTTCAACTCTATTACATTCCATGTCACAACCGTTTCCAGAACATAGGCTACGTATATGGTTTTGAAGTGGTTTCGGGTTTGAGTCATCTCACATAAGTACACACTTTCTATTTATCGGACTCTCCAAAACCAATCAATGAATTTTCGGTTAACTCAATTCCTATTCTCTCAAAAGTAAGTGAAAGTTAGAGACGTTTCGTACCACTACTTCTGTCACGGGATTCTTATTGGTATGAAATCGCGAAGCCTTTCAACAACTTCCTAAGTCATATTAGGTCATGTTTGATAATCGACTTATCTAGTCAAAATAATTTCTTATACAAATCATGATATGTATGCTTAACTCGTTTTCGACATTCCAACTCAACTATTCCTTCCCCAAGAGCGAGACCAGGTAAGTTTGGATACTGGTTGCTCCAAGCTTTGCCTAAACACTTTATTCTTGAATCTCACAAATAGACAAGTCTATCTTGTCGGCTTTTAGTGTTAAGTATAGTATTAATTATTTTCATAAATAATAAGAAATCAACACGTTTTCGACATTTTTCAACTTACTATTCCTTGGTTAAGAGGGAAGCCCGGTAGGTTAGAGCTTTATTGCTTTGTCCCTACTCGACATCAATCTTAGCTCTCACAAATAAACGAGCCTTATTTAGTCGGCTTTTAGTGTTAAGCATAGTTAATCACTTCATAATTAGTAACCAAACAATCAACCATTTGGCCATCTAGAAATTCTCACCCCTTTCTAAACCTATTGTTCATACTTTCAAAATACTTGAAAATACTTATAATAGGTTTTAAAATATTTATCCAAAATTTTACTTGAAAATAACAACTTTACAATTTTCCTCAAAACTTGTAAACTAAATGTTTTGAACAAAATATCTCTATTTTAAAAATTCACAATTAATTCTTAAAAATTCATATAAATCTGAAACTACTTTTAAAACATTATAATATGAGTTAGGCAATATTTTTAAAGAGAATGAAACAAAGCGCTCAAACTTAAAGTTCCATAACAATTACCAAATAGATCTTTATGGATAGCAACAAACATACACACACAGGTATATATATATAAGACATTATAAATATGGCAAGAAATCCCTATGGATCTCTCTACAAAGTTCCATAACAATTGCCAAAAACAAGGCAATTCCAAACTACTTCTATAGCCACTATCGTCATAAGTGCACTTCTAAATCCAAGTCATACTCCAACCTATGCTAGAGTACAACCTATGTGCTTTGTTCAAGGCTACTCACAAGTCATATAAGTCCATTCAAGTCCATTCCAAGTTTGTTCAAGTCCATATACATGAATCTTATGTGTCACTTGTTTCAAAACAAGCACCCAAATCAATGTTATAACATATGTCACTTAACAATTCAAACAATATTTAATATAATCAAACATCAATATATATATATATATATATATATATATATATATATTTGTGATATTTTCCATTCAAAGTGATGTGTTAACTCACCATTAACCACACAATTAACTAATATCCAAGAAACAAAGTTCGAATCCAAGCTAGCTACACCTGTTCTTCCTTTCTTTCTTGCATTTGCCTTGCTCCTTTGCCTCCTATCCTTGCTTTTAGCTGACGGCCTCAACTCCTAGGATGGGTTTGGTTTTGCTTTTTCATAATCTAAATAGACAAAAAGGTGTTGTTATGTGGTGGTAAGGCCTCACTCTAAATTTGAGGTGATTTTGAATTAATTTGCAAACGATTTGCTTTAGGAATTTAAGACGATAAAGAAAAAGATGACATTGAATATTTTCTCTTAAGCTTTGAAATATTTGAGATATATCTCCTAAGGGTGCACCCCTCTTTATATAGGCTTAAGAATGATGGTGGAAGAAGAAGAAAAAACCCTCAAAACCCTAGTGTTAATTACATGTATCACTTCTCCTTTACCATATGCTTAACACTTAAGCATTTCCATATTTGCTCATTTCCTAACATCTTCCCTTAGATCATGCATAGCATCATCCGCAAAGTTTATTTTCATAAATGGAAAAAAGTTTTTATTTCATTAAATTTATTTCCTCAGCAAATAAGCGTATGTAAAAAAAATCTATACAACATCTGATGGTTAAAAAAGTTGTTTATCGATTCAACGATTTTTGGATCGTTATTTTTCCAAAGAATATATTTTTGTTAACAACTTCCAAAATATGTTTTTTATCATATTAATTAAATGATGCTTAACAACGTTATAAATTCATTTTTTACACTTTATTATATTTCAGAATGTTTCGATATTCAAAGACGAAGTGTCCGAAATTCGGATCACTTCATTCTCCCCTACATAGAACATTTCGTCCTCAAAATTCAAAAAAGAAGGATAATCAAAGAAGATAGAAGAACAAGATATATATATATATATAGCACCGCTAAAATTGCATACAAGCTAAACTACAAACCAAAATGCATACTAAGCGACTCCACCTCAAGTGGTGAGTACACTACAAAAGAAATACGATCCGGAAACTGTAGCGTATAAGCAACACTAGATGAATCTCCTTCAAATGACCTTCCTTCTTCCTCTTACCACCCTGAGCATCATTGCTCGATGGCACTTCTAAACTTAACAAAAGAATAAGAACACAAACACTCAAATAGTATTCAATTAATAGCAGCCAATGCTCATGGTTTGCTTAGATTCAAACCCTCTCATCGTCCAAGGACGATAAACACTGCACTAAGAATACCTTACGCTTAATAGCCTCAAGTTATTACCTAGACGATTATTCATGCTACCTCATAATAAATCAAAGATTCATTCTCCAAACTCTATACAACTCAACATACATCATAAAAATGTACCGAATCCCGTACGATGCACATGAACCATCCATGTGCAATACCTGATCTGATCACTTGTTCAATCAAATAAATTTCACTTCCTAACTAGCATAGATCACTTGATCTCTCTAGTGCAGACGCAGACTTGCTTACTTGATTAGAAACCTCCGTTCTTCTTGCATAGCCATATGCTATGGCAAAAAACATCGGGATCGTACCAAAAACCGATATCAAGTGTTTGCTTTCAAGAATAAAAAAAATCCTCATTCGGACCAGTGCAAAATACCTTCGAAACATGTACTCAAATATTGGATTAAAAATAGTCATGCGAATAAAACGATCTACATACAACTTACATATTTATCATATTGATTTCTTAACTACACAAATTCCTTCTTAATCACATTCATTTATTCAATTAGCATATCTTTCAATACTAAATTATTTATGCATCATCTCATAAATCATAACTTCAAGTTTATAATCATCTTATAACTTAAGTCCATCCTTGTATAAGCCTCTTACATCCTAGGAGTATATACAAAAATCAAATTTGCAACAAGTATGATTAACAAATTTAAAACTCATTTTCACTTGCCATCTTCTCAATTCAAGTGTTGTATAAACTCAATTTTATATTTTTAAAAATACTTAACTATAAATTTTATAACAACTCGAATGTTTCCGATTATCCGAAACTGCCAAAAATTCCGTTTCATTTTAACAATAAATACTATCAAACAAAATACAATACTATGATGCACATATCATACTTTCCAGCTACATATGTCCATGAAATAACCTAACAAGAGTACTTTTAGAACTAAACACCGGTTTTCATTTCAAATCATTTAGAAATAATGTATACATATGTTTTGTAATATGATACTTTAGAATTTAAATCAAACTCAATTTTACCAAAACAATTTTGTAGAATCCCATACTTAGAAAGCTGAACACCAATGTCGATGATGTTGTAGTCATCACCAGAATTATTTTCAAGTAACAGGAGTGAGTTCAGTACATCTAAACCATACTTTTGGTATTTAACAAAACTGATTTCAAAGCATTATCAAATACTTTGTATACTAATACTAAATATCATGATCTTAATTTCCTACAATTTCCCAAATATTTACTTTCAAATAATATTGATATTATTTCCTCCGAAATCTTGGAAAATGTTTTCAAAGACATCGGGATTTAAGTTCTCAAATTCTTTATTTAAATCCTTTTAATTTATAAGCCATACTTATATAGAATTACTTTCTTATATAAATCATTTCACAAATATTTATTTCAAAATATTGTATTTTCCATTGGATTATAGTAAACATCTTTTACTAAATATTAACTTCTCACCCAATATTATCACTGAACTCCTCATAGTCAATCCGTGAAACTTAATTAACAAGGTGTTCATTCAATGTATCCACAATTGCTATCTACCCCCCTCCCCCATGATGTAGAAAGATAAAACTGCTCATAAATTGGACGAACATAAATCAATAACGAATAATAGTCAATGTTCATAACATGCCGAGCATAACTAAACCAGTCAGGCTTTCAGGGTATTAAACTTGAGAAGCACTAATATCTAACCAAACATGAATAGGCAAACTACAGACAGATAGTATACCCTCAAGACTCTACTTCCCCTTCTTAGCTGTAGAAATAGCAAAGATCCTAAGCTGCTCCATTTTTTCGAGCATAGTACAATCCTTGACAAAATGACATAGCTGATGGCAACTATAACAATCCTTTGGTGCAAACTGTGATACTTCCTCTATTGATGCCTTTACTAACTGCCTCCACCATTCTTCTTACAGTTCTTAGCGAAGTAGCTCTTCTGCCCACACCTATGGCAAATATGGTCGGACATAAACTTCAATTGCTAAAACTTCCTCTTATTGATCCTAACTGGTATCGAAGTAAGAGGCTTTGATGTAGAAACAACAAGATTCGATGCCAAACTCTCGAACCTCAAACCCATATTCACCAAATTCACAAAAGACCCATAAGGTGGTTTGTGATGTTCTCCTTGAACTCCAGATGCATTCCTGCGATGAACATCTCATTCCTCTTCAAAGGCGTATCTACGAAACTAGGTCCGAACTGAGACAAGGCATTAAATTATTTATCATACTTTGCCATTGACATGGCTCCTTGCTTTGGATTGATGAAGCTCCTACACAAAAAAAGTATTCCTAGCCTACAAACTTCATTACAAACACATCTTTAAATTAGGCCCAAGAGAAGTCGTTCTCTTGGACATCTGCGATGATAGAACTCCACCAATCCATGCCTACATCCGTCATATATCATGATGCCAACCTATGCTTCACTCGTCACCAAGCTCCGTATCTCCAAATATCCGGTCACATATTTTGAGCCAAGACCGGATTTCGATAATAGTCCCCACGCCACTAAAACTCTAACCTCCTAGACTTTCATAATCATGGAAAAGTGAAGCAAAACTCATCTGAGGCCTGACCTCCATGAGCTCCTCTATAATATTCATCTTTGATTCCTCAACTGGTGCAACATTCCTCTATGCTCAGTTCCTACCATTCGAGACAGTACTATTCCGACCACCTCTGTCATTGACACCTCTAGTACTCACAATGCTTACTACCTAATCAAAGTAAAACTTCTTCTAGGACATGAAATGATAGAGTTATTTCAAAGAAAGAATTCTAAGAGTGGATTGCGAAGAAAGAGAAATTTCTAAAGAATAAAGAATCTAGTTTTCAAAATATAAATATGCTTTCATATGTATTATACACTCGACTCATTCTAGAGTATCGTTTACCTTGTACCTAGTGAGCCATACCCAATCATAGCTAAGATGTTCACTCAACCTTGAGCTCCAATACCAATTGTAATGACCCAACTTCAATGAAAGAATTCTAAAAGTGGATTACGAAGAAAGAGAAATTTCTAAAGAATAAAAAATCTAATTTTCAAATTACAAATATGCCCTTATATGTATTATACACTTGACTCATTTTAGAGTATCGTTTACCCTATACCTAGGGAGTCATACCCAATCAAAGCTAAGGTGTTCACTCAACCTTGAGCTTCGATACCAATTGTAATGACTCAACTTTTTGACCCTTGAATATCGATACTAAATACATCCACGGTATCCATGTGCCAAGCACCCAAGTGTCGAAAAGACGAACTGTTAGGGTCAAAGAAAAGAAAAGGGATAGAACAAGAAAAGAAGAACACAATATCATAATCCCATAACAAAACGGTAATATATAATATCAAAGAAAAAAATACAAACAGTCAATCTGAATAAAGAAATATTAGAGTTTCAAAACATAAGTACTTTCATCAGCCCGGATAGTTATAACATGTCCTCACATATATTGATGTATAGGAATGTAGCAAAAGTAAGAATACTACGGTTGATCATCCTTTAAATTTTCTCCATAAGATCCAAAGCATCCAAAGCTAAATAAGGAAATATACACGGGGCTAATCCAAGCATTATAGGAAAATAACACTCGAATCATTTTGCTAAACCAACATAAAAAACTCAAATCATATGTTACAAGTAACAATAACCATTGGGACCGTACTGATTTTCGTAACAGTTTTCCCTCAAAGAAACCGACCATTTATTAAGTTTAATATATTTATATAGTGATATGATAGATAATTCCAGAGTATCGCATATAAATCATATCAAATGGTTGTTATGTGAATGCCATAAAAATATTAGGTATACAATCAGTACAGCTAAGGTACGTTCGCATAATGGATTTTCCTATGGAGATCTCCTCATATCTAGCCGAATTCAAACCCCACGACAAGGATCAGAAATTACCTTCCAAGCAATATATATCTCTAGATGAGATATACTCTAAGGTAAACATAACTGGACCACCGTTGGTGTGTGATTCGAGCCATACCAACTCCCGATACCAACATATCAATAAGCATCTCTAAACATAGAGTTGATTACCCTTAAGGTTGCTAAAACTCCTAGCCATGTCCTTTGTCTGTTTTCTATCATTTTTTTTATGTCGAGGCTACGTTCGGCATCTCTCACACGAGTCTTCATCACTCAAAAAAACATGAATCCCCAAATCACCACATGGATTCGAGCATCTCAAACAGATCGCAAATCACCACATGGATTTGAGCATCTCAAACAGATCTTGAACCTCCATATATGTTCCCTGCATAAGTCCTTGGACGAATGCTAATGCTATCCTCTCTTGGAGTACTCCTCAAGATAGACAGTCCCATGGATAGCATCGTTCAAAATGTTGACACTGACCTTTCCCATGGACTTAACCTTAGGATAGTCAGTTTAGCTCTATAACATTCCATTACACAACTACTTCCGGAATATAGACTGCGTTATGGTTTTGAAATGGTCTCGGGTTCAAGTCATCTCATATAAGTACACTCTTCCCATTTACTAGACTCTCCAAAACCAATTGATGAATTTCTGGTTAACTCAGTTCCAATTCTCTCAGAAGTAAGTGAAAGTTAAAGACATTTCATACCAATACCCCTCCATGGGGTTTCTTATTGGTATGAAATTGCAAAGCCTTTCGATAACTTCTTGTATTAGTTCAAGTTCGATAATCGACTAATCAATTATCTAGTCAAAGCAATTGCTTATATAAATCATGATTCATACGCTTAACTCGTTTTTGACATTCTAACTCAACTAGTTCTCGCACAGGAGTGAAGCCAGGTAAGTTTGGGCACTGGTAGCTCCAACCTTGCCTTGACACTTCATTCTTGAATCTCACAAATAGATAAACCTACCTTGTTGGTTTTTAGTGTTAAATATAGTATCAATGATCTCCATAAACAGTAAGAAACTAACATGTTTAACACTTTTCTGACATTTTCCAACTTGCTATTCATCGGTTAAGTGGGAATACTGGTAGGTTAAAGCTTTATTGCTCCATCCCTACTTGACATCAATCTTAACTCTCATAAATAGTTAGTGTTAAGCATAGTTAATTACTTTCCTAATAAGTAATTAAACAATCAACCATTTGGTTATTTAAAAATTCTAACCCCTTTCTATACCTTTTGTTCATACTTCCAAAATACTTGAAAATACTTATGATAGTTCTAAAACATTTATCCAAAATATTACTAGAAAGTAACAACTTCACAATTTTCCTTAAAACTTGAAAACGACATGTTTTCAACAAAATATCTCTTCTTTAAAAATCCACAATTAATTCTTAAAAATTCATATATATCTCAGACTACTTTTAAAATACTCTAATATGAATTAGAAAATACTTTTAATAAGAATGAAATAAAGCGTTCAAACTTAAAGTCCTTTTTGAAACATTTGAAGGTCCAAAATATCAAGGTTAAACATGGCAGTTTTGCACTAGTGATATTTTGAACGTTTTCTAGATGTTATTTAACTTTCTACCATTCAAGCTTTTGATTGCAACAAACATATATAAGACATTATAAATATAGAGAGAAATCCATATGGATCTCCCTACAAAGTTCCATAACAATTGCCAAAAACAAGGCAATTTCAAACTGCTTCTGTAGCGACTATCGCTATAAGCGCACTTCTAAATTCAAGTCATATTCCGACTTATATTCCACTACAACCTATTTTCTTTTTTCATGGTCTAATCACAAGTCATATAAGTCCATTCAAGTCCATCCCAAGTTTGTTCCACTCCATGTAGATGGATTTTATGTGTCACTTGTTTTAAAACAAGAATCCAAATCAATGTTTTAACATGTCTATTAACAATTCAAACAATATTTAATATAATCAAACATCAATATACACGTGATATTTTCCATTCAAAGTGAGGTGTTAATTTAACTTTAACAACGCAATTAACCAAGATCCAAGAACCAAAGTCTGAACCCAAGCTAGCAACACCTCTCCTTCCTTTTCTTCTTGCTTTGCCTTGCTCCTTTGCCTTCTTTCCTTGCTCATAACTCATGGCCTCAACTCCTAGGATGAGTGTGGCTTTACTTTTTCACAATCTAACTAGGTAGATGGTGTTGTTATGTGGTGTGGTAAGGTCTCACTTCAAATTTGATATGATTTGTAATTGATCTGCAAATGGTTTGCTTTAAGAATTTGAGATGAAGAAGAAGACCTTGAAAATTTTATTTTTTGCTTTAAAGTATTTGTGATTCCTAAGGGTGCACCCCTTCTTATATAGGTTTAAGAATGATGATGGGAAAAAACCAAAACCCCTCAAAACCCTATTAGCATTAATTACACATGTAACGACCCAGAATTTCAGTCATTTGAAATTCATATATTTAATTGATTTTAAATGTTCACAAGTAAATTTTATAAGATGAATAAATAATATTTCGAATATTATGATTTAATTGGATAATTAAATTGTTAATTGTATATTTGAAATTGAGGAAATAATTAGAATTTGGATATAATATGAATAAAAATAATTTATAAAGTTGAATTAAATCATATTTGAATTGGAATGATGTTAGATAACTTTTAAAATTAAATTAAAAATGGATTTGTAGAAATTGAATATTTTAATATTTAATCGACGAGTAAAAATAGCCATTTTTCAAAGGATCTCGGATTTCGGCGAAACTAGTTTCATTGGATCCGCAATGTTATATTATTGTAAGATTTAAAATTTTGTGTCAATCGGATTTACGGTTTGTCGCGTAGAAATCTGTTTAAGTGAATTTTAAATTTAAATTAGTCAATTTGAAAACCTATCTTCCAAATATGATCGAATTGGCTCCCGATATATATTCCATTGCGTTTGGAATAGGGGTAAAATATTATAAATGCCAGGCGGCACGCTTCGTTTGAAGTTCGAAAAAAATTTCGGGTGAATAGTGCGTGCGAATTTTCTATAAAAGGCCAACATTTTTTCTAATTTACATAAACCTAGGGTTAGAAACCCTAGCCGCCACTAAGCTTTTTAATGGCCAGAAATTGCGCAACTTCCTCCTCATTTATCTCTCAATCCATCGAGAATTTACTAAAACTTTCTAAACAAAAATCGAAGAGGGCGATGAGATCTACATTCTCAACGGCTGTGATCGAAAATGGAGCTACGGATTAACGAGAAATGGGATGCATTTGTGTTGCATTCGTTCATGTTTTTTGAGGTTGTGCAAGGGCCGAGCATGACCGGATTCACGGTGAAGGAGGAGCAAAAGACGGGCTTCGAAACGGAGTAGCTCAATCGTTGCATAGCTCGTCGATGAAGGCGCAACAACTAGGGTTTTATGGCGGCTCTATGGGTTTCACGAACGAAGCTTAAACGATATGAAGGAGAAGATGATGCACGGCCCAAATCTGATGTTGCATAGTTGAGCGGCCTGGATTTGTTTAAGGTTAAAATTAAAATAGAAATAGTAAATTAATTTATATCAATTCGTTTAAACTTTAAAACGCTATAATTTTTTGATACGAGGTCTGTTTCGCACGAAACGAATTGCATTAGGTTCATATGGACGAACACTGCATTATGGATCTAGACTGGGATTTGTTTAAGCTAGTGAAAATTTTGGGTAAAATTAAACGCTCGTTTAATTTTATTCGGAATAAAACGTTGAAATCGCGACTACAAGCAATGTGAGTACAACTCACTCTTTCTGACTCACTGATATGTTTATATAAGTGAGAAATAATATTATATAATGATTGATGATTGTTTGGATGATATATGATATAATGATTGATATTTGGATATATACCTGCCTAGTGGAGTAGATGACTTATACGTTCCCATGTATGAGCGGATGACCCTATGTACACGTGTCTGCCTTGAAGCGGACATTGTATACATATTCTAATATGTATATTTGTTGCAGGTGACAGGTTGGAGGGATCCAACTGGATTCCTCACCAGTATTGATTTATTTATAGATATTGTTATATATTCTGTTATCATATGATATATGATGTTTTGGTTGCCGTGATTGTTGTATTTAGTGCTGTTGCAGCATTGGGCCTATTTTGGAATTTTAAAAATGTTTAAGTGATGATTTTGAATTAAAAAGGATTTTAAAGTGATTTTGAAAATATATGTTTTGGTCAATTTTTGAATTATTAAGAAATGCCTTTATTTAAGTAAATAAAGGTGATAATTTTTATTGTTATCAAAATTATGTTGTTTTGGGAAATATAATCGAAGTGTGGTTTTTATGAAAAATGGAGTTAATGATTTTGTGAAATGGTTTAAATTGAGATTTTTTGACTAATATAAATGGTCTATAAAGAAGAATTATAAATTTGAATTTTTATAAATAAGAATAATTGAATTATAAAAGGAGTTTTTATAATTGTTAAAATGATGTTATAAATGGATTTTATAAAAGAAAACAATTTACGATTTGTTAAGTTATAAAATGAATGAATTTGTAAATAGAGAATTATAAGTAATTTACTTATAATTTGGATTTTTGGCACATAAATGGGATAAATGAGTTTGGTTAATAAAGTTATTTTATAAATTGAAGTTTTTGTATATTATAAATGGAATTTATAAACTTTGTTTTATAAATCCAAAATCTATTGAATTGGATAAGTTAATTATTATAGTTTATTAAAGGAGATATATCCATGATTTTGGATAGTGGATAATCCTTTAAATCAAATGTTGAAATAATAACGAATTTGGGTTGAGAAGAATATTCATGATTTTAGACAGTGAATAATATATTAAATAAATGTTTCACGAAGTGATATTTTAAATGGAATTAAAACGATTTAAAGATGTTTTAAAATGTGTTAAATTTCGAAACCATAGATTTCAACATTCATTGTTGAAATAGACGTTTTCAAGAAGTAAGGAAATGATGGACTATAACACTATTGCTATAGTAAATGATTTTCGAAAGGAAATGTTTTTGTATAGTATTGTGGTTTATATATCTATCTTATTTTCGAATCCCTATACTATTGATTTTGGGTTGTCGTAACGATATTTTACGCAACATCCGTTTTGACCCGAATAAATGTGTTTAAAGAGAATGTTTTCCTTATATAATAAAATATACACTTAATCATGTTTTAAGTATATTGAATATTTTCTAAGTGTTGAAAAAATATTGATTTGTGAATTACTTATTATTAAATAAGTATATGGAAATGTTTTCCAATATGGAAATGTTTTGAGAATATATCTTTTTAAAGATAATTTATAGTGAATATTTGGCAAGTGATTTAATTAATAAAAGATTAATTAAAAGGGCCCAGTGATTGTTATGGCGCTGAATATTTGTTTGCTTGCTTTGATAGTTAAATAGCCGACTATAAAATTGGCCAAAATTTTAGTTCCTCGACTTGATGTGGGAACTATTTTGTCGTACACTTAGTACATAGCCTACTGTGTAGGCTTGATTATCGTTTGTGTTGAGGATGTTGATTCGTATAGTGCAGAGTATTACTCCAATCTATCGAGCTTC
Organism: Allium cepa; assembly: GCA_030765085.1. Lineage (NCBI taxonomy): Eukaryota > Viridiplantae > Streptophyta > Magnoliopsida > Asparagales > Amaryllidaceae > Allium > Allium cepa. Next base: position 64,877,263 of record CM060939.1, read on the forward strand.
CTTCTTGGCCCGAAGGATAGCAAGTTGAAAGTTGGAGACGTGATAAGTCTATGAGACATAGTTTCTGTGTGAGGTTGAGAAACGCTTTTGCGTTGTTGGTGCGAAAAGACCGGGATCGGTTTATCCAAAAACCACTTCGGACCAACGTATATGCGACGATTGTGCAGGTTTCTTGTGATGATATTGATATTCCGGATTTTCATAGTGGGGGACTGCTTGTTGATCGTTTGTGGTTAAAATCCCAATATACATCCAGTAGCAGTGTTCTCTTTATTATGAAATATCCAATGCGAGGACTATTCGCTACTAATCCTAAGGATTTTCCGACAGGATGTGGTAGGAAAGTACCTTCGGTTTGTCCTGTTCCTGGACAACTTGTATGGATGTTTGTCTGACATTGCATTTTTAAAGATTATGTACATTAGTTTTTACAAACGTACATCAGTGGTGGCGGAGAAGGAAACTTCTCTTAGCTTAACACCCTTCTTGAGACGACTTAAGGGTTGTAATTTTGTGGAAGGAAATTAGTATCAACGAAAATGGCCGTGTGGCATTCTAAGTGATGTGATATGTGATTGTGAAAGGTAATCGTTACCTGTAGCCTCATCAATCGGAAATGACCCAAACAGGGTTAGATGCAGCAAGGCTAAGTGGGTCATTCCCAAGTAGGATATGATCATCCTCTTCTAGATATATCTTTGCACGCTATGACGTCGTGTATCTGATTATTGTGGTTTGTATGCTAGAGGGCCCTCAGTAAAGGTCGGTAATGACCGAAGGATGACATATTCGGTACCATCTAGTTATAGAGGTGGGCCGGTCTTGTGTTGGTAGAGAAACTTTGTGATGGTTTCTCGGTACATTCTTCTAGAGATGCACTGCCGGAAGGTAGTCCCTTCACCTTGTCATTTGTATAGAAATCAAAACTCCACTACGTCCCTGCCATTTTGATTGTATTACCCAATTGGGCTATATGCTGGAATTTAATCAATGTAACAATTTCGGCTATGATTAATATTATTTGTATATAGTAGACACTATTATAATATAACATGACATTTAATATGAAATGTTTTAGTTATGGTAATGTAAAAACATGTCCGTGTTTATGTGTGGACTTGTCTTACGAGATACTTTTGTTTCGATAAAGGAAAAGTTTGGTAATTTAATAAATTCAGTTGAGTGTATTTCTCATGCTGGTTTACCAGACTGATCCGGACGTTCTTCCCATTCAATGCTCGGGTCAGACCGAGTATATTTACAGGTCTAGATTCGATGCTTTTGGAGCTTCAGCAGGAGAGATGGAGAACTTCATTTTTGTACATCGGTTTTTCTTGATTATGATCAGCCTGAAAGGGGTTCTCGCCTCTTGTTAGGTAGCGAACGGATGACTCTTGCCCATACATGTCCCTAACGAGAAAGGGTTGGTTGTAGTCGAGAGGCTGGCTGTAAAAGCAAAGTGCGAGGTATCAGTGTGAGCTACGGTGGGTATTATCCACTGGTTGCATCCCGTCACACGTGGTATCAGAGCTTAGATTTTGTATATTCCTAAGCTTTGATGTGTACTCAGTATAGATAGGGACAGTAGCACCCTAGATTGAGTTTGAGTGCATTATATATATGAGCGCGTATTTATTAGTGAGTATAAATTATTTTATATTGTGTTTGCTTACCTGTTGAGCTGTTTGTGAATTCTGGTCGGTATGTGGGATGCCATGTTATCGATAGGGATTTCCAAACACTTAAACGAGGCAAGTCGACATAGTATTATTTTAAATTCGATAAATGATATAATTTTACCTCGATTATATTTTGTATATAAAGAAATAATTTGTCAGAAATATTAAAGTGTATATAAATGAATTATTGGCTGTTTTAAAATATAAATATATATAAGTCAATGGAAGCTGTTTGAATAATCTAAATAGAAACAACAATTGTAAGAGAATAAATTATATAAGCAAAAGAATTATAAATATGGAATTATAATTAAAATGATTTACAATTGTGAAATAATCTTATGTATAAGAAATGAAACTATTTGAGTTGTAAATGAAAATGAATTTAAACTATGAATTTGAAAATTTGAATCCCGTTGATTTTGAAAGTTGTTTTTTTTTTCAAAATTAAAGAGATGTATTGTTATAAATCTAAACAAGATAAATAAATTTGAAATGATCTTATATAAGTAAAGTGATAGTAAAATTATATAAGTAAAAGATTTATAAATGTGATTTATAAATATAAAAAGAAATTTTTAAAAGAATATAAAGCACTGAATTCACTATTGTTGCTGGAAAATAATAAGGGTGATGACTGTAGCATCATCGGTATCATTTTCGAGTTTCTGTGTGATGGATTCGCTACCAATAGTAAATTGAAATTGAAGTTTTGTTGTGATAAAAAAATTTGATTAAATTCATGTTGTAATTGATAAATATAAGTAAAATAAGTTTTGGACTTATAATATATGAGATAATAAAGATTTAGCTTTGGAAAAGTTGAAATAAATTTGAGTTAGCACATTAGATATGTGATCTAAAATTAAACGTAAGTGGTTAAGTGATTATATAATTGAATTTTAAAGATTAAATAATAGGTTGTATAACTTATAAAATGAGAAAATGTAAGCAAAACCAAATATTCAAATGGTTAAACTATTTTGTTAAGTAAAGCAAGATATGAATTTAAATAGTGAGATGAAATTTGACTTAAGTAAAAGTTAAATAAAATAGAATTTGAAATGAATTAGAGATAAACTTAAGTTGTATAGTGAAAGTGAAGGTAAATGAAATTGAAATGAAACATAATTTAAGTGATGTTAAATGAAGTTGATTTTGGTATCAAAGTAAATTAATAAAGTGAATTAAATGAATATGAATTTGAGTTATATAAGGAAATTCAACATGAAATGTATAATGAATTAGCATTAAAAGTGTTGCTGTTAAGAAGTTGTGAATTAATAATAATATTGGAAGTGTTGTATAAGAATTTGATTATAGTTAATACTAGAATTCAATCCAAATTGAATAATTGAATGAAAGTCAATTGAATGTTAAACCAGTTGAAATTAAAAGTGTTGAACCAAATTGAATGAATGTAAAGTAAATTAATTTGGTAAATGTTGGTTATACATGGGTTGTTAAATGGATGTTAATTGATTGTATAGAAAATCCACATGAAGTTGAATTAATGAAATTGAAAGCTAAATAATTGAATTCAAATGGGAAGTTAAGTGAATTTAAGTAGAATTGATTTGATTTGATTTGGAAGTGAACAAATTGGAATATGAACTAGTGAATGTAAACTAACTTGAATTCGAATAAACAAATATTAGTGAAATCCAATGTTAATAAATCAAATGTGATTTAAATTGAAAACCAATTCATTGAATATTAATGAGAAATGAATTTGTATTGATTTGGTTATGGATGTTAGTTGGATGATAGTTGGTAGATAGTTGGATTTGTTGTGGTGATTGCATTTGCTATATTGGCGTATATAGTTGTTGTAGTGATATATGTTGTATATTGATATTAATTTCATATATACATGTTCTCATTTGTTTGTTGAGTGTTTATTAGGTGTGGATGGCGTATGCTTCGCATTTGGAGCTCGATTTCACGCTATATTAGCCGTATATGCTCGCTAATAATATATAAGGTACATATCTCGGATTACATATTGTACTTTTAAACTTTTTTCCCTTCGGGATGCCTCATCCACGTAGGTGAGATGTATATTTATGATATATATATATATATATATATATATTGTTATTTTTTTTCGGATCGAACCGCGCAAAGGAGACTATGGCGAATTTTTTTGAAAATCTAAGGCGTTAGTAAAATTTTGAGAAATTGGAAAATTTGTGAAAACTAAAATTTTGACATTAAGTTAAACGATATAGTGGGTTTTGGAAAGATAACTATAAATGGATTTGAAAACTTAGTAAAGTTTTACAAGAAGTTTAACTAAATGATTTTGGGAAAGTTAAACATTTAAATGATTTTGGTAAATCTAGTTTTAACGAATTGTTTTGAAAAGTTAATGGATTTAGCGACGTTTTCTTACTTGATAATTTCGAGGACGGAATTCTTTTAAGTAGGGGAGAATGTAACGACCCATAATTTCAGTCATTTGGAATTCGTATATTTAATTGATTTTAATTGTTCACAATTTTATAAGCTGAATAAATAATATTTCGAATATTATGATTTAATTGGATAATTAAATTGCTAATTGAATATTTGAAATTGAGGAAATAATTAGAATTTGGATTTAGTATGAATAAAAATGATTTATAAAGTTGAATTAAATTATATTTGAATTAGAATGATGTTAGAGAACTTTTAAAATTAAATTAAAAGTTGATTTATAGAAATTGAATATTTTAATATTTAATTGACGAGTAAAAATAACCATTTTTCAAACAGTCTTGGATTTCAACGAAACTAGTTTCATTGGATCCATAATATTATATTATTGTAAGATTTCAAATTTCGTGTCAATCGGATTTACGGTTTGTCCGGGGCAAGCTAAAACACGTAGAAATCTGTTTAAGTGAATTTTAAATTTAAATTAGTCGATTTGAAAACCTATCTTCCAAATACGATCGAATTGGCTCTCGATATATCTTCCATTTCATTCGAAATAGGGGTAAAATATTATAAACGTCAAGCGGCACGCTTCGTTTGGAGTTCGAAAAAATTTCGGGTGAATAGTGCGCGCGAATTTTCTATAAAAGGCCAACATTTTTTCTAATTTACACAAACCTAGGGTTAGAAACCCTAGCTGCCACTAAGCTTTTTAATGGCCAGAAATTGCGCAACTTCCTCCTTGTTTATTTCTCAATCCGTCGAGAATTAACCAAAACTTTCTAAACGAAAATCGAATAGGGCGATGAGATCTACATTCTCAACGGCTGTTATTGATAATGGAGCTACAGATTGACGAGAAATGGGCTATATTCGTGCTGCGTTCGTTTACATTTTTCGAGGTTGTGCAAGGGCCGAGCATGACCGCATTCACGGCGAAGGTGGAGCAAAAGATGGGCTTCGAAATGGAGTAGCTCCATCGTTGCATAGCTCGTCGATGAACGCGCGACAACTAGGGTTTTATGGCGCCTCTATGGGTTTAATGAATGAAGCTTGAACGATTAGAGGGAGAAGATGATGCACGATCCAGATCTGATGTTGCATACTTGAGCGGCCTGGAGTTGTTTAAGGTTAAAATTAAAATAGAAATAGTAAATTAATTTATATCAATTCGTTTAAACTTTAAAACACTTTAACATTTTGATACGAGGTCCGTTTAACACGAAACGAATTGTGTTGGACGAGCACTACATTATGGAGCTGGATTGGGATTTGTTTGAGCTAGTGAAAATTTTGGGTAAAATTAAACGCTCTTTTAATTTTATTCAGAATAAGACGCTGAAATCGCGACTACAAGCAATATGAGCACAACTCACTCTTTCTGACTCACTGATATGTTTATATAAGTGACAAATAATTTATTATATGATGATTGATGATTGTTTGGATGATACATGATATATTGATTGATATTTGGATATATACCTGCCTAGTGAAGCAGATGACCCTATACTTTCCCGTGTATGAGCGGATGACCCTTTGTACACGCGTCTGCCTTGAAGCGGACATTATACACATATTCTAAATGTATATTTGTTGCAGGTGACAGGTTGGAGGGATCCAACTGGATTCCTCACCAGTATTGATTTAGTGGAAATTAGCCACAAGGGCCTCTTTAGCAAGTGGAATTAGTTTCTAGGACACACAACGAAAATAATTAATTTCAAGGACAAAACGTAAAATAATTAGTTTGTAGGGCCTAAAAACCTATGAAATTATGTCCTTGAAAGTAAATGGACTACCGACTTTGTCCTTGAAAGTAATTATTCTGCTGATTTTGGCCTTGAAAGTAATTTCTTTGAATGTGTGTCCTACAAACTAATTGGACTGCGAAGTTTGTCCTTCTGGTGAAATGCCCCATTGATTTATTTACAGATATTGTTATATATTCTGTTATCATATGATATATGATGTTTTGGTTGTCGTGATTGTTGTATTTAGTGCTGTTGTAGCGTTGGGCCTATTTCGGAATTTTAAAAATGTTTAAGTGATGATTTCAAATTAAAAAGGATTTTAAAGTGATTTTGAAAATATATGTTTTGGTGAATTTTTGAATTGTTAAGAAATGAATTTAATTAAGTAAATAAAGGTGATAATTTTTATTGTTATAAAAATTATGATGTTTTGGGAAATATAATCGAAGTGTGATTTTTGTGAAATATGGAGTTAATCATTTTGTGAACTGGTTTAAATTGAGATTTTTTGACTAATATAAATGGTTTATAAAGAAGACTTATAAAATTGAATTTTTATAAATAAGAATAATTGAATTATAAAAGGAGTTTTTATAATTGTTAAAATGGTGTTATAAATGGATTTTATAAAAGAAAACAATTTACGATTTGTTAAGTTATAAAATGAATGAATTTGTAAATAGAGAATTATAGTAATTTACTTATAATTTGGATTTTTGGCACATAAATGGGATAAATGAGTTTGGTTAATAAAGTGATTTTACAAATTGAAGTTTTTATATATTATATATGGAATTTATAAACATTGTTTTATAAATCCAAAATCTATTGAATTGGATAAGTTAATTATTATAGTTTATTAAAGGAGATATATCCACGATTTTGGATAGTGGATAATCATTTAAATCAAATGTTGAAGTAACAATGAATTTAGGTTGAGAAGTATATTCACGATTTTGGACAGTGAATAATATATTATATAAATGTTTTAAGAAGTGATATTTTAAATGGAATTAAAATGATTTAAAGATGTTTTAAAATGTGTTAAGTATCGAAACCATAGATTTCAACATTCATTGTTGAAATAGACGTTTTCGAGAAGTAAGAAAATGATGGACTATAACACTGTTGTTATAGTAAATGATTTTCGAAAGAAAATGTTTTTGCATAGTATTGTGGTTTATATATCTATCTTATTTTCGAATCCCTATACTATTTATTTTGGGTTGTCGTAACGATGTTTTACGCAACATCCGTTTTGACCCGAATAAATGTGTTTAAAGAGAATGTTTTTCTTATATAACAAAATATATACTCAATCGTGTTTTAAGTACATTGAATATTTTCTAAGTGTTGAAAAAAAAATTGATTTGTGAATTACTTATAATTAAATAAGTATATGGAAATGTTTTCCAATATGGAAATGTTTTTTAGAATATATCTTTTTAAAGATAATTAAAAGTGAATATTTGGCAAGTGATTTAATTAATAAAAGATTAATTAAAAGGGCCAGTGATTGTTATGGTGATGAATATTTGTTTGCTTTCTTTGATAGTTAAACAACCGACTATAAAATCGGCAAAAATTTTAATCCCTCGACTTGATGTGGGAACTATTTAGTCGTACACTTTGTATGTAGCCTTCTGTGTGAGGTTGAGAAACGCTTTTGCGTTGTTGGTGCGAAGAGACCAGGTTCGGTTTATCCGAAAACCACTGGACCAACGTGTATGCAACGATTGTGCTGGTTGCTTGTAATGATATTGATATTCCAGATATTCATAGTGGGGGACTGCTTATTGATCGTTTGGGGTTAAAATCCTAATATACATCCTGTAGCAATGGTCTTTTTAATATGAAATATCCAATGCGAGGACTATTCGCTACTAATCCTAGGGATTTTCCAACGGGATGTGGTAGGAAAGTACCTTTGGTTTGTCCTGTTCCTGGACAACTTGTATGGATGTTTATCTAACCTTACATTTCTAAAGATTACGTACATTTGTTTTTACAAATGTACATCAATGGTGGCGGAGAAGGCAACTTCTCTTAACTTAACACCCTTCTTGAGACGTATGAGCTTAAGGATTGTATTTTTGTGGAAGGCAATTAGTAGTCAACGGAAATGGTTGTATGGCATTCTAAGTGATGTGATATGTGATTGTGAAAGGTAATCGTTACCTCTAGCCTCATCAGCCAGAAATGACCAAAACAGGATTAGATGCAGCAAGGCTAAGTGAGTCATTCCCAAGTAGGATATGATCATCCTCTTCTAGATATATCTTTGCACGCTATGATGTCGTGTATCTGATTATTGTGGTTTGTATGCTAGAGGGTCCTCGGTAAAGGTAAGTAACGATCGGAGGATGACATATTCGGTACCATCTAGTTATAGAGGTGGGCCGGTCTTGTGTTGGTAGAGAAACTTTGTGATGGTTTCTCGGTACCTTCTCATAGAGATGTACTACCGGAAGGTAGTCCCTTCAGCTGGTCATTTGTATGGAAATCCAAACTCCGCTACGTCCCTGCCCTTTTGATTGTATTACCTAATTGGGCTATATGCTGGAATTTAATCAATGTAACAATTTCGGCTATGATTAATATTATTTGTATATAGTAGACACTACTATAATATAACATGACATTTGATATGAAATGTGTTGGTTATCGTAAGGTAAAAACATGTCTGTGTTTATATGTGGACTTGTCTTACGAGATACTTCTGTTTTGATAAAGGAAAAGTTTGGTAATTTAATAAATTCAGTTGAGTGTGTTTCTCATGCTGGATTACCAGACTGATCCGGACGTTCTTCCCTTTCAATGCTCGGGTCAGACCGAGTATATTTACAGGTCTAGATTTGATGCTTTTGGAGCTTCAGCAGGAGAGCTGGAGATCTTTATTTTTGTACATCCGTATTTGCTTGATTATCCGCAGCTTTGTTTGTTGTTGTATATTATCGGCATTTGTGAGGACAGGTTATTATAACTGTTCAGGCTGATAACTATTGATTGATTGTTGAACTCTGATTGATGTGTATATATATACAGTTTCTGTTTTGTAAAGATCATTGATATGATATTATATATTTTCCGCTGCGATGTGAGATTATGTATTGTTCTGTTTGGTTCTATCTTCTCTTTTTCTTCTCTTCTCTTTTTCTCTCTTCTTTTCTTTCTCTTGACTTTTCGTCAGTTTGTGCTTTTTGGGTCGGACATGTGTGGATTATTGTCGATTCAAAGGGTACGAATTTGTGGGTCGTCGCAACACATATCACTTCTCCTTTATCATATGCTTAACACTTAAGCATTTCCATATTTTCTCATTTCTTAACATCTTCCCTTAGCTTATGCATGACATCATCCATAAAGTTTATTTCCATAAATGATAGAAAAATTTTATTTTATTAAATTGATTTCCTAAGCAAGTAAGTGTATGTAAAAAAAAATATGTACAACTTCTAATGATTAAAAAGCTATTTATCACTGAAATGATTTTCGGTCGTGTTATCGATATTTTTTCGAAGAATATATTTTTGTAAATAATTTTCGAAAATAAGTTTCTTATCATTTTCTATTAACTGAATGTTGCTTAACAAGGTTATAAAATCGTATGTGTGTATATATATATATATAACACACTTAATTATACTTCATAATGTTTTGATATTTGAAGACGAAGTTTTTTAATTTAGGGATCGCTACATGTACAAATATTTATCGCTCTAAATGATATCCAAGGCTTCTTCGTTATTTTTCTAGTTTTAGAAGGGATGTAACTCTATGTTGGAGTGATGATATGCATATGAACTAAGGTTTTGATCTAGTTTATGCCAAAGACTAAATATATTCTTGGTTTATTAGGCTCTATAACCAACTTCCAATTTTTTTAAATATGGATGGTCCCCTTTTCTATAGTTATTTACTATTTTATTCATGATCAAATGCTAAACATTTATATAAAGGCAATGCCTTTGAAATTCTTGTTGTTTCGTTTGTAATTAATTAATGTACAAAAATTGTGATTTATGTTAAATGCGATGGTAAGAAGATCTCAATGTTGGATACTATTCTACGTAATATCATTGCCCTTATGGTTTATAATTTTGTCCTAATAAAGTAAAGGGGTGAATGTGGTTTGGACCTCTTGTTGTTATTGTCATTGCATTATTAAAATGTGTTTAACGTGCTTATGTTAACTTAATTCGTATTGTTAACAGTAACTATCGTCTTTCTTACTCCGAAAGGTGTTGTGATATCCCAGAATTTCGGTGAATTTAAAAGGAGATAATCTCTTAATTAAATCATTTAAAATTGATAAAATGGTTATCTTCAGATATAAATGACTAAAATAAAATTTATGTGATGTTTTTAAATTTAGAAATTAATTAATTTTAAATGGAATAATTATTTAATTTGTGTTATTTTATAAATTTGATTTTTGATAAGTTTGACATTTTAATTTAATAAGTATTGTTTAAATGTATGTTTATTTAAAAATTTACTTTAACATTAGAATTTAATATTTCTTAATTTAAAAGTGTATTTGTTTAATTCAATAAAAACATATTTGATTTAAAAATTAAGTCTAAATTGAATTTGAATTTTTAATTTGAAATTTGAATTGAAATTTGTAATTTTAAAAGATTGTATATCTTGAAATATATTTGTATATAAAAGATTTATGAATAAAGTTTTTATTTTACAATTAAGATTTTTTTATATTAATTTAAAACAAAAGAATTTTTATTTATATAAATTTGGAAAATATTTATTTAATAGTAAATAAATACAAAAGTATTTAAATTAACATGTAAAAAATGGATTAAATAATTTTATATTATTTTATTTGGAATCTAATTAGTTTATATATTATTTTCTTTTGAAAGTTTTATTTTTATAAGAAAAGAAAATGGATTTATAAATTTATAAAAGCATTCATAAGTTAGTAATGTATTTACAAATTAAGCAAATTGATAATAAAGGGTTTTAAAAATCATTTTAAAATAATGTAAAAATAATGAGTGACATGTGTTCATTTTTAAACATCATAGGAAACATGTGTTAGGAAAATAAGTTTGGGTTATGACAAATGTAATCAAAGATACAAGTGTCTTTTTTCTTAATTTTTCTTTTCTTTGAATTTTATTAAATCTTAAAATACATTTTTTATAAAATCCCATTATCTTCTTCCTTCATTTTCTTTGAATTCAAACAAGAATCCATGGCCACTCTTGTATTAAAAGTTCTCAAGTTCAATCTGAAACACTGAAATTCCTTCTCAGGCCTGAAAACTTCTTTTATCAAAATTTGAAACCCATATTCAATTCCTCATTTCAAAGATCTGTAGTTTTTTTCCTTTTACTGATCTCCTCAAACCATACAATTGAAACCAGTCATGTATATCTCCTCTGTAGCTATTCATTTCCAAACCCTATGATTGTTTTTATCAAAACCTGAAAACCCTATTCAAATCCTCATGTTTAAAAAAAAGGAAAAATTTCTGAAACCAGAAAATCAAACCTGTAGCAAAACTTCACCCCAAATCCTCAAGTTCATCTTCAACAAAAATCTGCAATATTTTTAGTTATCAAGCATAAATCAAAGACTTATAGCATGTTTCAACTGCATGCCTGAGATCAAGCTTCAAATTGCAACCTGGCAACCCAACAAACTATCAAGTTTTACAGCAGAGGCATGTGTCAGTAATATTCAAAGTTTCTGGAATTGCAACATCAACTTTCAAAATTTTATGGGGGGTTTCCATTCCAGTTCCAAAACTCTATGCAAAGTCAAAGAGAGGTGAGTAAACATCTTGTTTTTTGAAAACTTAAGTAGGATAAATGGTTGCTTAAGTGTTTGTTGATACTATGGTATCTGCATGTGTTGATAGTGTTTATAATTCTGTAAGTATGTTGTATTTATGTTCTTCATGTCAGTAAATTGATTTTTCTCTATTCATTCATGTTTACAGAGTTCTTATAAATAAACAAAATTCAAACTTTTCATATAAAAACTTTGAAGCTATGAATTTAAACAAACTAGTTAGTTTTAAACTCATCTAGCTTATGAAATTTTGTTTAAACAAATTAAGTTTAAAATTTACCTGTAGGCTAAAATATGCAGTGAAACTTATAAAATGAAATAAATAAAATTTTGAATTTTATTGATTCATGTTTATATATTGAATCATCATTCAAAGTTATGATTTTTAACACAAAAACCAGATTTTTAAAAATAGATTGAAGATGGAATTTGGGTTTTACTGGAAGGTTGATTTTGGGTGATTTCTGGAAGATGGAGCAATTTGGTGGGTCGGAGTTGCTACTGGAGGTGGAGGAGGCCATTTAGTTTCGGGGAAAAATAGTGGTCGTGGCTATAGGGGACGGTGGCGACGGCGATGACCAAAATTAGATTTTAACCCTAGTTTTTGTATGGGTTGAATTTGAGTTTTTTTGTAAGCACTGATTGGATCGAGTGCTTTGGAATTTCAGCTGGGGGTAGCGTATCGGCTTGGCAAGGGACGGTCGGCACCGCGCGACTTCTGGCGACCGGAGTTTGGTGGTCGAAGGGGGTTTGCGTGGGGTCGTTTGGGTTTGGGTTCTACAGTAATACCCAATTTTGATTCACGGTGAGTTTGTGTGTTTGGGTGGTAGAATTTGGTTGCTGGGGTGTTGAGAAAGTTGTTGGAGGCGGTGACGTTGGTCGGAGGTGACCAATGGTGGCATGCATGTGCATGAGATGGTGGTTAGTGTCAGCGAGTTTAGACTCGTGGGGAAATCTCGAAGTCGCGTTCGAGTTTGGCATGGGGGAAACTCGAGATGTTCTCGAGTGTGTTGGTTTGGGAAACCTGTAGTTTTTGTTAACTGTATTTAATCAAAGTTTTTTTTAAAAAAAGGGGTGGAAGAAAGGAACTCGGGTTTTGACCCGAGCAAGCAACGGGTTTGACCCGAAGCTGGAAAACTAAACAGTTTTAAAAGAGAATTTAAAAAGGTTTAAAACTTGTTTTTGAAATTTTAAAATTTATATTAGTTTAAACTTTATATAAATTTCTTGATGTTTTAATGAATGTTTTATTAAACATATTTTAAGAAGTTTGAAGTTTGTTAAATTTAAACATTGTTTAGAAATTTTAAAACGATTTTGAAATCGAGTTTTGAATGTAATTTTAAAAGTTTATATAAAAAGACAAGTTTAAATTTAAATTGAAACTAGCTTTTTAAAATCATAGACTGATAAATGTTTAAATTGTGTATTGATAATTTTAATTTATCAAGCTAAAAGATTGTTTTAACCTAAACTTAATTAATAATTTAATTAAGTAAGGATAGTTATAAAACTAATGATGTAAATATGTTAAGACAATTAAAGCATTTATAAGATAAATGTTTTATCTTAATTAAGGTTTTAATATCTTAATTTTGATTGAGTTAATTTAAAGAAATCAAGTTTAATTAATTAGCTTAAATATAAAGGATTAATTAAGAAATTAATTAAGGGAAATAATTTAATTGATTAATAAATGGTTTAGGGTTAAGGTTAATTAATTTAAGATTAATTGAATTGTAATTAAAAGATCATTAACTAGATTATTAATTAATGATTAGGGATTCATTAATCAAGTAATTAAGTGGAATTAAACTTAATTAATCAAGTGGTGAAGATTTATTAATTGAATAAGTAATAAGTTGTTAATTAAGTAATAAGGGTTACTTAATTAGTATTTAAGAAATGTTTAACTTGTAATTAAATTTTATTAATTAATAAATAAGGTTTTATTAATTAAAAAATTAGAGAATAATTAATCCATAATTAAGGATTAATTAAGAAGTTGTTAAATGGTAATTAATTGATTAATCATTTGTGATTAAGGGCTAATCAAATGGTAATTAAGGATTGATTATCTGTTAATTAAGAATGGGTTAACAGTTAATTAAGGGTTAATTAAATGATTAATTAACTGGTGATTAAGGAGTAAGTAATCTGTAATTAAGCTCTTAATTAATAATTGATAATTAGGTTTGTTAATTAATAATTAAGGGATAATTAAGAGGTTAATTAATAATTAACTAATTAATTAATTATAAAAGTAATTATGGATTAATTAATGTGTATTAAGAGATACTGATTAATAATTAAGGTCATTAATCGATAGTTGATGGATTTTTAATTAGTTAATTAAAAGTTAATTAATTGATTATGGAAGTAATTAAGGATCAATTACTTTGTATTAAAGGAGATTAATTAATAATTGAGGTTTATTAATTGATGATTAAAGGACAATTAATCTGGATTAGGGATTGATTATCTGATTAAGTTAATCAAGGAGTGATTAATTAATTATGGTCAGTGATTAATGAATGATTGTATAAGCAAGATTAAGGGGTAGATTCTTAAGGGATTAATTTAGGTAATTAAATTAATTATGATATGAGTTGTTAATGCTTTCTTATGGATGATTGGTTGTTGAATGTCTGAATTGGGTGATATCTATTGGATTGATATCTATGGACGATATGTGTGTGACATTCTGTGATATGATATTGGTTATATCAATGATAAATGGGTGGTATTTATCTATGTTAATGTTGTGTGATTCCAAAGCATTGAATTGTATTGAATTAAATTATTTAAACCTTTAAACAACTTGGCCTTTAAGACACGTTTGGTTCGATCAGACTGGGATCAGGTATCAAATTTGATTATCCGAAAAACACATCGATCCAAGTTAAACGTTGGGCCATGAATTCAAGTGAAGATCGAGTTGAATACTTGAAGTGTAAGAACTATCTGTCGTTAGAAACTCTAAGGGTGATTCCAATACGAGTATAACGGAGATAGTACTTTCAGGTTCGAGATGGAGTTTTTAGAGTGCAAGGGTTATTGTCATTAACTCTGAGGGTGATTCCAAAATGAGTGTAACGAGATAATGCCTTCGTTTTCTTTTCGAACCCGGAATGAACTTGTATGGATTGAATGCTTTCAGAACATCGTCAAGTGGATGATGAGCATTCTAAGATAGATGTGTTCTATAAAGGTAATTGCAGCCTCAAGCCTCATCAACCGGGATGGCTAAAACAGGGGAGGTGCAGCAAGGCTAAGTGGGTCATGCCCAAGTAGGATGAGATTTACCCTTGTCTAGATGCCCCTTTTTATTTCGGCTGTGTGGGGCGATTGCTAGCAAGAATCGCCGGGGTAGTCTTGTTCGGAACTGTTCATTAAGGAATGGTTCCGGCTTTGTGTTGCAGGGGAGTTAGGGTGGCTCCTCGGTACGGTGATCTAGGCCACGTACTGTGACGGGCGGTACCCCAGTAGCCCTGCCATTGATGGAAACCCATTCTTCCTACGAGCCCCTACGGTTTTGATTGTATTACCCACTTTTGTGGCTAGTAGTTGGAATTTAATAGATGTAACAATTTCGACTATTTTCTATTTACTTGAAAACCCTAGACACTATTATAATATCACTGGATTTCCTCTCAAATGTTTTGGTTGGCGTAAGGTAAAAACTTACCCATGTTTATGTGTGGTGAGTCTTACGTGATACCTCTAGTTTTCAAAGGATTTTTAAAAGTTAAGCAACTTTAACCCGTTTACTCACACCAGACCCATGTCTGACCCGGAGTTTATTTCTGTTTTTCTTAAACTCTTGGGTACTTAAATTTTTACGAGTAGCCAAGGGATTCAGGTTAGCTTTGACGAATACTGGAGGAGTTATGGTGCAGGCGGCTTCGACGTTTGTAGTTATATGGTATTTTCCGCTGTGTTGTATCTCTGTGATGTATGTGTTGTATTTGAGTTGTATAATAGACAGACTTGTATAACTGTCTATCTAGTGTCATTATATATGAGTAACTCTGATATGTAATAGACTATGTAATAGTTATGTTATATATTATATTTTGTTTCATTCCGCCGTGAGATTCTGATTTTGTTGAGTTCTTTTCTTCTATCTATTCTATTTCTACCTCTTTCTTTCTTAAAGATGATGCGTCTTTCTGTGGAATGAAAGGCGGGTCGTTTCACTTGGTATCGAAGCATAGGTTGAGATAATACCTAGGCTCTGGAGTGGTGTCTATCTTGAGAGCGCATTTTTGTAATTTTTATATAACTATATACTTATATAAATTTGTTGGGTATCTGTTCGGATTTCCAACATGAGTTCTAGAGGAGTTTTATCTCTCTATCTTTGATTGCTTAGCCCTCCTACCTTTGAACCAAGCCCTATAGATGGATAACCAAGATTGATCAGGTTTGTGGAAGCTTAAAATTTTCTTATCTTCCCCATAGTTTTTCTAGAAACCTTTTATTTGATCTAAAGGGTTTTGATCTTGTTTGGATTTAGATTGGTTGGATGGTATTGAGCTGTTGATGTGAGAAGCAAGGATTGTATCTTTGGAAGTTGAGTTGAGAAGAATCGCAAAAGTGACTTGTGATAATGTTGGGATTCTTTTGAGTCATCTTCTGCATGGAGTGAGGTATCTCCAGGAGGTGTAGAGTCCATCGAGGTGGTCAGAGATTTTCCGAATGTTCCGAGGGAGCGAAGGTTTTTCCTCATCGGAAAATAGAGATTTGGATCGTCTTTAGTTTCGGAAGCAGTGCCTGTTGTTCAGCCTAGTTTTTCCAGTGGGAGTTCAGCTGTTGTCTTTGTGGCCTAAACAGATGAGTCTTTTGAGATTCTGTGTGGATTTGATGAATCGAGCTTTTGGGATGTGTGGTATAAGTTGTTCTCGTGATCATCAGTATTTTTCTTGTCTACTCTAAGTCCGAAAAGGGAAGCTAGCGACATTTGGAGTTAGTGTTAGAGGCTTTAAGGAAGCATTTTGTTTTGGTGATGGTATTTTTGTAGATCCAGCCTGGATAGCTATTATTCAGGAGTAGGAGCAACTGAAGTTTTATGGTTTGGCAGAGTTCTACAGGAATAGAAGTGGACCCAAGTGAGAAGAGATTTTCTTGGATTTGAAGGCAAGGCTGACTAGTGTGCCTGTTCTAGCTATCTCTGATAGCAAGAAAAAATTTGAGATCTGCTCGGACGTTTGTGTGTGTCTGAGATGGATGAAGTGAGTCAATGATGGTCAGTGTTCTAATTCTAAGATGGATTGGTCAAAGGAACATTGAGGATCATTAGAAGGATTTGTGTTTCGAATTCTTGGATTTTGAAGCAAGAAGTTTTGGCAAGGAGTCATCGCTCCAGGTTGTGTCCAGCCCAGGGTGTTCAGAGATATTTGGATATGAAGAGAATCTTCTAGTGGCCAAGTACGAAGTAGGATGTAGCTGCTTTCATCTTTGGTTGTGCGATATGTCAGCAGGTTTTAATGATCAACAAAAGACCACCGGTTTGTTGTAATCTTTGGAGGTTCCGAAGTGGAAGTTCCAGTGGGAAGTGGTTTCTTTGGATTTCTTCAAAGGTTTGCCAAGGACCAAAGAGGGAATTTAAGGAATATGGGTGATTGTGAATTGGTTAACCAAGAATGCCCATTTTATTCTGGTTGAGGCAATCCGTTCTGTAGCATCTTTTGGCTGAGTTTTTCTTGAAAGTTTGTCTGACTGCTTGGTGTTACAGTCAGCATTGTTAGCAATTGTGATCTTATCTTCTCCAGCTAGTTTTGGAAGGCTTTGTGATCAGCTTTGGGGTTCGAGATTAAATTTGGGTACAGCCTATCATTCCTAAACCAACGAAAAGGCTGAATCAAATTTTTGAGGTTTGAGAGAGCTTGTGTTTTGGATTTTTGTGCATGTTAGGAGGATCATCTGCATTTATTGGAATTTTCGTATAAGTTATCAGACGAGTATCTGGATGGCATTCTGTGAAGATTTGTTTAAAAGACCTTATAGATTTCCATTCTGTGGAGTAGAGTCAGAAGATCGTCTGGTTATTGGTTCAGTTATGGTCTGTAAGGTATCTGCGATGGTGGAGCTTATCAGGAGAAGATTAGTGTTGAGTCTTCTGGTTGAATTACCAGTTTGGATGACTGGAATTCACATTGCTTTCACGTATCTCTTCTGAGGAAATACATGAACGATCTACCTTTTGTTGTGGAGTTAGGATTTCAGAGTTTGTCTTGGGAAACTCTGAATAATTTTAGAAAGACTTATCTGGATCTATGTCCGGATAGCTAGGATTGTTTGATTGTTTGATTGAATGGATTGGTTGTTTAAATAAACTGTTTGTTTGGATAGATTGTTGTTGGTTGATAATGTTTGGTTGATAGAAATGCTTGAATGATTTAAATGAAATAAAAGATTTTGGATTATCTTCATTTTAAATTTCGAGGACGAAATTCTTTTAAGGGGGGAGGAATGTAATATCCCAGAATTTCGAAGAATTTAAAAGGAGATAATCTCTTAATTAAATCATTTAAAATTGATAAAATGGTTATCTTCAGATATAAATAACCAAAATAAAATTTATGTGATGTTTTTAAATTTAGAAATTAATTGATTTTAAATGGAATAATTATTTAATTTGTGTTATTTTATAAATTTGATTTTTGATAAGTTTGACATTTTAATTTAATAAGTATTGTTTAAATGTATGCATATTTAAAAATTTACTTTAACATTAGAATTTAATATTTCTTAATTTAAAAGTGTGTTTGTTTAATTTAATAAAAACATATTTGATTTGAAAATTAAGTCTAAATTGAGTTTGAATTTTTAATTTGAAATTTGAATTGAAATTTGTAATTTTAAAAGAATGTATGTCTTGAAATATATTTGTATATAAAAGATTTATGAATAAAGTTTTTATTTTAAAAATAAGATTTGTTTTT
The DNA here is from genome assembly GCA_030765085.1 of Allium cepa. Taxonomy (NCBI): domain Eukaryota; kingdom Viridiplantae; phylum Streptophyta; class Magnoliopsida; order Asparagales; family Amaryllidaceae; genus Allium; species Allium cepa. The sequence continues at coordinate 64,895,881 of CM060939.1, forward strand.
ATATTAATTTAAAACAAAAGAATTTTTATTTATATAAATTTGGAAAATATTTATTTAATAGTAAATAAATACAAAAGTATTTAAATTAACATGTAAAAAATGTATTAAATAATTTTATATTATTTTATTAGGAATCTAATTAGTTTATATATTATTTTCTTTTGAAAGTTTTATTTTTATAAGAAAAGAAAATGGATTTATAGATTTATAAAAGCATTCATAAATTAGTAATGTATTTACAAATTAAGCAAATTGATAATAAAGGTTTTTAAAAATCATTTTAAAATAATTTAAAAATAATGAGTGACATGTGTTCATTTTTAAACATCATAGAATACATGTGTTAGGAAAATAAGTTTGGGTTATGACAAATGTAACCAAAGATACAAGTGTTTTTTTCTTAATTTTTCTTTTCTTTAAATTTTATTGAATCTTAAAATTCATTTTTTATAACATCCCATTATCTTCTTCCTTCATTTTCTTTGAATTCAAACAAGAATCCATGGCCACTCTTGTATTAAAAGTTCTCAAGTTCAATCTGAAACACTGAAATTCCTTCTCAGGCCTGAAAACTTCTTTTATCAAAATTTGAAACCCATATTCAATTCCTCTGTTTAAAGATCTGTAGCTTTTTTTCCTTTTACCGATCTGCTCAAACCATACAATTGAAACCAGGCATGTATATCTCCTCTGTAACCATTCATTTCCAAACCCTATGATTGTTTTTATCAAAACCTAAAAACCCTATTCAAATCCTCATGTTTAAAAAAAAAGGAAAAATCTCTGAAACCAGAAAATCAAACCTGTAGCAAAACTTCACCCCAAATCCTCAAGTTCATCTTCAACAAAAATCTGCAATATTTTTTGTTATCAAGCATAAATAAAAGACTTATAGCATGTTTCAACTGCACGCCTGAGATCAAGCTTCAAATTGCAACCTGGCAACCCAACAAAGTATCAAGTTTTATAGCGGAGGCATGTGTCAGTAATATTCAAAGTTTCTGGAATTGCAACATCGGTTTTCAAAATTTTAAGGGGGGTTTCCATTCCAGTTCCAAAACTCTGTGCAAAGTCAAAGAGAGGTGAGTAAACATCTTGTTTTTTTGAAAACTTAAGTAGGATAAATGGTTGCTTAAGTGTTTGCTGAGACTATGGTATCTGCATGTGTTGATAGTGTTTATAATTTTGTAAGTATGTTGTATTTATGTTCTGTATGTCAGTAAATTGATTTTCCTCTGTTCATTCATGTTTACAGAGTTCTTATAAATGAACAAAATTCAAACTTTTCATATAAAAACTTTGAAGCTATGGATTTAAACAAACTAGTTAGTTTTAAACTCATCTAGCTTATGAAATTTTGTTTAAACAAATTAAGTTTAAAATTTACCTGTAGGCTAAAATATGCAGTGAAACTTATAAAATGAAATAAATAAAATTTTTAATTTTATTGATTCATGTTTATGTATTGAATCATCATTCAAAGTTATGATTTTTAACACAAAAATCCAGATTTTTAAAAATAGATTGAAGATGGAATTTGGATTTTACTGGAAGGTTGATTTTGGGTGATTTCTGGAAGATGGAGCAATTTGGTGGGTCAGAGTTGCTACTGGAGGTGGAGGAGGCCATGGAGTTTCAGGGAAAAATAGTGGTCGTGGCTATAAGGGACAGTGGCGACGGCGATGACCGAAATTAGATTTTAACCCTAGTTTTTGTATGGGTTGAATTTGGTTTTTTTGTAAGCACTGATTGGATCGAGTGCTTTGGAATTTCGGCTGGGGGTAGCGTATCGGCTTGGCAAGGGATGGTCGGCACCGCGCGACTTCTGGCGATCGGAGTTTGGTGGTCGAAGGGGGTTTGCGTGGGGTCGTTTGGGTTTGGTTTCTGTAGTAATACCCATTTTGATTCACGGTGAGTTTGTGTGTTTGGGTGGTAGAATTTGGTTGCTGGGGTGTTGACAAAGTTGCTAGAGGCGGTGACGTTGGTCGGAAGTGACCAACGGTGGCATGCATGTGCACGAGATGGTGGTTGGTGTCAGCGAGTTTAGACTCGTGGGGAAATCTCGAAGTCGCGTTCGAGTTTGGCATGGGGGAAACTCGAGATGTTCTCGAGTGTGTTGGTTTGGGAAACCTGTAGTTTTTGTTAACTGTATTTAATCAAAGTTTTTTTTAAAAAAAAAGGGGTGGAAGAAAGGAACTCGGGTTTTGACCCGAGGAAGCAACGGGTTTGACCGAAGCTGGAAAACTAAACAGTTTTAAAAGAGAATTTAAAAAGGTTTAAAACTTGTTTTTGAAATTTTAAAATTTAAATTAGTTTAAACTTTATATAAATTTCTTGATGTTTTAATGAATGTTTTATTAAACGTTTAAGAAGTTTTGAAGTTTGTTAAATTTAAACATTGTATAGAAATTTTAAAATGATTTTGAAATCGAGTTTTGAATGTAATTTCAAAAGTTTATATAAAAAGACAAGTTTAAATTTAAATTGAAACTAGCTTTTTAAAATCATAGACTGATAAATGTTTAAATTGTGTATTGATAATTTTAATTTATCAAGCTAAAAGATTGTTTTAACCTAAACTTAATTAATAATTTAATTAAGTAAGGATAGTTATAAAACTAATGATGTAAATATGTTAAGACAATTAAAGCATTTATAAGATAAATGTTTTATCTTAATTAAGGTTTTAATATCTTAATTTTGATTGAGTTAATTTAAAGAAATCAAGTTTAATTAATTAGCTTAAATATAAAGGATTAATTAAGAAATTAATTAAGGGAAATAATTTAATTGATTAATAAATGGTTTAGGGTTAAGGTTAATTAATTTAAGATTAATTGAATTGTAATTAAAAGATCATTAACTAGATTATTAATTAATGATTAGGGATTCATTAATCAAGTAATTAAGTGGAATTAAACTTAATTAATCAAGTGGTGAAGATTTATTAATTGAATAATTAATAAGTTGTTAATTAAGTAATAAGGGTTACTTAATTAGTATTTAAGAAATATTTAACTTGTAATTAAATTTTATTAATTAATAAATAATGTTTTATTAATTAAAAAATTAGAGAATAATTAATTCGTAATTAAGGATTAATTAGGAAGTTGTTAAATGGTAATTAATTGATTAATCATTTGTGATTAAGGATTAATCAAATGGTAATTAAGGATTGATTATCTGTTAATTAAGAATGGGTTAATAGTTAATTAAGGGTTAATTAAATGATTAATTAACTGGTGATTAAGGAGTAAGTAATCTGTAATTAAGTTCTTAATTAATAATTGATAATTAGGTTTATTAATTAATAATTAAGGTATAATTAATTGGTTAATTAATAATTAATTAATTAATTATAAAAGTAATTATGGATTAATTAATGTGTATTAAGAGATATTGATTAATAATTAAGGTTATTAATCGATAGTTGATGGATTTTTAATCAGTTAATTAAAAGTTAATTAATTGATTATGGAAGTAATTAAGGATTAATTACTTTGTATTAAAGAAGATTAATTAATAATTGAGGTTTATTAATTGATGATTAAAGGACAATTATTCTATATTAGGGATTGATTATTTGATTAAGTTAATCAAGGAGTGATTAATTAATTAAGGTCAGTAATTAATGAATGATTGTATAAGCAAGATTAAGTGGTTGATTCTTAAGGGATTAATTTAAGTAATTAAATTAATTATGATATGAATTGATAATGCTTGCTTATGGATGATTGGTTGTTGAATGTCTGAATTGGGTGATATCTATTGGATTGATATCTATGGATGATATGTGTGTGACATTCTATGATATGATATTGGTTATATCAATGATAAATGTGTGGTATTTATCTATGTTAATGCTATGTGATTTCAAAGCATTGAATTGTATTGAATTGAATTGTTTAAACCTTTAAACAACTTGGCCTTTAAGACACGTTTGGTTCGATGAGACCGGGATCGGGTATCAAATTTGATTATCCGAAAACCACATCGATCCAAGTTAAACGTTAGGTCGTGAATTCAAGTGAAGATCGAGTTGAAGACTCGAAGTGTAAGAACTATCTGTCGTTAGAAACTCTGAGGGTGATTCCAATACGAGTATAACAGAGAGAGTACTTTCAGTTTCGAGATGGAGTTTTTAGAGTGCAAGGGTTATTGTCGTTAACTCTGAGGGTGATTCCAAAATAAGTGTAACGAGATAATGCCTTCGGTTTCGTTCGAACCCGAAACGAACTTGTATGGATGAATGCTTTCAGAACATCATAAGGTGGACGATGAGCATTCTAAGATAGATGTGTTCTATAAAGGTAATCGCAGCCTCAAGCCTCATCAATCGGGAATGGCTAAAACAGGGGAGGTGCAGCAAGGCTATGTGGGTCATGCCCAAGTAGGACGAGATTTACCCCTGTCTAGATGTCCCTTTTTATTTCGGCTGTGTGGGGCGATTGCTAGCTAGAATCGCCGGGGTGGTCTTGTTAGGAACTGTTCAGTAAGGAATGGTTCCGGCTTTGTGTTGCAGGGGAGTTAGGGTGGCTTCTCGGTATGGTGATCTAGGCCACGTACTGTGACGGGAGGTACCCCAGTAGTCCTGCCATTGATGGAAACCCATTCTTCCCACGTGCCCCTACGGTTTTGATTGTATTACCCACTTTTGTGGCTAGTAGCTGGAATTTAATAGATGTAACAATTTCGGCTATTTTCTATTTACTTGAAAACCCTAGACACTATTATAATATCACTGGATTTCCTATCAAATGTTTTGGTTGGCGTAAGGTAAAAACTTGCCCATGTTTATGTGTGGGGAGTCTTACGTGATACCTTTTGTTTTCAAAGGATTTTTAAAAGTTAAGCAACTTTAACCCGTTTACTCACACCAGACCCATGTCTGACCCGGAGTTTATTTTTGTTTTTTCTTAAACTCTTGGGTACTCAAATTTTTACGAGTAGCCAAGCTATTCAGGTTAGCTTTGACGAATACTGGAGGAGGTATGGAGCAGGAGGCTTCAATGTTTGTAGTTATATGGTGTTTTCCGCTGTGTTGTATCTCTGTGATGTATGTGTTGTATTTGAGTTGTATAATAGACAGACTTGTATAACTGTCTATCTTGTGTCATTGTATTTGAGTAACTCTGATATGCAATAGACTATGTAATAGTTATGTTATATATTATATTTTGTTTCGTTCCGCTGTGAGATTCTGATTTTGTTGAGTTCTTTTCTTCTATCTATTCTATTTCTACCTCTTTCTTTCTTAAAGATGATGCGTCTTTCAGTGGAATGAAAGGCGGGTCGTTTCAGGTGTGCCATTAAGGGTAAAAGAAAATGAATATAAGAAGGGAAGAAACTAACAAAATAGAATCTCACAAAGCAACGAAACAATATATTACTCAACATAATATAATACAAAGTCATTTAATTTTTTTTACGTCAGAGTCATTCTAATACAAATTCTACTCTAGGACAGTTATAACAGTCTATCCCTATCTAACCGGTGCAGTATACATATAAATATAGCGGAAATAAGAAAAATAACTAGCTATCGATGAAGCCACTTGCTCTAAGCTCCCCTAAGGTAAATCTATGGAAAAACCTGAACCGCTTGGCTGTCCATTCAAATCCGAGCACCCAAGAGTTTAGGAAAAATGGAAAAATAAACTCCGGGTCAGAAATGAGCCTGGTATGACCAAACCATATGTCTTTAACTTTATAAAAACCTTTAAATCAAAGGCATCTCGTAAGAACATGCCGCACATAAACACGGATCTGTTTTTACCTTACAATAGCCAAAACATTTGTATATAAAATCCAGTGATATTATTATAATGTCTAGAGGTCAAAGTAAATTATGAATATAGCTAAAATGTATGCTTCTCACATTTCAACATAATTGGGTATATCTAAACTGTAAAGGTTTGTATTGGAGAATGGATTCCATAGTGTGACAAGGTAAGGAACTACCTTTCGATGGTGCATCTCTAGATAAAATGCACCGGAGTCTGATAAGAACATCTTATATTCCTGCCACACATGATTGCCCTACCACATGACTAGTAGTACCGAATGATTACCCCATTTTGGCTCCAAATCATACATGAGTAGATCGTAACCGATCTAGATTTGAAATGACCATATCCTGATCAGAGCGACTCAGATGACCCTGCTGCATGCCTGATTTTGTCATTTCTCGGTTGATGAAGCTTAATGCAACATTTTACCTTTTTATGTAGCACTTTGCACATGGAATGCTAATACTACCCTCCAGCAACAATGCAAGCATTCATCCATACAATTTGCCAAAGAGATGGATAAACCGAAGGCATTGCTTCTATTACATCAATTATGGAATCACTCTTGGTATTAGTTGCAACAACCTTTGCACTTCAAAGAGCTCCTACTTCAGTTCCATCATCTTCAAGATGTCTTCACTTCGAAACGCTTGAGTTGGATCGAAGTGGTTTTCGGATAACATATCTGATCCCAGTCGAAACAACATTCAATAGTTTCCAGTAAACTCAACCCCGGTTATTTAGGAAATAAATAGTCAAACATAAGAGCGGAGATCATTTTCTAACCATCTGTGGATGGATTTCCTTATCGTTTGTCATAGTGAAAGAAACGAGATTTATATGCACAATACAACATCATCGGGGATGACTGTGTGATATAACTCCCGTGTTTCTCCAAAATATTTTTAAAGTTGTATCTTTGTGTAACATCCCGCACCTCACTTAGCGCAGATATTGTCCCCAACTTAGCCACCTCCGCCTCATGGGCCAAGCCAAGGTGTAGGGTATTGTTCCTCAAAAGGCCTCGGCGTTGGTATGAGATGAAGGCTTTCGTATATAAGCACCCACTTCATAGTGTTTTTCTACGATGTGGGACTATTATTCCCATTTTTAACGGATGTTACAATCTCCCCTCTTTAGACCCCAACGTCCTCATTGGCTCATGAACACAACAGCACCTAAGCGTCATGCCTGCAATAGGTACATACCACAATTTCTGATGGGTATAGCTCTGATACTAATGCAACAACCCGTACCTCACTTAACGCTGATATTGTCCCCAACTTAGTCACCTCCGCCTCATGGGCTAAGGCAAGGTGTGTGGTTTTGTTCCTCAAAAGGCCTCGATGTTGTTGAAGGCTTTGCTATATAAGCACCCACTTCATAGTGTTTTTCCGCGATATAGGTCTATTATTCCCATTTTTTAAGGGGGGTTATATTTTGGGTCCAATTTCGATAGTTGTTTATTTAACTATCGCCTAAACATACAACAACTAATTCCATTGAGATTTATTTATCCATAGCAACGACTAAGCCTTAAAACAAATCTTTATTTAATAAATCTCTTTAAAAAGGTTCGTCTAAAACATTCATAAACTTATCCCTTTGACATAAGTATATTAACAAAATATCTGCGAATAATTTCTTACTTCCGAATAATGTCAAAAAGGATTAAATAAATGTGATTTGAATTGGAGGTAAGAACAACCCTAAATACTATCTCATCCATGTTAAGTATGGAACAGATGTTCCATACCACCATTTTAAAAAGACAGTTCAGAGAAACCCAGATCTCAAATTCTTTTTATACTTCTTTCGATAAATAATTTTTAATCGAATCTATTTCATTCATGAAATCCCTTTTACTTGAAATCCAAATCCATTTCAAAATGCTTTCCAAACTCCTAAATTCATTGATATATAAATTGCTTGCATTTATATTCAAACTTTTTATATACATATCTTACAAATATTCGAACCTTTTTATAAACTCCTTTTATGAATATCCAAATAATTTTATAAAAATTCTATTATAAATACCCAAATCATTTATAAAACTTTTTTATACATCTTTCCTATTTAAAAAACTTCTTAAATAACCTTAAATCAATTTAGCTTCCTTTAATAAGCAAATCCATTTTATAAATCTTCTTATTTATGATATCTTCTTTGCTTCAAACTCAAATCCATTTACCCAAAGCACTTTATAAATTTCCTAAGTCCTTTATAAAACTCTTTATAAAAACTTTTTTTATAACATGGTAAAACTTTCCCATTAGTTAAAAACATCTTTAGTAAAACCATTTGCCAAATCATTCTTTAAATATCTTGTTCAAAACGCAATAACTTTGAATCCATTTCAAAAAGAAAATGAGATATTTACCCTTACAAAATCAAATTGAGGCTTAATGGCCACAATGATGCGTTTAATTTGGTTTTACTTATCCAGTCTAACATAGCATCACATAACAACAGGTATATAAGGGATCAACACATAACAATAAATCAACTTAAGTAAATGTTCAAGTTAGTTGTAATAGCAGAATTGTGTTCTGTTCTGCTAATAGATGTCATTTAGTTTCCCAATCATGTGGTTTGCTTAAGAGTAAGAGACACAGAAATCCCTTGATTTAAAACAAATTTGAAACGAAAATAGTTTAAAACAAAATTGATTTCTCAAACTCAAAGCGATTTTAAAATAAATTAAAGCCCTTGTAAATGAGAATCATGCCCTTCTTAAATAGTAATTAAACTTTAATTAAAGGTAATTAAACCTTGTTAAAACATAATTAATTTTAATTGAAGATTAATTAAGTAAAATCCCCTTTTAAAACAATAATAAATTAATCATTATCTTAAATAAATAATTAACGATAATTAAATAATACTTAATTAATAATTAAATAATAATTAACTATAATTAAGTAACAAACCTTAATTAACATTTAAGTTTAAAAACCATTATTAACAAATGATTAAGTACTAATTATCCTTATTAATTAATTAATCAATTAAATAATCATTAAATAATTAAATAACTGTTCTCTAATTACTAAATTAAAGTTAGAAAACATTTTTTAATAAGATATCTAAGTGGAAACAAGTTCGAATTAGAAAAATAATTAAATTCTTTCGAACTGGACGTATAGCGACTATCGCTATAAGGATCTGTAATTTTCCAAAGTTGAAATTTTCTAACTTTTAAAACTTCAACTTTGAACTCCGGTCTTCTTTAAAACATGGAAATAAACTTTTGAAACCAAAATCAAAGTTTTAAACTTGAATTTTTTTTACTTTGAACTCTTGTCTTCTTTAAAACATGGAAAGAAAATTTTGAAACTATAATCAAAGTTTTAAACTTAAAAAAATTTCACGTTAAAACAAAAAATCAAACTTTCAACAAAAATGGATTTCTATTTTGCTTTTGGTTAGCGAATCACTTGTCGTGAACACATATAACACATACAACATTCAATCATAATACCGCATCTTAATATTATAGTACAATCATAAGCAGGAATATTGCATCATAAATACTAACTTACTTTTCCAATATTCAAGGTGTAATCTTCTGACAAGCACCATTATCCCAGTGGTAAAGTGATTTGACTTTGGTGCGAGAGATCATAAGTTCGAAACTTGCATAGAGTGATTCGAACATATATGACATGTGATGTGTGTTATGTTGTACCAGTGACATATTGTATCTAAGTACCATTTCAAAAAAATAATCTTCCGCCTACTCAAACTTCGACATAAGCAATCTACCCCAAATTAACATATATGCATGCATACACAACATATAACATTACAATATACTTAAGCAATATTTTAACTCACAAATTTTATAACTTTAAAAAGTTAGTCACTTGAGTTTTAAAAACATGAACTTTACTCACCAAACGTGTTTTAAATCGAATTAAACTTCACTATGACCTAGCTAAAATGCCTTAGCTTCCTAACGTGGTGCTTTGGGTGGGTTCAATGAGAAAAATAGGCCCAGCCCAGGTTATGTTTGGCTCGACCACCCATATCTTGGGTGGTCGTGTGCTTGCTTTGTGAAGAGAAGAGGTTTGGAAGTGAACGAAACGTGTTTAATTATGTCTTGAAATGTTTTTACTAACCTTTTATCTTAGGAATTTGGAGATGGAAGCCATGGAAATATATGAAAATAAGAAGATAAATTTGATATCATGTAAATGAGAACAAAGAAGAGGATATAGAAACGAGAGGGGCATATAGGCTTAGGAGTTTTATTAAAATATATAAAGTGATAAGAATTAAATACACATGCATGCACCCCATACCTCCCCTCTCCCTTACTTGTACATGTTATCCCTTTTCCATGCCTTAAATAATGCTAGAGCTTCCATGTGTGTGTACTAAAATATGTAAATGTTATATATATATATATATATATATATATATAAATATATGTATGTATAAGTGTGCTATATGCATACATATGACTTTTATAACATAATTTATCACATCCATACTAAGGTACAAATATATATAAGCTAATATGCTTAATTAATACTAAAACTAACATATATAAATGTGTGCATGTTGCACCAAGGGTGCACAACGTTCCCGACAACTTTCGAGTGTCGAAAAGTCAAAATTTCGAAAAACGTTCTTCGTTCACATTTTCTATTTTTATTTGAACTATCTATACTGGTAAAAAAAATTTGAAAACTATTTTATAATCATTATTGAATAATTAAAATAGATTTTTGTGCTAATAAAAATCCATTTATTGACTATATAAAATATATTTAAATGACCTATTTCAAAGTGGAAAAACCCTTCCTCATTACAAATCTATTTCACCATAGTTTATTATTAATTAAAAGAGTTATATTTTAATTATAAAACCTATTATCTTAATATTTAAAATTTATTAAATATTTATAAATCAAGGTGGTAAAATTATGGTCGTTACATTAACTATAATAAAGTAGCGTATTAAATATTTGTAAGTTACTTCACATATACCTATGAATGGTATACTTATATTAATGATTAATTTCATGGATATTCCTAAAGATGATACCTTACGCGGAACCCCTTATTTATATATTTAGCTTTACAAGCATTCTTCAACATATGATACAGTTTTGATCTTTATAAAAGTGCTTCTATCGCCAAACAAGTTCCTGCCAATTACATGTTTGTTACTATTGTTTGATATTAAGATATATTTCTGTTCACTTTTGTATGTCATGTATATCTATTTTATCATAAAATCATTAAAGAATAAGTAGACATCGTTCAATTTCATGGGGATGTAGAAAGTAGAAAGAGCGAGAAATATTGTAGAATCGAATAAAGGAATAACCGTGCAAGACTATGAAAAATGCTAAGAAGACCAAATAGTATGTACTAATTTACTATTACTGCCTTCTTATTAATCTTACATGTATTTTGGTCAAATTCAGGGAAATTGGAATTTAACACTTATAAGTGGTTTCAATCTTATGGTTATGGTCAAAGCGTTTTTAATAGTGGCTAACACTTTGTGAATCAACTTCCTAAATAATTTAGCACGTAATCCAAATTATACTGGTAAAATTAGGCATGTAAACGGATGCAGTCGGATACGAATAGTCCTGTATCCGTATCCGTTTCCGAAAACAAATCCGAATCTGTATCCGATATCCGCGAATATCTATTAAATAATATCTGTATCCGTATCCGCGGATATTTTCGGATATCCGAAAATATCCGTATCCGGCTTAACGAATACGGATATTTCCGTATATTGAAATATCCGAAAATATCCGCATTCAAACTTCAAAATGTAACTGAAATTTAACTCAATATACTGCATAATTAATTTGGCTTTAAACAAAAGATGAAAAATTATAATAATACATCAAATTAACAATAGCTAATTCGATCACATAAAATCCATACGAATACGATAATGTTTCATAATTCATCATATAATCCATAGGACCATAGCCTAGTTCAATCACACGAAATCATAAAAAACATAAAGCAAATGCATCATACATGTTTTAAATTGTAGCAAATACCATAATTTATCTTAATAGCACACATATAAACTAAAATATTGCGTTCTTTCTCCATCGAGTGGTTGAAGCTTCAAAAGATGACCCTGCAGAAAAATATGAATGTGTATATTAGTTTATAAACAATTAAATACAAGTTACACTAAATAACTACCTGCAGGTGCAGGCTGTAGCTATCAGCAATTTGCACTAAATAACTCAATAATACAGAATATGTAACAAAATAGTACAGAAATTCATTGTAAACAAATGCACCATATTCAAAAAATAGTATAGAAATTCATTGTAAACAAAATAGTACAATTGGCTAAAATGGTATTTCTCAATATCTATCAAAAAAATAAACAAATGCACCATATTCTGCACTGCAAAGCCAAACCATCTTGTGCTAAGCAAGCAACATGTTACCACGAAACCTTTTTATATTAAATGGTTACATATTAATTTTTCAAACTATAAGCATCTAATATTCACATATTCAAACATAGTCATATATGAAATTCAAGATCTTATGGGACAAGTTGATAATCTAACTGAATGCCCTTGAATTAACAACTTTGGGTTGATCAACATCATGTCTAAATTCTATTGGGAAAGCTGAACAATGTGTGTTATCTAGCTATAGTTCTGTGTTATGTAGCCATAGTTCTGTTTTGACAGAACACTATCCCTAATAAATGAAATTATGCTTAGAAAAATGAATATAAGAGCAAATTAAAGGGGGGAGGATTTAAACATTTATTGAAGTTCTAGGTGTCTGAAACTATTTTCTAAAGAATCTGAGTGGATTCTTTTGCTTAATGGATGGGAAAATTAACTAAAACTCAAGCAGTATAAAATTAATCTCTGCAAAAAGGAAGAGTTAATTGGACAAAATAATTAATGAACTTAATAATTCACAAACAGTTTAGGTAGCAAACACAACATGTTTATAACGTAGCAAACACAGCAGTTTAGGTAGCAAACACAAACTGCTTGAAGCAATTGAAGTATGGAACAGTTTAAAAATATATTTGCTTCAATTCACAAACACAGCAACAACCAAGAAATCCTCCACCCCATCCTAACCACAAGCTAAGAATGTTTATAAATATATTTGCTTCAATTAAGTTGTTTGTAATTTGTAAATCAAGAACACTTACCATTACCCTTTGCGAAGCATGTTTATAACATAACCATAGCATCATCAACAAACTCGACATTGTGACCTATTAAAAGTTTAAAAAAAAATTAAATCATATATGGGATGGTTATTGTGTTGAAAACATGTAGAAAAATATAATAGTTTTACCAATATCGGATGGAAACCAATCCTTTATACAACCCAAAGCTTCTTCAATATCCGAAGATAATGAAGATCTACTCTCGGAAATCAATCTTCCCCCACTACTAAACGATGACTCGGATGCTACGGTTGATATCGGAACGGCTAAAATATCACGAGCGATCCTTGCAAGTATTGGAAAAGTTGGCCCATTGGTTTTCCACCATGTCAAAATATCAAAATTGTCCTCATCTTCACCCATTGGTAACAATTCATCTTCTAAATACTTATCAAGTTCCGTTTCAAAGCTTGTGAGCTACCAACTTTTTTCTCAACATAATTTCTCTATTTTAAATCCATTTTTGCTCTCTTCTTAGAACCAAAATTAAAAGAATCAAACGTATCACACGAAGAATTGTTAGATTGCCCCTTAGAAGAAGTCCATTCCATTTCATATAAAGTAAATAGAGATTTCAAAGATTCACGAATTTTTGCAACATGAACTTGTGCACGATCACCATAAACCACATCAAAGAAAAATTCAATATAAGCCAATCTATAACGGGGATCTAAAACCATACCAATACTCATCATTAGATTGCAACTGCTCCAATACTTGTCAAACTTAATTCTCATCTTTTGGGCCATACATTGAATATACTCATGTTCATCTAGCTCCCAAGTTAAAATACTTTCATAGACATCGCAAATGCTTTTAAAATATAAATTAGCCGTAGGATATTTAACACCCGAAACCTTAAGTGTAACTTCATAAAATTTTCAAACATTCACATATTTCTTTTCCTATTTCCCATTCTTCGTTTGATGGCAACCATTTGTAATCGTGGGTTAAATCAACCAATCGCTCAAATGCCGGACGCACTTCAAGAGCACTTTCAAGCATTAGATATGTTTGCGTAAAAAATGGCCGCAAACACCCAAAGACGTATGAGTTGGTTGATTTTATGTTGTTTTTAGTGATTTGGGTGATTTATGCAAATATATAAAAAGCAGGGACTAAACTGTAAAAGACACACAGATTTATAGTGGTTCGGCCAGAACGTGCCTACGTCCACTTTATATGTTATTCTCCTTTTTCCTTCAGATTACAAGTACAAAGCTTTGATTACAAGTATCTAAAGTTGTTTGAGAGTTCCTTCCAGGCTTGAGCTCTCAAACTTGTCTTCCATTGTTGTACCCCTGCCCCTCTATTTATAGAGTGAGGCTGGGGGTAGGGGTCTTGGATGCTTATAGCTGTTGGTGGGCCTGGGCTGATGCAGTTTGGACTGGCAACTTTCTGGTTCGGCGAGGCTTCATTCGGCATGGAGCTTGGAGAGAAGGATGGTTGGACCGGTGGTTGGTTGGTCCGGTGGAGCATGGGTTGAGTGGAGTTCGTTCGGTGATAGGAGTATAATCCGGTGGTAGTATGTTAGTGGATGGAGTGTTGGTTCGGTGTAGGATGAGTGGGCCGGTGGATTGGTCCGGTGATGGAGGAGGCAGGTTGGTTCGGTATTGAGGTGGAGAGGCTTGGTTCGGCATTGCTTGGACCGGTATGCCGAATGGAGTTGTGTTGGGAACGCCCGATGGGAACGCCGAATGAGACGACTAGGAATGCCGAACGAGCTTTAGGCCTTAGTGCCGAATGACTCGTATACTTGCATAGCCGAATGAACATGAGGGTATGAGGCCGAATGGACTTGGTATTCGGGAACTTTGGACTTAGGTACGCTTGCTGGTTGCTCCTTCTTAGCTCGATCGTGGTGGAGACGCGCTCAACATTGATATTCCAGTTTTGACCAAAAAATGGGATAACACTTTGCCCCCCAAAATATGCCTTGCGGTAGGAAGGCGTGTTTTGTAATGCCATGAGCTGGATGTTCATATCCTGTCATCAACCTGTAAAGAACTTGATAGTTTATATGGCCCCAACTGATGACCGTTCGGGATCGAGCTATTTGGGATGAAGCGCGGCCGTTCATGGTCAAGCGCCTAACTTCAAATGACGATCGTTCGTGATCAAGTCATTCGAGGGAAAGTGCGACCCTGCGCGGTCAAGCGCGTAAATCCATGCGTCGATCGTACGGGATCGAGTCATCTGCAGTGAAATGTGACCGTTCAAGGTCAAGCGCTTTACTTCAAATGACGACCGTTTGGGATCGAGTCATTCGAGGTAAAGTGCGACAGTGCGCGGTCGAGTGGGGACCGTTCAAGGTCAAGCGCTTAACTTCAAATGACGACCGTTCGCGATCGAGTCATTCGAGGTAAAGTGCGACAGTGCGCGGTCGAGTCTGTATGTCCACGCGTCGATCGTTCGAGACCGAGCCATTTGTGATGAAATGTGACCGTTCAGGGTCAAGCGCCTAACTTCAAATGACGATCGTTCGTGATCAAGTCATTCGAGGTAAGGTGCGACAGTGTGCGGTCAAGTGGCGGTCCTCAAATGACGACCGTTCGCGATCAAGCCATTTGAGGTAAGGTGAGTTGTGGGTGGCGGACCTCAAATGACGACCGTTCGCAATCGAGCCATTTGAGGTAAGGTGAGTTGTGCCGTTCGAGGCGAGTTGTGCCGTTCGAGGCGAGTTGTGCCGTTCGAGGCGAGTTGTGATCGTTCGCGATCGAGTGCCGTTCGAGGCATGTTGTGACTGTTCGAAGTCGGGTGCCGTTCGAGGCGAATTGTGACCGTTCGCGATCGGGTGCCATTCGAGGCGAATTGTGACTGTTCGAAGTCGGGTGCCGTTCGAGGCGAGTTGTGTGTGCCCGGGGGGGACTTAATAATATCAGTGTTGGAGTTATTGTTTGGGGGAGTTTTCGAATCGAAGACTTTGGCAGTTCGCTGCCATGCAAGAGGTGCTCGCGGACCGTTCGCGATCCACGGGCATACAAGTAAATTTGCAAATATCAAAGCAATAATCATACGAATTCCACAACAGGAATGTTTGAGTCAAGATCACAGCAAGACGAGGATGTCAAAGCGTAAACTCTTACTATGGTGCGGTCTGTAGTCATTCAGAGCATGCCTATGGATCGTGCGCGATCGCTTACATGTGTAAATGATCTAACCGTGCTAGTGAGAGGTTTGCGACTTGTTCATCGCTTTCGACCTGCCCCCCGAGTTCAGGAGGGAATTTTACCTGCCCCCTGGATGAGCGTTCATTCCTTATCAGGTTGCTCAGAGGCCCCTATCTCTCTCTCTGGGATTGGATCAACATGCTCCAAGTGTGGGTGCCCCCTAGCTCTGGTGCTACGCCAGATGGTCCTGCTCCGTTCTGAACTCCAGTTGCTCCTTGGTTTTGTGCTCCAAGTTGCCCAATTTGCTGAAGCAAGTTCTGGATCATCTCTTCTTGTCTTCTCATCATAGCCTCCATCTCATCCTAGTGATGAAGATCGACGCTTGATTCCCTCCTGAGGAAGCCTCTTGACTTCTTTGGTGTTCACTTCTCTCTGGCCTTTGCCTTCTACTTATTTGTCTCGTCATAACTCTTAGATCTGAACTCTTAGATTTTCAAATTCAACTTCTATCCGATGTAGCGGGAGCTGGTTCCTCTCAATGAAAGCACCAAAATGTTTGCGTAAAAAATGGCCGCAAACACCCAAAGACGTATGAGTTGGTTGATTTTATGTTGTTTTTAGTGATTTGGGTGATTTATGCAAATATATAAAAAGCAGGGACTAAACTGTAAAAGACACACAGATTTATAGTGGTTCGGCCAGAACGTGCCTACGTCCACTTTATATGTTATTCTCCTTTTTCCTTCAGATTACAAGTACAAAGCTTTGATTACAAGTATCTAAAGTTGTTTGAGAGTTCCTTCCAGGCTTGAGCTCTCAAACTTGTCTTCCATTGTTGTACCCCTGCCCCTCTATTTATAGAGTGAGGCTGGGGGTAGGGGTCTTGGATGCTTATAGCTGTTGGTGGGCCTGGGCTGATGCAGTTTGGACTGGCAACTTTCTGGTTCGGCGAGGCTTCATTCGGCATGGAGCTTGGAGAGAAGGATGGTTGGACCGGTGGTTGGTTGGTCCGGTGGAGCATGGGTTGAGTGGAGTTCGTTCGGTGATAGGAGTATGATCCGGTGGTAGTATGTTAGTGGATGGAGTGTTGGTTCGGTGTAGGATGAGTGGGCCGGTGGATTGGTCCGGTGATGGAGGAGGCAGGTTGGTTCGGTATTGAGGTGGAGAGGCTTGGTTCGGCATTGCTTGGACCGGTATGCCGAATGGAGTTGTGTTGGGAACGCCGGATGGGAACGCCGAATGAGACGACTAGGAATGCCGAACGAGCTTTAGGCCTTAGTGCCGAATGACTCGTATACTTGCATAGCCGAATGAACATGAGGGTATGAGGCCGAATGGACTTGGTATTCGGGAACTCTGGACTTAGGTACGCTTGCTGGTTGCTCCTTCTTAGCTCGATCGTGGTGGAGACGCGCTCAACATTGATATTCCAGTTTTGACCAAAAAATGGGATAACAAGATATGTTGAATTCCAACGTGTTGAAACATCATAAGACACTCCTTTCCCAATTAATCGAGTTTGAGCCAATGCATTTTCCCAATTTTGTTTTCTCATATGTGATGATTTTGTATAATTGACGCTTTCTCTAATTTTTTCAATAAGACCTTGCACCATTTTTAATCCATCTTGAACAATCAAATTTAGTATGTGCGTGCAACAACGCATATGAAATAATTCACCACCAAGAGGCACCACATTTTTACCAACTAACCATTCTTTTAAATCTCTTATCATTACATCATTATTTGACGCATTATCAACCGTAAGTGCAAATAACTTCTTATCAATATTCCATTGCAATAATTTTGATTTAAAAGAAGCGCTAAGTGCGGACCCAGTGTGTGGAGGGGGCAAATCATAATAAGCGATGACTTTTTTTTGTAGTTTCCAATCATCATCAATAAAATGACAAGTTATGCAACAATAGCCTATGTTTTGGTGTTCAGAGGTCCACAAATCTGTAGTGAGGCTAACACGGGTTGGCAAACAATCAAATATCTCTTGTAATTTGTCTCTCATATCATTACAGACTTCTAAAACATCACATTGAACTGTATTTCTAGAAAAGAATTTAACTGTTGGATTAATACTTCTAATATACTCTTGAAAATACGCATGTTCAGTCATGTTAAGTGGATACGCATGCTTAGCAACCATACGTGCAAAACACATTCGGCTTCTATGTTGATCAAACTTCCAACTCGATAATTTAATTGGTTTGTTGGGAGAACTTTTGGTAGTCAATAGTTGTTGTCCAGATATTCTTAGACGAGTGGGATTTTTTGGACATGATTTTAGATGATTTTTCAAGTGGGTTGTTCCCATTGAAGTAGCTCCATTAAATAATCTAGAACAATGTTTACAAGTGGCTTTAATAGCACCTTCCACTACTTCTCTATTAAAATCTTTCCATACATTGGATTTTTTTTGAAAAAGCAAGAGCAAAGGCTCATTTTTATTAACTAATGTTCAGTTACAAACTATTACAACTCACACTACTCCAAGCTCATGACAACACATTGACTAAAGTATAACCAATATATAAACATAGAAACAACAACTATGAACAAAAACAAATGAACTGGACCAGAAACATAAATCACTGCCTGCAGCAGTAAACAAGATCCAAAATGCACCTGAGAATCAATGTACACTGCAAAGTATTAAAGCTGAATGGCAACAGTCCCAATAGCAATTAGTCTTCAAATATTGTCAATTCTAACATCCCTCAAAATGCTGCTATGAATCATAGAATAAATCTGAGACATGTTCTTTATTCCAATACCAAATATCCTGTTATTCCTTTCAGTCCACACAGTATGAATCAAATTCTTTAAAAGCTTAAGCAAAAGCCTAGTTGAACGTGTCTTCCATCTAGTTGTTTTGAATACATTGAACCATTCAATAGAACTAACAGTAGAAGGCTTATAAAAACCACAATTAGATAACAGCCTATACCATATTTGATAAACAAAAGGACATTGAAAAAATAAATGGGTATTAGTTTCAGATTCTGAATTACAGAGTACATATAAATCTTCAGAGATAATACCCATTCTACAAAGCCTGTCCTTAGTATTCAAAGCATTAGCCATTACCTTCCACAACATCAGATTCTGTTTAGCTGAACAACTAGTATTCCAAATTCTTGTATGCCGTGGGAAGACCGTATCACACTTACAAAGATACTGATATACAAGTTTGATAGAATGACTTTTATGCTTACCTGACCAAATTAAAGCACTGTCACAAGTAGTAAATTGATAACTGGTGATGATATTCCACAATTTTCTTAACTGAAAGGAGCTGGAATATGGTAATACAAAAGTACCATCATGAATAAATTCCTCAACTATAGCATCCTCTGAGATTCCAGAATTTCTTCTTAGATTATAATCCACTAGAGAACTTAAAATCAAACCCTGTTTAGCCCATGGAGAATGCCAAAGAGATAGACCTTTAATCACTGCATAATTACATTGTATATAAGGTAGGAAAGGTTCCCTGAGCTTGAGTATACATCTCCAACTCCAACTATAATTCTATGGTATTTTCATATTCCAGAAGTTCCTTTTACCAATAAGATTCTGATTCACCCATTGAGACCATAAGTTTTTATCAGATGTAAAAAATTTATTAAAGTAAACAGAGATAGCTGCCTTGTTCCAGAGAAAAATATTAGTGATACCAAGACCACCATACTTTTTAGGTTCAAAAAGTTTAAAAAAATATATGGGTATAATCTTCCTCGAGAAAGTATCACCATGCCAGAGAAATTTATTAAGAGCACTTGAAACCATGTTAATCAACTTGATAGGAAGGATGTAATGTCTTGTCCAATATGTAGTCATAGCCACAGCAATAGATTGAATAATAGTGAGCCTTCCAGCTTGTGAAATTTTATTACAAGGCCATAGCCGCAACCTTTCAATAATTTTCTCAAAAAGAGGCAAACAATTTTGGTTTGAAATTCCAGAGCTTAAAACTAGTAAACCCAGATAATAAGAATTTTTAGGCAATTCCCGAAGTCCAGAGCAATTAATAATATCATTCTTCTTTGAAAGAGACAAACCACCAACAAGAATATTAGATTTTGAAAGATTTATTTGAAGTCCAGTAATGGAATAAAATAACTGAAGAGAAGACAAAATACTCTGAATATTACTATGTGTTGGCTTTGTGAAAATTATGAGATCATCAGCAAAAAGAAGATGAGTAATTTGGGGATGTTTACATTTAGGATGTAATTCAAAAGTCTTCTTCACAACAAGATCCATTAAAATAGAATTGAGCAATTCCATAACAATAATGAACAAGTATGCTGATATAGGATCACCCTGCCTAACCCCTTATGCACCATTGAAATAACCATGCAAACCACCCTCTCTCGAGATTGAGTGCATAGGTGATGAAATACATGTAAAAATCCAAGCTAGAAAAGGTTTTGGAAAGTTCATCCTAGACATAATAGCTAAAATAGAACTCCATGCAGTAGAATCAAATGCTTTCTTTATATCCAACTTTATCATGCATCTAGGAGAAATATTTTTCCTTTCATACCCTAACAATAGTTCATGAGTTAAGAGGATGTTATCACTAATGGATCTTCCCCTAATATAAGCAGCCTGATTATTGGAAATAATGAATGGTAGAACTGTCTGCAATCTATTAGCCAATACTTTTGAAATGATTTTATAAATGATGTTACAAAAAGATATTGGCCTAAAATCAGCAACAGAAGTGGGGTTATCAATCTTAGGGATTAAGGCAATTGCAGTGGCAGAAAGACTAGCAGGAAGGTAATTTTTGAGAAAAAAGAATTGAATGGCTTTGACAATATCAACACCAATAATATTCCAACTTTGTTGTATGAAAAAATCATTGAATCCATCTGGTCCTCCACAACTATGAGGATCCAAACTAAACACAGCAGATCTAATTTCCTCATGATTTATGACATTAATAAGAGAAGCAGATTGAGAAGAAGTTAAGACTGGAAGATTAATATCGAAGAGAGGTTTAATATTGGGAACAAAAGAAATATTGAACAAAAGCATCATTAATACCATCAGAGGATTTAACCACATTACCATTCATATCTTTAATCTGAAGTATAGATTCTCTGGCTCTCTTAACTTTTAGAAGATTATGAAAGTACTTTGTATTTCTATCAGCTTCCTTCTCAATTCTCAAGTGAGCTTTCTGTTTAAGTGATAACAGTTCCCTATCAATAACTTGTTCAAGATACTTTTTTATTTCCAATTCAGCATGTTGTAAACTAGCATCATGTGGTTTGGCACTCAATTCTTCCTGTACCTTAAAAAGCTCATTCCTAATGTGAGTAGATAGCTTTGAGTCCTTTCCAAAATTAGCTGCAGCCCAGATCCTTAATTGAAATTTAAGAGCCTTCATCTTGAGTAAGACATTAGCTAAAGGATTCCTGCCAAATTGCATATTCCAAACCTGTTTAAGAATAATAGGATAATTTACATGCTTTGTCCAAAAATTAAAAAAATTAAAAGAAAATTACCACCACGATTATCATCAACTCCCCAATGAAAAATTAATGGACAATGATCATATAAGGAAGGTTGAAGTGTATCATAAAATGGTTTGGGCTAGATACGAAGAAAAGGAATGTTTACAAAGATATGATCCAATTTACAAAGGGTTGTATTATCACTCCTGCTACTATTTGACCAAGTGAAGATTGGAACAAAAGATCTAACTGGAATCAAATTAGCTTGACTTATAGCACTATTAAAAGGAGCAATATCCTTTAGAGACAAAGGACAACCACCATATTTTTGATCACTAGCAAGCATACAGTTAAAATCACCACCTATCAACCAAGGATGAGAAGATGGATTTAAAGTGGGAAGTTGATCCAAAAAATATTCTCTCAATGATAAAGAGTTTTGAGCAAAAACTGAAGTAAAAAGAAAATTCAAATTTGATGGTAAATGAACACAACTATAGTGGATGAATTGATCAGTGACAATAATCTTGGAGAGTTTAAAAAGTGATGGATTCCATAAAGTTAACAGTCTGCCATATTTTGATTCATCAAAATTGTGATCAAATAACCAAGTAGGAGATATCAAATTAACAGCCTTAAGAGTAGACTGTATATTTAACTTTGTTTCAGAAACACACATCAAGTGAATATCATTGTCTTTGATAAGATTTCCAATTTCAACTTGTTTAGAGTGCCAGTTAGCACCCCTAATATTCCAAAAAGCAATATTATTCATTTCAATGGGAGAGGGGGAAGTAAAGGGGATGGATTTTTCCTTGTAAGTCTAGAATGAGAATTAATTTTTGTTGAAGATAAAGGAAGTACTTCCTGAACTCTATAATCTTTTCCATTATTCAAATCACCAGGAATATTAGCATTACTTATACTTTCATCTGATTTAGAAGGAGGTGGAAGGATGATGTGATAAGGTGGAGATAAATAGAGATAAGGTGAGCTAGAAGAAGGAGATTGAAAGCTAAATTGTGAACTGCATGAGGAAGAACTAGAAGAAGCGGATGAAAAGGAAACCTTAGCTGCATTGTCAATTGAGCAAGTAGATAAAGTATCAAAAGATAAAGATGAAGATGACAATGTAGTTTCTGATTCTTTAGTAAAAACCAGAGAAGGATCTGATAAAACTGAAAATGGATTTAAGGTAACCGTAGACAGAGATGAAGAGTTAATAATACTACCTTCACTACCTTTTCCTTTTCCAACTTCCTCACTTATCATAGTATCAACACTCAATTGTTGTTTTCCTTTGTCCATTATCATTTTTTTCTTCCATACTGCCTTTTTCCTCCTGTCTACATTTTTCCAATTCTGATCAATAATGTTGTTATTGTTAAATCCACAGTCCTCTTGATTCCAATCACCATTCTCACTTTGATTAACAATCTTCTGTGCATCATTCTCCTTGATCTTGTTAACTAGTTCACACTTAACAGTATCATGACCAAAATTTTTACAATTTGTACAAATTTTTGGTCTCCAATCATATGACAATTTTACCTCTGGACAGTTTTCACCCAAATCAGGTATTGCAATAGATTCCAGCAGTTCAAATTCAGGTGAAATCTCAACTAAAGCCTTGGCATATTTGAATCTTTGCAGCTTCTCAGTACTATTATCAAAACAGATTAACCTACCAACATGACAAGCTAACCAATTAATCCCTACAAGCGTCCATAATAAAAGAGGAATTATATGAAAATGAATCCACACAGGAACTCTTTTAATATGAGCTTGAGAAATACCAATAGGTGGATCCCATTTGGTGATTATGAACATTCTACCTCTTATAAAAATAGGATCAGAATTAAGAATTTGATCTTTATCTTCCTGATTAGAAAAATTAAAATAGAAGTTAAACCCATCTGATTTGAAATCAACCTCACCCTTGATCTTCCAATACCTTTCAAGAAATTAACAACAGTTAAAAAAGAAAGAGTACCATCCAAGAAGAAACCAACTAGGTGATTATTCCAGTACTTTACACCTTCTTCTTTGACTAGATCTGGTAAAACAATATGAGATTTATCCCTAGGTATATCAAATTGAATCGGCTTGTAAGACCCAGCATTACGAGGAAGTGACTTGAAAAGGGAAGACCAATTAGCATTCGCGGAAGAAGAAACATTCTTGATACCAGGAGCCACAGTTCCAAGTTGAAAAGATTCGGAAGAAAAAGGAAGAGATGAAGAAACAGAAAGAACATTAGAAGAAGATAACAATGGAACGAAAGAAGAAGTTAAAGATGGTGAAGAAGATGATAAAGATGAAAAAGAAGATGAAGAGGAGGGAAAGAAGCAGAGTCAAGGGAAAAAGATGAAAGAGAAGAAGAGGACGACGCCATTAAAATTCAAAAGGAGCCGAAGAACATCGTGGAGGGAAAATCATACATTGGATTTCAAAATTCTTACATTTGAAGGTGTGGATTTGTCTACATCCGTAGAAAGGTTTTCAGATACTTGTGTGTTTGGCAAACTAGAATCTGTAACCATGTTTGAACTGTTTCGATTTTCTTCCACTACTACAACGTCATTACCACAAATATCCTTGTTACTACAACTTGAGGAGGCGTTCGTCATTTTCAAAACTCTACAATACCAAATAAAATATATGTCATTACTGTCTAAGTTTATCACAAATACGTCATTTTATCAAACAAGTCATTTTATCACAATTCATAAACAAGTCATAAATTTCATTTTATCAAACTGTCAAAATATATGTCATTACTGTCTAAGTTTATCACAAACAAGTCATAAATTTCATTGATTTTATTTGTTTTAAATTTTGTATATAAACTGCTTTGATTTTATTTTATCACAATTCACAAAAACTGTTTAAATTCATTTTATCACAATTCACAATCCCTGAAAATTATTTACTTGAATAAACTCAAAATGGGGGCAAAAACGGAGTCCGTTGATTTTATTTGTTTTAATTTTTGTATATAGAACAAAATGTTTTGTTTATTGTTCCGACAAGTATTTTAGCCAGATGTAAAATTATTGCAATTGTTCCGACATATATTTCATGCAGGTTTCAAAAACCGACTTTAGCTCTACTGCACATATATTGCAAAACAGAGTGATTGACCATGTGTTTTTAATATATAGTCGTCATCAACTCAGTACCATACATTGAAATAGAGAACATACAACATAAAAACAACAGTTTCTACTTCAACACCTAAATTGTCCGTAGATTATAAAAAGTAAAATATTAACACCAAACACTACTGCAAAATACTACACAACCATTTCTATCTGTCTATATGATACAAACTTACCTTCAAAACCACTTAAACATGTTATATTACTCATTCAAAAAAATACCATGGAACTCTATAATTTTATTTCAACAGATTACTACACAACACTATAGTATAGATAATGTAACAAAATAGTACAGAAATTCATTTTAAACTTCTCTGATTAACAGTATTTGTTTATTTGAGTACCAACCTAGTATGTTCAGTTGTTAAAAAGTACACTGTAAATTCACCATAAATTACATTAGTTACTTGTAAACAAAATAGTTGTTAAAACTATTAATCAACGTAATTTACAGTTAAAAATACTACATTTACATTTATTTATTCAGTTAAAAATACTAGCTTGACAGTTAAAACTTTTACATTTATTCAGTTAAAACTATTAGCTTGATAGTTAAAGCTTTTGTTAAGTTAAAAATATTAGCTTGACATTTAAAAATATTACCTTTACATTTATTCAGTTAAAGCTTTTGTTAAAGTTTGTTAAATTCACCATCAATTTAACTGCTGCTGAAAATTCGTACATACGGTACCAGGGATTACAAACAACATGAATGTAGGAGCATCCTTTGCAATATTAAACAACATCTAATGAAATATTAAATAATATTAAACAACATCTAATTAAATATTGAAGTCATACTAACAAATGCGTACCAGTGATTCGCGATTCGCGATGAGGAAACCGGAGCAAGAAATTGCCGCACACAAATTGCCAGACAGAAACCGCTATTCGCGATGAGGAGCGGCGTCGCGATGAGGAGCGGCGTCGCGATGAGGAGCGGCGAGCGGCGGAGCGATGAGGAACGGCGGAGCGATGAGGAGCGGCGGAGAAGGCGATGTCGATTGTGTGGAATCGCGAGTGGAATAAATTACTCCAAAATGAAATGCGGCTGTGGTTTTATTTTTTAGGGTTTTGTTTTACTTTTAATACGTGTACGTATGTGTATAGATATGGGCCAAAATACAAGGCTTGTTTATTTGAAAATTTAAATGGAAAGGAATTGGATGGATGGATATTTATCATGGATATAAAATAACATATTAAAATAATAATAAAATAAATTCGAACCAGACGGATATTTATCGGATACGGATATAGCCATATCCGTATCCGTATCCGAAATATGTTTCGGATATCCGCATCCGCTTTTCGGATACGGATGCGGACAGATTTCGGATATTTCGGGTATTCATTGACAGGCCTAGGTAAAATCATCTTCGAGTTATAAGAACTAAGAAGTTATTATTACAAAATATGATACTTATTCATTTGATATTTGGTCATTGATTAAATAGAAAAGTATAAAATGAAGCAGTAACTTGTTTTGAGATTCCATAATGTCACACTCCTTTAATTAGTTTCTAATTTACTCATTTGATTTTACATTTTTTTTCTGGTTGGTTATTGTAAGAGACAAAATGTGTGGTAAATAACCAAATAATCTAGTGGTCAATATCCGCCAACTAATTTTACATCAAAATTTCCATTACTTACATTAAAATGCCTGATTTCTTATAAAATATTACTTTTGATGTGCATATGTTATTCTTATTAAGATATCTAATCTTTGGAATTGAGTTCATACAGGAAAAGTTAGGTAGTGTTTGGTTTAAATACAAATTTTGAATTTTCGGTTTCAATATGCATATCAAATATGAGAAGAGTTGAGAGATGGTGGAGGGGATGAAAGAAAGGCGAAAGGGGGGACGGAAGGGATAGAGGGAATACAGAAGAATAGATTGTTTTTCGTGATTATGTTATTTTTCAGAACACGAAAAATAAAAAAAAGTTGTTTTCTATTTTGTATGTTAACTTCGATTTCTAAATTGATCGTTTTCGACAACATACATGCGATGTGTGTACTTTTGCACAGACAAAAACCCAAATGAAAAATAACAAACCAAACACTTAGCGTTTGGTTTAAAATGAGTTTTGTGTTTTGAGCTTTCAACATTAATTACAAAATAGGTGAGAAGTGAAGGGACGACGGACATAATGAAAGGAAGATGGAGGGGACCACGGAGGGGATAGAGGAACGATTGAAGGATTGATTGTTTCTCGTGATTCTCTTATTTCTCAAAACATGAAAAATAAGGAATGTATGTTAATTTTGTTTTCTAAATTGATCGTTTTCCATAATATACATGCGTCGTGCGTATTTTTGTATAGACGAAAACTCAAAACTAAAAAGAGTAAATCAAACGCTAAGTATTCCAGTCTTGCTTATATATATAAAGAAGTTTCAAGTTCATAGATGCAAAGATATTCATATATATGTAAAAGATTGGTATGTATATAAGCTTCTGGAAATGTATTATCTTCAGACATTTACATATACTTGGTTTCATAAATAAAGCCTTCAAAAATAAGCACCAAATATTTGTAATTAAAAATATCAAGTTTAAGAAGATATATGAGTTTTGAATCCATATAGTTTTGAATGTATATGTGGATTTTTATTGAATTTTTGATGGAAGTATATGACCATGAATCAAGTGGATATTTGTTCTAAAAGGTTTTGGGAATATGAAAGCTCTTATACATGTATATATAAAATTCCAAATTTAGGGAAGATGTCAAGATTCAAGCAAAGATCCATATGAACGAGTAATGACCGAATTAAATAAGCATCAAGAAGTTTGATATGTGTCAAAGTGATATTGGGTGAAATCCGTAATGATCAGGAGTACTTCCCATGCAACGACCTGTAATTTCGCTACTTCGAAAATGAGAGATTTCGTTTGTTTTAAATTTAAAAAGGTTTAAAGCTTAAATAATAAGTTATATGTAATAGATAATAATAGAGAAATTATTTTTTCCTTATAGTTGATAAATTTAAAAAGTGTAAATTTGGATTTTAGAACAAATCAACAAAAGTTAAGTTTTGTTAAAAATAAATAAATGCTTGAATAAATAGGTCAAAATATTTATTTAAAAAGATAAATCTTATTGAAAACATTTAATAAAGATAATAAAAGTATATTAAAATATTTATAAGTATATCAATAATCATTTTATAAAAATAACTAAATTTTGTCGCATTTTGTCAATTTTACATACACCGTAAAATTAGAGATTTTGATATTATTTAAATATGAATTTAAAATATAAGGAGACATGTTTTAATTTATTTAAAGAAGTGAAACGTTCTTTTTTAAATTTGGTTTATATAAATAAATAGTTTAACTAAAACGTCAAAAAGTGATCATAAAACATTTTGTCGATAATCAACGTTTTGTCGATTAGAAATTGTCGCAACGTCATCGCACATTTATTTTCTTATATAAGAACATATATTCAAATAGTATAAGTATTAATTTATTCACTAATCAAGTTTACTTTTACTAAACATACATAGAAAATTCTACAATATAATTAACAAAAAGTAAGCACAAAAAGACAAACATGTCATTTCAAAGCAAAAAGTAAAACACTAAATCAAAGAAACATAATTATTACTTTCTTCACTTAATATCTAAGTGAAAATGACATAAAGTAATGATTTGAAATGTGATGTTAATTTTTGAAAAAAATAAGGTTACTTAAGAAATAAGTAAGATTATTTTGGTAATTTGGTAAAGGGATATTTTGGTAACTTACCACTTCATTTCTTTTTCTATAAATACCAACCACTTTCTCACTTTTTTTCACACTATTTCTGTAACGACCCGTAAATTTTAAAGATTTTATTTATTTACTTAATTGAATTTTTGTGAAATTTTAAATAATAAAATTTTGAATTGAAAATTTAATATTTGAAATATGTCTAATTAAACATAGCAAATGGTAAATTTTCATCTG
Organism: Allium cepa; assembly: GCA_030765085.1. Taxonomy (NCBI): domain Eukaryota; kingdom Viridiplantae; phylum Streptophyta; class Magnoliopsida; order Asparagales; family Amaryllidaceae; genus Allium; species Allium cepa. The sequence continues at coordinate 64,924,588 of CM060939.1, forward strand.
TTAATATGAAAATTTATTTTATTGTGTAATTTTATTTAAATTTAAAGTCAATTAATATTTGATGATAATAAAATATTTCTCAAACCTAAATATTTTTCTGTAATAAATTTGTAAAACATCTTTTGGGTGAGACGTCATATTCCGTTTGGCAAATTTGAATTGTTATTGCTCAGTTTATCTTATTTTCAACAATTTTATAGCATTTTCCGTACCGAATATCGACTTTTGATAGTTCGGTCATATCACTAATACCCACATACCATTTTGATTGTCTCGTCATTCTGATCTTTGCAATATATTCATTTGTTTATTTTGAAATCCGAGAGATGGTGAAATTTGCAAAATGACTGCCATATCGGTTCTGCAAATTTGACCTTTTAACTTCCCACACTCTTTCCCATTTCACCGTATAATATCAGCAACCTTTTAAAATTCCTAGAGTGTTACTTTTGACTTTTGAATTTTCTCTCTGTTAACATTTCACTGGTTCCAATATTCTTTGGTTCATTTCTTATGCCACGTTTCGGTTGAGAATATATAAAAATAATAAAATAAAGTTTTGTATAAAATTTCACGGTTACATCTCCTCAATGCACAACACCTTCACTCTTCCTTTTTCTTGCTACCACCTTCTTCCATGGCAGCCCGATCGAACCCAGAACTCCTTCAACCCGAACATTGAGCGAGCCACATCACCTTGATCTTCCTTCCCCGAGACCCCTTCTCCTTTCCCCTTCTTCCTTCCCACCTGCACCATTCGCTCTCACCAGATCCACCTTAGCACAACAGCCATTCGCCGTTAGCTCACCCTTATTCGCTCACATCAAAGCCATCACCGACCACATCTACCATCTCCCTCCTCCAAGCATGCGGCCTCTACCCAGTAGCCGAGTTATGTCTCTGCTCGTCCTCTTCCTGGACGTAGCTTTGAAGCCCAGCCCGAGCGCCTATCTCTCCTCTCCATGTGAGTGCTTTCGTCTCTCTCTCTTCGTATAATTTTATTTTTGTTTTAGCCTGATTTAAACATATATTTGTGTTTGTATATATAAAAGTGTACCAGAGTTATATATACATTGATTTTAATTTGCTTGTGTCTATATATACACACGGCATGTTTTAACATGTAGATTTCATATATATATATATATATATATAATTTATTCATGCTTTCATTGTGTGTGTGTGTATATATATATATATATATATATAATGTAATAGATTAGCTTCGTATATATCGTGCAGTCTGCATTTTTGTTATTATATGGTCTTTAACATATATATAAGAGTCTTATGCAAGAGGGTAGAGGGTCTGTTATACGTGTGTGTATATATATATTTTTCAAGTGCGTATATGATTTTTATTGTATAGTTATATGTTATATATATATACTAGTTACGATATATAATCTATTGAGCTTATGTATATATATGTGTGTGTGTTTTGTTAGTTATATATGTTTAAAGTATATATAACAGTCGTTAATTATGTATATAAGTATATTTCACATAGTTCAGATTTCAAAAGAAAAGAATATTTTCACATAAAGTATGTTGTTGGCAATATGTGTATATATATATTGTTTCAATGAAAGTGGTTTATATATAAAAAAAATTATGTAGTATGTTATGTTTAGATATTGATATAAAACATTTGTTTATATATTTATAAGTTATTATATATTAAAATAAAGTGTTTATATTAATTTATAATATATATTGATATCTGGATTTTTCTTTAGAAATATATATATATATGTATGTATGTTATTTTAAAATTTAGATTAAATTTTTATATTAATTATTAGAGAAGATATATATATATATATATGGATATAATATTTATACTATTTTATTTATATCAAGATGATTCTGATTCATTTACATCAAACCCTATTTATCAGCTTCGTCGTCAAACTCGAGTCCATCGTTCTTTGCTTCGAAATTCGTTCTTGGATTCGTAACTCGTCTCATTCTCCTTCATCTTTAGCCTTGAAAGGTGAGCAATCACTCATGATTAATGATCTTATATTTATTAAATTTTATTTCAATTGAAACGACAATTGAAATATGCCGCTGTTAGTTATTTACATTGTTATATATATGCTATCTGTTCACCTATGACATCTGACACCTTTATCTATTATATACATTTATGATATATGCTTATTATATTATTATCATATCTGCTATCACTCTGCAAGTTTCCTGTTAATATAGAATTCACTATGGGTTGAAATAATACATACTCGAACGAACTTTAGAATAGAAGAAATCATTATGGGTTGAAATGATAAACCCAAGCGATTTTCATTTGAATTGAATTTGGGATTGCGGGTTGAAATGATATATACTCGTATATATTTTAAATTTCTGATTGAAATGATAAATATCCATATTACTTGACCATAGGATAGAAAATTATATACAGACACCGTTGGTCTATATATGAATGTTTGAAATTGATTTCTATGGTTTTGGAAGGAAATATATATGGTTTTATTTGATATTGAAATTATTTTTTAAATAAATTTTAATATAAAGTAGATTTAAAATTTATATGGAATTGTATTTAATTAAGAATCGTCTTTATTAAATCGATTTGAAACTTATTTGAATTGGAGATTTAAGGATATGACTTTATAACGTGGTTTTGGTTTATGATGATTTAAATGAATATTTCAAATTTCAATAGATTAAAGGAAATATTTAGTGATTTGAAATTTGGGTTTTATTTAAATGATATTACATTTTATTAAGTGAATATTCCAAAGCTAAATAATATTAAAGTGAGTTTGATATATAAATGAGATTTTCAAATTTAGTTTTGAAATGTTGAATATTTAGAGCTTTGCAATATATCGAAAGTGAAATGGTTTATTTTGTGGTTCAAATCAGCACTCGAAATCGATATAATTTGAAATGGTTTATTGAGAAACCGAATTATGTTGAAAATGAGAAATTGAGATTTGATTAAACGTGAATTTTGGAATTCGAGTTGATTTGGAATCGATTTGTGAGATTTGAGGAAACTATTTTATTATATAAAGTATTTTAAAATTTTATATAAACTATTTTAATGTAAATCATTTCTAATATAAACTATTTTTATATAAACTATTTTATTTTAAACTATTTTAACATATAACTATTTTATATAAACTATTTATTTTTTAAACTATTTTATTATATATATTATTATTTAGCTCTAAACTATTTAAGTGGTGGAAGTTATGATTTCAAAGTATTATGTTACCAAGTGTTATGATTCCAAAGTACTATGATTTTCAAATGATAACCTTTCCAAAGTATTATGATTTCGAAGTGCTATGATTTCAAAGTGTTATGACTTTCAAAGTGTTATAATTTCAAAGTATTTTGGTTTCGGAAGTGTTATAACTTTGAAAGTACTATGATTTTGGAAGTAAAAATATTTGAAATGGAAATGATATCATATTGATTTGGATTTGAAATGGAAATGATATCATATTGATTTGTTTTGAAATGGAAATGATATCATATTGATTTGGTTTTTCAAATGGAAACGATATCGTATTGATTTGGTCTTGAAATGGAAATGATATCGTATTGATATGGTTTGAAATGAATGTGATATTCCGGTTTTGAAGGATAAAATGTTTGAAATGACCACGGTGTTATAATAATGATTGGTTGTTAAAGAGACTGAGATCAGATATTGTCATACTCTTTGCCAATACCGAAAACCACTTTAACAACTTTGTACGTGGTGGAGATTCCAAAATGAAGTAGGATGGTGGCGATGATCCTATATGAGGTATATACGTGGACCCGGCATAAGATAGCTAAAACAGAAGCAATTGATGGACCAATGAGGTAGCTCCTCTGATCGGAAACACTCCTTCGATGTCATTCTATTATTTTGTGATTAATTTGGTGCGCACCTTCGGATATTTTTTTGGAGTGTGGCTTGAGGTGGGAAGTAGTGGTTGCTATGCGTTACCACCAACCCGGAAGTGTAATTGGTATATCTACCCTGACATTACCTAGTTGTGTCGTGTCACCTACCCTAGCGCGCTTTACTATGAGTTTGATTTGTGTCGTAACTATGGAGTATTTATGGTAGCCTCCCGATCTGGAAGTACGATGGTACTGTATAGACTATTGGCACTATAAAATGTGTTAAGGTGAAAATGTAAAGCCTTAACGCTATTTTTAATTATATTATACTTTACTTAGACATTATTATAATAACGTATATTACCACATAGTAGATAGTTTAACGGATCCTTAGAGATGGTTATCCCAAACATCCTTTGAGTTACTTGTATTTCAGTTGTTATCTCACTTGAGTTGGATTTATTGATATAAGAATGTTAATCCTGACTCGAGTGTTTTTTGTTTTGCTTTACACTCGGGTCAGACTGAGTGTACCAGTATTCGAGACTCACCATTGGCGTTTGAGCTTCGCCTGGAGATCCACCCATCCTTTCAGATTGCAATTATTCAGTTGATTCTAGAGATGTATTCTGATCTTGTAATTGACTATTGTACTCGAGCCTTCTGTGTATCTTATTTAACTCTGTTATATATATATATAGTAGCTTCATGAACTACTATTCTTTGTTTCCGCCGCATTATTATATATTACTCTGTGTCTGTGATTCTGTGATTTATTTATTTATTGTATACGCTGAGTTTTGCCAAATATAAATTAACAATCTGGTATTTTAAGCAATTCAAATCTGGCATGTATGGATGCGAATGGTTGAAAATATCAGGCTGTTACAATTTCTACCTTCTTCTTCTTCCTCCTTGAAGCTCTGTTTAATGGCTTCTTCTTCTCTTTCATTTCCTTACTAACTTTTTCAAAATCATATCAAATCAACTCCAAACACCACCAAACTTTGCCAAAGACCTTAGGATACCATTAAAACATGGTTTAGCATCTAAGAAGTGAAGAAATCATGGAGGAAGATGTAGAATAGGAGGAGTCCGAACCATTTGGAAGGAAGGACCAAGTTGTGAAGCTCTGGAGCAAGAAAAAGAGAAGGAAGTGCCGCTGATTTCATTCCAAGGAGCTAGGAAAAAATTCAAGGTGTTGCGGAAGCTCCATCAAAATTTTCAAAGTTAGTTGAAGTTGAAAACAATGGTGAAGTGTTGGAAAAAATGAATGTTGGTAGAAAGTGAAAATTTTGGTTAAAGGTGAGTACTCATATTTACTAATTAATCCATAAAGTATTTCAAGCATAATGATTGAAAAGTTTAAACATGTTGAACGAGTAAATGTTTGATAATTTGGTTGAAAAATTGGTTGATTATATGATTGTTTATGTGAATGATAAGTTGTTTGATAAATGATAAGAGAAATGATTAGTAATTAACCATAGTTAATTAAATGAGAATTTGATCCGTGCAAATGTGTGTATGAAAATTATTTAGCCTCTTAATGATTTTAAATAAATTAAAATAGTTCAAATATGTTTAAAAAAAATTTGAAGTGTTTCGGACAAGTTCCGGAGCAATTCACAAAATTGGTCAAAATCGAGCTCGTCTCGCAGCAGTAGTTCGTAAATTTCGGCCTGTAACTTAAAATTAATGTAGAGAATGATTTATAAGTCAGATTTCTTCGAATAAAAGGTCTTTGGTTCACAATCGTAATAGTTTTTCAACGAAAAAAGAAAATCAAGATTTCATTATGTTGATTTTGAAATATGTCCAAAACAATTTTTTAAAAACATCATGGTTTTGCAGTTCGGAATCCAAAAAGAGATTTCTTTATAAATGATATTTTTAAATGATTAAAAATATGAGATAAATTTGATAAATATATTAAAATGGTTTAAAAGAGATATGGAATGGAAATGTGATTTTTCAAATATTAAAATATTGTTTAAATCAAATAAGCTTATATAGCACTTTCCGTAGCACTTTTATGCTGCGAATTCTTTAGCATTTTGAATATGAGTTTAAACATAACAATATTTCCTAGAATCCGTTATAAACGTTTTTTAAAAGAATAGTTAAGTGTTTTAAATGATGATTTGGAAGTTTAATAAATCATTTCTAAAATGAATATTAATAACTGAGTATGCGGAAACGACTAGTACATTTGTCCTGCCCGTGAGATCTGAGAAGATAAATCAAGATGTTTAACTAAGGTTAGGGATGGAGGAACTAGTGTCCTGAACTTACATAGCCTATGTTTTCTCTTTTTAGACGAGGGGTGGAATAGATTGAAAGGAAAGCTCGAATGCTCTAAAAGATCATATTTAAGTTTTTCCAAGATAAAAGAAAAGAAACAAATTCTTTGAATGTTATTTAACCACTTAACATATTTTATTCGATGATTGGTACGAAGGAACCAGGATCGGATTTGGATGATTCCTATTCGAAGAACCGGGATCGGATTTGGGTGATTCCTATCTGAAAAACCAGGATCGAATTTGGGTGATTTCTATCCAAAAACCCTTTCAAACTAATTTTTGAAATAAAACATATTGAAGACAAAGATCTTCATGATGTAGATTGCCATTTGTCCCTGGAGGTGAAATTTACCATATTTAAAGTGGGAGTAGTGCTGTGTTATGAAAATCTTCGATTTGCAAGAATATGATTTGGAGTTAAGAAAGAAATCTTTGATTAAGGTTTAATGAATGATTTGGGAACATTTTCCCTAAGTTAAAAGTTATAACTTGAATATAAGAAATCTTTGATTAAGATTTAATGAATGATTTGAAAATGTTTTCCTAAGTAAAAGAGAAGATGATTTGGAATTATTCCAGGATTTAAGAAAGGTTTAAATAAACCAAATGATTCGATAAAAGAGGCTTAATGATTCCATATACTCTTGAAAAGAAAATGGAATAAATTGAAAAGAATATATCTAAGAAAGATATTTGATTTAAATAAAAGACGAAGTAATTGATTGATGATTGATATACACTTATGAACTTAACATCTGTTAAAGCGATGATTGGCTTCGAAGGAACCGGAGTCAGATTTGGGTGATTCCTATCTGATAACCACTTCGAACCAATGTATATGTTTGAAAGTAAAGACATGTTGAAGATGATGATTTTTGAAGACCGTGGATCTTCATAGCGTGAGGACTACTTGTTGAACATGCTCTCGGTCGCTCCCATTACAAAGTTATTTATAGTAATGGTCTCCCCCTTGTGGAGATTTTTCGGATTACAAGGACCACTCGCTACTAGTGACAGTAGGAGAGTGCCTTCGGTTTCGTTTTGTCCCAGAACGAACTTGCATGGACGAATGTCTGATATTGCATTTCTGAGACATAATGTTTTACTTTTACAAATGTACATCAGTGGTGGTGGAAAAGGCAACTTCTCTTAGCTTAACACCCTCCTTGAGACGTACGAGCCCAAGAGTTATATTTTTTTGGAAGGCAAATAGTAGTCAAAGGAATGGCAGTGTGGCATTCAAAGTGGAACCGGTTATAATCAAAGCGTGGTTTTATATGAAAAAATTGGCTTTGAAGAAATTGATCGTAGTTTCGCGAGCCTCACACCCTGATTATGATGGGATACTATGTGGTCTAACAGACATAAATTCGAAATAAATGAGTATGTACGGTGGTGTCAAATACGTTTGCCCCTTTTGGGGATACGTCCCTCAAGGCACTTATTGCCCATGTGGATAAAGTGGTTTGCTTGAGAAAGGAAGGGAACTACTGGTTATCAGTTGTAGTGTAGCAATTATAGTTCCAAGTGACTAGTTTGAGTAAAGCGATTGTGAGAACTATGTTTGTTACGCATGGATCAGAGAAAAGGCCACTAGTGCCCTATCATATTGGAAATCCAATCCCAATACAAGATTTATGGTTTTGATTATATTCCCAAAATAGCTATAATGACTTGCAAACATTTCACCTACCCCTTATTGGTATCATATATTCCATTCGGTATATTCCATTGACCCAGACCGAATTATATATCTGTTAGACTTGGTCCGGGTATTGATACCTTATTTGAATAAGTTTATTTGAAAAGTGTTTTCAAAAGAATGTCATAATATCAAGTGTATTTTGGTATAAAGTGTTTTGATTATCATAAGGTAAAAACTCGTCTGTATTTATGTGTGGGCATGGTCTTATGAGATACCATTCTTTTCAAAGGTTTTGATAACATCGTCATGGTCTATACATTTGAAATTTCGAGTATCTCACGCTGGTTTATCAAGCCTGACCCGGGTATTTTTAATATTCAGGTCAGATCCGAGTAGTTTCAAGATGGTTGGAGTTTTCAAAGAAGAGCTAGAGATCTTCATCATCGTATGGACGTATTCAACTATCCGCTGCATCTATTTTATTTGTTTTGTTGTTTGTCAGCATTTGTAAGGGCAAGTGTTATAACTGTCCAGGCTGAATCTAGGTTAGACTCCGATATTGTATTTAAAATTTTCCGCTGTAAAGATTATTATTGAAATAATATATATTATTCTATCGTGTGAAATTCTATTATGTCTTTATTTTCTTTCTACCATTAACGATCCGTCTTTTCGTACAATTTGAGTTAGACATGTGTGGTTTATTGTCATTCAAATGGTACGAAAAAAGGGCCATTACATTTGATATCAGAGCTTAGGTTGAGCGAACACCTAGGTTTTATTGGGGTAAGTCTCATTAGAGATAGGTTTAGTAATACCCTAAGATGAGTAACTCATTAGAGATAGGGTTAGCTACACCTTAGAATGAGTTTGAGTGAATTATATATGAGTGCATATTTGTTAGTGACTAATAAATTGTTTTGTGTTGATTTATCGGTTGAGTGATTTATAAATTCTGGTCGATATGGGAAGTACAACTGTATCGATAAGTATTTATGAACTCTTAACAAGGCATATCGACACGCTAATTTTAAAAAAAATTGGTGAATGAAATAATTTTTCCCAGGATTATATTTTGAATATAAAGTATATATTTGGAAAAATTGAATACTTAAAAATCAGGATTAGTGAAATTTAAATATGAACATCTTGTGATTAGAATTTCACAATTTGACTGCATGATGTTTCATAACGATAACTGTTCGGAATCCACAAACTATTCCAACCGACGGGCATAAGCAAGAAATTTGATAAGGTAATTCGGATCTTTAATACCTATTCCAAAATAGTAAATTAAGAAATGGTAATTTTAAGTTATTATCATAAATTGTTTGATTTAAAAGTTTAAGTACAAATACCTTGTGAATTAAGTTTCATGATTTGGCTATAAGGTAATTGATAATAAGATTTATTTAAGGAATGAACATATAAGACAAAAATGTAATAAAAAATAATTATGTAAAAGTAAAAAAATATAAAAGGAATAAGAATTTAAATTCGAGTAAAAAAATTGTGGATACTTAAATAAAATTAATTAATATAAGATAAATTTATAAAAAGAATTTATAAGATAGGTTTTATAACAAAAGCAATTAAAGATTTTGAAAATGGTATTATTTTAAATAAAAAGAGGTACTTTATAATAACTGATTCGATTGGCTTAAAAAAAAGGCAAGAGATGTGTTCGGATGGTAAGCACTTCTCTCAAATATTACTCTTCTTGTTAAGAGGATATATGATACAATTGGTAGTACCAAGTTTCTTGGATTATTTTGGAGTTACTCGATCTATATAATTTTCTTAAGTTAAAGAAAAAGTGTGAATCATTGATTAGTAATCTTTTTAATCGCTAATTGATAAGGTAAAGCGGAATTCCCATCGATTTTGGACAGTCGAAAATTCTGAATATACCTAACTCAAAGTTAAGAAATTTGTGAATTTTTTGGGTAAAAGGATTATGAAATACTTTGAGTAAATAAAATAAGATAAGGATAATTTATGAATTTGATTTATAAAGGAAAAAAAAGATTTAAGAGTTAAAAGTATGATTTAAATACGGGTGGTTTTAAAATTTGTTTTTATTTCAAAGCTAGAAGTTTAGTAATAACATTGAATAAGAAACAAGTTTTATAACTTATGAATTTGAGATGATAGTAAATTACAACAAATTATAAATTTGTCAGACGGACGAATTCAAGTAAAAATAATTTGAAATATGGGATTTGTATATACTCTTAGGATGTAAAGGTATATCATACAAATATATATTTAAGTCAGGAACTATTAAGTAAAATAATGACTCCTAAAAAAGGTAATTATAACCTGGAAAATATTTTATTAACGAATGCTAGCATTAATTAAGAATTTGGAATTAAGTCTTTAAAATGTGATTGATCTGCATAAGTTATAAGATGTAATAAACTTAAGTGACAGTTTTACGAAATGATTCATAAATAATATTAGCGTTAAAGGAAACATACCGAGTTAAAAGATTGTGGGAAAACTTTTTAAAGACAAATAATATTTTGAGTGAAAAATGGTTTCCTTAGAATATTTACCTTTAATAAAAATATTTGAAAATATATAATAAAAGGAATTATATAAAGAAGCAAATTTATAAAATATTTGAGCTTAAGATAAAAGTTTATGAAAATTTTGAGGGTTAATAAATACATATATTATATGTAGATCATTTCATCACACAAATTTTGATCTAATATGCAAGTACGGAACTTTAAGGTGTTTACACCACTGGTCCGAAAAAGGATTTATTACTCGATTCTTGACGACGAACAATGACGAGGGTTTGTAGTTAGGTACTTAAGTTTTCTATCATAGTTGAGAGCTATGCAAAGAAAGAAAAGGTTTCTGAGCAAAGAGCCTGATCAGAGTCCACACTAGAAGATCGAGGGATCGATGGTAGTTCGAAAATAAAGTGTGTATTCGAATAGAAGATCGAATAAGATATTTCATACAGATGATCTGTGTATATTATATGGAATTAAGTTTGAAGATAATGTTTTAGGCAAACTTTTTTTTTGGTTAATTTCGAGGAGGAAATTCTTTTAAGTAGGGGAGAATGTAACGACCTGTAATTTCGCTGCTTCAAAAATGAGAGATTTCTTTTGTTTTAAATTTAAAAAAGTTTAAAGCTTAAATAAATAAGTTATATATAATAGATAATAATAGAGAAATTATTTTTTCTTATAGTTGATAAATTTTAAAAAAGTATAAATTTGGATTTAAAACAAATAAACAAAAGTTAAGTAAGTTTTGTTAAATATAAATAAATGCTTGAATAAATAGTTTAAATATTTATTTAAAAATACAAATCTTATTGAAAACATTTAATAAAGATAGTAGAAGTATATTAAAATATTTATATGTATGTTAATAGTCGTTTTACAAAAATAACTAAATTTTGTCGCATTCTGTCATTTTTACATACGCCGTAAAATTAGAGATTTTGATATTATTTAAATATAATTTAAAAATATAAAGAGACATGTTTTAATTTATTTAAAGAAGTAAAAAGTTTATTTTTAAATTTGGTTTACAAAAATAAATAGTTTAACTAAAACATCAAAATGTGACCGTAAAACATTTTGTCGAAAATCAACGTTTTATCGATTAAAAGTTGTCGCAACATCGTCGCACCTTTATTTTCTTATATAGGAACATATATTCAAATAGTATAAGTATTAATTAATTCACTAATCAAGTTTACTTTTACTAAACATATTTGGAAAATTCTAGAATATAATTAACAAAAAGTAAGCATAAGAAGACAAACATGTCATTTCAAAGCAAAAGGTAAAATTTCAAATAAAAGAAACATAATTATTACTTTTTTTACTTAATATCTAAGTGAAAATGACATAAAGTAATGATTTGAAATGTGATGTTAAGTGTTGAAAAAAAATAAGGTTACTTAAGAAGTAAGTAAGGTTATTTTGGTAATTTGATAAAGGGATATTTTAGTAACTTACCACTTCATTTCTTTTTCTATAAATACCAATCACTTTCTCATTTTTTTACACTATGTATACCTTCCTTTTCTTCCTCCTTGAAGCTCTATTTAATGGCATATTCTTCTCTTTCATTTTCTTACTAATTTTTTCAAAATCATATTAATCAACTCCAAACACCACCAAACTTTGCCAAAGACCTTAGGATACCACTAAAACATGGTTTAGCATCTAAGAAGTGAAGAAATGATGGAGGAAGATGTAGAATAGGAGGAGGCCGAACCATTTGGAAGGAAGGGCAAGTTGTGAAGCTCTTGAGCAAGAAAGGAAATGTTGCCGATTTCATTTCAAGGAGGTAGGAGAAAATTCAAGGCGCTGCGGAAGCTCCATCAAATTTCCCGAAGTTAGTTGAAGTTGAAAACAATAGTGAAGTGTTGGGAAAAATGAATGTTGGTAGGAAGTGAAAAATTGGGTTAAAGGTGAGTACTCATATTTACTAATTAATCCATTAATTATTTCAAGTATAATGATTGAAAAGTTTAAATATGTTGAACGAGTACATGTTTGATAACTTGGTTGCAAATTGGTTGATTATATGATTGTTTATGTGATTGATAACTTATTTGATAAATGATAAAAGAAATGATTAGTAATTAACCATAGTTAATTAAATGAGACTCAAATCCATTCAAATGTGTGTATGGAAGGTATTTAGCATCTTAATGATTTTAAATAAGTTAAAAGAGTTTAAATATGGTTTAAAACAAATTTGAAGTGTTTTGGACAAGTTCCGAAGCAATTCATAAAATTGGTAAAATTCGAGCTCGTCTCATAGCGACAGTTCGTAAATTTCGACCCGTAACTTCAAATTAATGTAGAGAATGATTTATAAGGCGGATTTCTTTAAAATAAAATTCTTTGGTTCAGAATAGTAATAGTTTTCCAACAAAGAAAGAAAATCAAGAATGCGTTAAGTAAATTTTGAAATACGTCCAAAACAATTTTCTAAAAGCATCGCGGTTTTGCAATTTGGAATCCAAAATGAGATTTCTTTATAAATGATATTTTTAAATGATTAAAAATATGAAATAAATTTGATATATCTAATAAAATGGTTTAAAATAAATTTGGAATGGAAAATATGAATTTTCAAATATTGAAAAGTTGTTTAAATCAAATAAGCTTATATAGCACTTTCCAAAGCACTTTTATGCTGCGAATTCTATAGCATTTTGAATATGAGTTTAAACGTCACGGTATTTTCTAGAATCAGTTACGAATGTTTTTAAAAGAATAATTAAGTGTTTTAAATGATGATTTGGAAGTTTCATAAATCATTTATAAAATGAAGATTAATAATCGAGTAGTTTAACTAAGGTTAGAGACGGAGCAACCAATGCCCTGAACTTACCTGGCACATATTTTCTCTTTTTAGGCGAGGGGTGGAATAGATCGAAAGGAAAGATCGAATGCTCTAGAAGATCATATTTAAGTTTTTCCAAGATAAAAGAAAAGAAAAAAAATCTTTTGAATGTTATTTAACCATTTAACATAAGGAATAGGGATCAGATTTGGGTGATTCCTCTCCGAAGAACCGAGATCGGATTTTGGTGATTCCTATCTGAAAAACCGGGATCGAATTTGGGTGATTCCTATCCGAAAACATCTTCAAACTAATTTTCAAAATAAACATATTGAAGACAAAAATCTTCATGATGTAGGATTACTTGCCATTAATCCCTTTAGGTGAAATTTATCATATTTAAAGAGGCAGTAGTGCTCTGTTATGAAAATCTTCGATTTGCAAGAATATGATTCGAAGTGAAGAAAGAAATCTTTGATTAAGGTTTAATGAATGATTTGGGAACATTTTCCCTAAGTTAAAAGTTATAACTTGAAAATAAGATATCTTCGATTAAGATTTAATGAATGATTTGGAAAGGTTTTCCCAAGTAAAAGAGAAGATGATTTGGAATTATTCCACGATTTAAGAAAGGTTTAAATAAACCAAATGATTCGATAAATGAGGCTTAATGATTCCATATACTCTTGAAAATAAAATGGAATAAATTGAAAAGAATATATCTAAGAAAGATATTTGATTTAAATAAAAGATGAAGTAATTGATTGATGATTGATATCCAATTATGAACTTACCACCTTTTAAAGCGATGATTGGCTTCATAAGAACCGGAGTCGGATTTGGATGATTCCTATCCGAAAACCACTTCGAACCAATTTATATGTTCGAAAGTGAAGACATGTTGAAGATGACGATTATTGAAGACCGTGGATCTTCGTAGCATGAGGACTGCTTGTTGAACATGCTCTGTGTCACTCCCACTACAGAGTTATTTATAGCAGTAGTCTCCCCGTTGGAGATTTTTCGAATTGCAAGGACTACTAGCTACTAGCGGTAGTAGGAGAGTGCTTTCGGTTTCGTTCAGTCCCAGAACGAACTTGTGTGGACGAATGTCTGACATTGCATTTTTGAGACACAACGTTTGACTTTTACAAATGTACATCAATGATGGAAGAGAATGCAACTTCTCTTAGCTTAACACCCTCCTTGAGATGCACGAGCTCGGTATTTTTGTGGAAGGCAAATAGTAATCAAAGGAATTGCAATGTGGCATTCAAAGTGGAACTGGTTATGATCAAAGCGTGGTTTTGTATGAAAAACATGGCTTTGAAGAAATTGATCGTAGCTTTGCGAGCCTCACACCCCAGTTATGATGAGATACTATGTGGTCTAACAGACGTAAATTCAGAATAAGTGAGTTTGTATGGCGGTGTCAAATATGTTTGGCCCTCTGGGAGATACGTCCGTCAAGGCATTTATTGCCCCATATGGATAAAGTGGTAAGCTTGAGAAAGCCAAGGAACTTCCGATTATCAGTTGTAATGTAGCAAGTATAGTTCCAAGTGACTAGCTTGAGAAAAGCGATTAAGGCACCGTGGAAACTATGTTCGTTATGCATGGATCAAAGAAAATGCCACTAGTGCCCTGTCATGTTGGAAATGCAATCCCAATATGAGATTTACAATTTTGGTTGTATTCCCAAAATAGCTGTAATGACTTGCAAACATTTCAGCTACCCCTTATCGATATCATATATTCCGTTCGGTATATTCAGTTGACCCAGTCCGGATATATTTTGTTAGACTTAGTCCGGGTATTGATACCTTATTTGAATAAGTTTATTTGAAAAGTGTTTTCAAAAGAATGTCAAAATATCAAGTGTATTTTGGTATAAAGTGTTTTTATTATCATAGGGTAAAAACCGGTACGTGTTTATGTGTGGACGTGGTGTTATGAAATAACCTTCTTTTCAAAGGTTTTGATAACATCTCATGATCTATACATTTAAAATTTTGAGTATCTCAAGCTGGTTTATCAAACCTGATCCGAGTATTTTTAATAGTCGGGTCAATTCCGAGTAGTTTCAGGTTGAGTTGAAGACGGTTGGAGTTTACAGAGGAGAGCTGGAGATCTTCATCATTATATGGACGTATTCTATTATCCGTTGCATCTATTGTATTTGTTTTATTATTTGTCAGCATTTGTAAGTGCAGATGTTATAACTGTTCAGGCCGAATCTAGGTTAGACTCTAATATTGTTTAAAAAAAATTCCGCTATAAAAATTATTATTGAAATTATATATGTTATTCCATTCGTGTGAGATTTTGTTCTATCTTTATTTTATTTCTACCCTTAATGATACGTCTTTTTGTGCAATTTGAGTTAGACATGTGTGGTTTGTTGTCGATTCAAAAGATACGAAAAAACGGGCCATTACATTTAAAATAAATAAAATCTCTCATTTTCTAAGTTGCGAAATTACGGGTCGTTACATCCCACGGTTGTACGTTGCAAGTAATAGGTGGCTTCAACCATGTTAAATAGTATCAAGGGAGAGTATGACATCAGATGGTTTCATGCACATTTTCCCAAATACATATTATTTCTCATATACAAATTTGTATATTATTAACTTCATATATGAAAATTTCTACAAATCAAGATTTCTTGTACCAATGAATTTCTGATAATATATAAAATTCTAACCCTCTATCTCAAAATTTTGATTTATACGATGATGTAATTCTTTGTTGTAAACTGTTATTAAAATGAATTATTATAGAAAAGCATGTTCTTGTCTATAAAGTCTATCAGTTCATAGGTTATGACTTTTCAGACCCAAAAACAAGATATTTCCTTTCCTAAATAAAGCCTAAAATCGTATAATTTTACAAAGCTATAATAATATTTATTCTAGCAACTATTATTCAAATTATTTTACCATACATATCTTTTGAAAAATATTCTTTGCAAATCAAAGAGCTATTAATGATTATTCTGTATGTTTATTTATTTCAAAAAGGAATTTGCAAAGTCCTAAAAAAGTATATACTACTGCGAACCATGAAAAGTTTGCAGAACTATTGTAATCTATTTTCCAACTCTAATTAAAAGAGTATATTGTAACATGATTATTCAGTCCTTTATTTGAGATTTACATTTCTATTATGGGATTATAAATTTTACAAAATTTTCTTCAAACTTTAAACATTGAAAATGAAATCTCTTATCCAGACCATTGTGAAACACAAAGTAACTTTTGAAAGTCTAAGAAATGGATAAGTATATATCAAGAGATGTGATCACAAGCAGCCAAATGGGTAAATTAATCAAGCAAATAGTTGAACCAAAAAGGAAGAAAAATCTTTAAAGAAAATTTCCATGGACCACCATAGTCAAATAAAGCAAAACAAAATACAATAAATCATAGGCAAGATGATCAGTATATTGAGACAAAATAAGGAAGAAGCTCAAGAACTCAGAAGTAAAACCATTTACCAATGATATAATTTTCAAGCTAAAAGGTTCAAACTAGATCTACAAAGATCATCTGAAAAAGGATAATAAGACTATAAAGGGATAAAAGATATCTCGAATTATAGCTTGCTTCAAATTCTAAAATACTCATGATCTAGATTTCCACTTGGATAAAATTATTCTACATAAATTGACTTTAAAATTGTGTGACTCCATCATAACCATATCTAATTCTAAAAGAGTTAACGGTCCTTGCCTTAACGTGGATTCAGCATATGAACGATGCAAAGTATCCACGACAATTATGTAACTTCCATCTACAAGAGCGAGAGACCCAATTACCAATGTAGTCACAGTGCAATAAAAAGGAAAATTACTCTTGAAGGGAAAAGATTCACCTAAAGGGATACATTCATAAAGGAAAACTCCATAACTCTCCTGCAAAGCAAATTGGATAAGATAACTATCTCTCATACTCTGAATATATTAAACCACAACAGGATAAATTCTATATACATAATGAGTCTTGCTTTCCATCAAAGTTAAGATTGAATCTCATCAAATGGTTAAGAGATAAAAGGAAATTTTGGATTTGATCAATGGATTAAGGCGGAAAAATAAATCCCCAAACATCAAAGTAATCCCACTTGGGACCAATAAATTATGACGACCAGATGGCAATGTCACAATGTGAACATGGAATACCGAACATTTACTGCCATATTTCTCAACAATGGATGAATAAGAGAAAATTTTGTCATCTTGGTCATGGAAAGGAGTAGAATACTCCTGAAGTAAAAGACTCGGCCATTAAAGGCTTGACTGCAAGAGGTCTCGACCAAAGGCCTCGGTCATCAAAGGCCAAAAGCCTTCAGTGCCGTCATCACAGGCCTCATTGAAGCGCCTCCTAGAGGGAGGCTAGAGTAATCCTTTGGTCGGTCCAAAGTTTTGCAAGCCTTCAGCCTCTGCCTACATGGCCTAGTTGGAGCATCCCCTAAAGAGAGGATGGAGTAAGCTTTTAGTGCGGTCATCAAAGGCCTCCTTCAGTGTTATTGTTAAAGGCCTCACGGAAGCGCCTCCTAGAGGGAGGACGGCTATCAAATGCCTAACTAAAGCGTCAAATTTTTTAGAAAGAAGATCAATCAAAAATCAGGAGCCAAATAGTGATTCTAAGTCAATCAAAATCAAGAGCCAAATAGTGATCTCAAGTCAATCAAAATCAGAGTCAAGTAGTGCTCTAAAGTCAATCAAAATCAAGAGCTAAGTAGTGCTTCCAAGTGAATCAAAATCAGAGCCAAGTAGAGCTCTCTAGCCGATTAAAATTCAAGCTAAGTAGCATTCCGAATCAAATCAAGATTTCTAAAGAAATGTCCATCAAGTATGAACTATTTATATCTCCCAACAAATGCAATTCTTAGCCACCAGACAAGAGGTTCTAGTCTTTTATTATTACTACTAGATATGAATTTCTGGTCTTCTGTTATTATTACTAGATAAGGGTTTCTGGTCTTTTTATTATTATTACTATATAAGGATTTTCGGTCTTCTTTTATTATTACCAGATAAGGATTTCTTGTCTTTTGTTATTATTTCCAAATAAGGATTTCTGGTCTTCTTATATTATTGCTAGACAAGGATTTCTGGTCTTCTGTTATTATTATCAGATATAAGAGTTTCTGGTTTTCTCTTGTTATTACCAAACAAGGATCTCTGGTCTTCTGTTATTATTCTCATACAAATGTTTCTAGTCTTCTATTATTATTACTAGGCAATGATTTATGGTCTTCTCTTATTATTTTCAGACAAGAATTTCTGATCTTATCTTATTATTACTAAATATGGATTTCTGGTCTTCTCTTATTATTTCTAGGTAAGGATTTCTTTCTGTTATTATTATCTTCAAATAAGGATATCTGGTCTTCAATCTATTATTTCCAGATGAGGAATTCCATACTTCTATTATTATTGATAGAAAGAGCTCCGGTCTTCCATTATTATTACCAAATATTGGTTTCTGGTCTTCCATTATCATATATGGATCTCTAGTCTCTTATTATAATTACCAGATGGATTTCTAATCTTTTATTGTCATTACCAAGCAGGTTTTTGGACTTCTATTCATTTCATAGATCTGATACTCCCTCACCACAATAGATTTGTCCTTTCATAGCGTTTTAGAAACCCTACGAAATTTTTTAACAGCATTTTAAAGATCACTGTCTACCAACAAGCTGTAATAGGTTTTAAAAATATCACAATGCTTGGACAAACGCTGCATAAAATACACATATTACATTTTTTTTGGTGATGTTGTTCATATGTTTTTGATTCATTTCGTTATTGTTATGTTATATTTTTTACAACGTTTATGTCTCGCTAGTTTTTCTTCCGTATAAAGGTTAGTTGTTTTATTGCATTGTTTTCGAAAGGTTGTTGTTTATTTATCGCAATGTTTTTACACACTATCACAGTAGTTTCTTGGCTCTCCTATCAAATATAGTATGATTTAATTTAACAGCATTTTCTTTATTGTCATGTTAACTATTCCAAAGCCTTTTTTTCATGGTCATGTTAACCATTCCACACCGTTTTTGTTTCAGGATATCATCTTTCTTACAACATTTTTGAAGCACACTTATCGCAGCGTTTTTGAATTCTTTGAATTTTTCGCAATGTTCAACCCATTCACTGTTTCTACAACGTTTTCGAACACAACATGTATATTCGCAATAAAAATATACTTCTAAAATAGTAACTAAATTCAAACCACACAAACAAATATAATCGTAAAACTTTAGCATAATATGTTAAACATTTTGTAACCAGCATTGTAAGCAAAGATGCTAGTAAGTCGATTTTACAAAAGATGCTAGTAAGTTGATTTTACATAAGATGTTTATTAAGAAAAGAAAAATACAAATCATTGAAAGTCCAAGCTCGTGTTCTACATAGTCCAATACCCTACGTGGAAAAAAAATTGAAATTAGAACCAATGTCATATGTACGAAGCACTTTGAACAAAGTAATGTATACTGCAATATGTACAAGCCAGAAACTAAATCTATTTGTTTGTTACTACTGAACTGAACCTGCACATTGTATTGTCTAGAAAGCCACGGTGACATATTCCATCTACAAAATCCAACAACAAGCTGGAGTTGGTTTTTCCATGTCAATTTGTTTTCTATAGGCACGTAGGTATCTCATTTGATCACTTCTTATATTCAAGGCATTTTTGTTCTTAACGGCGGCATATTCTTCTTTCAAAAAATTCTTCTGTACTTTGCATTTTTGGTAAATGGTTGTTTGTATTTGAATAAACACCAGGGAATTTATGATGTCCAAATTCGGAGAGGTAGCAAATATTGTGCTTAAATATTTAGAACATAGGGATCGACTTGTCTGCCTAACCATTACATCATTACTTCCTCATATTCAGATATGCCTAACTGGATGCAGCAACAACAAAGTTTATCTAAAAAGAGGAAATGGAGAAGGTACGAACTAAAATAAAAGTCAAACAACGGAGCAGAAGGTTAGAAGAAGCTGAATTAGAAGGAGTTCGAAGTCTGAAGTGCAAAATTCTGATTAGATACCGAAACCAATGGAAATATTTGGAAAGTGCAAATAAATAATAATTTTTCTGCAACAATGAAAAACGTTATTAAGGTCAGAAAAATAATCTTAGGCATATTTTATAGTAGAATAATGAATGAGAGCAATACTAGTACGTGGATCCATGGATTTCTGGTGGGCAGTACTTCATTGGTATCGTTTAAGAGTTGCAAGTCCAAAAGTAAAAATATTATTCAGAATTCAAAACATACTTGGAGACCATAAACATATGTACAAATAAGAAGTCTAGCCACAAAATAATGAAAATTAATATTTGCTCAAACAATACAGAAGATTATTGGTTTTGCTCTGCGATATGTGACGGAGGATTCAGATTGAAAGAAGTGTGCAGTGCAATTAGAATACAATAAAATCAAAAATCAAGTTGAATGACACGGTTTTTCTTGGAAATCAAAGGCAAACCCAAAAATGATTCTATGCCCATACAGAGCTATTATAGGCAAACCCAAAAATGATTCTATGACAATGGATCCAACATGTACATTCTGTAATATCAGAAGGAAAGCATATATCATATTCCCATTGCTTGTCCATTCAACAACTACATTCTAAATTAGGTTAGGAACACATTTAATGATCTAATCCTACCAATTCAGATCATCCTAAATTGAGAAATGGAAATCTATCACTTAACTAGCAGTTACAAATCAGTCTAGAATCAAAGATTTATCAAAATGTTCATCCGGTGCTAAAAAAGAACCAAAATCTTCAGGTTACGAGGCACGTGAACTAGGCAAAATCTACAACTAGCCTGGGCTCAAGAAGAAGATGCCTGCTATGAAGATTTTATAATGTTGTATAACGCATATTTACAGTAGTGGACATTTGCTGTTTGACTTTTCAATAAGCTGCAATGTCATTGTGTCATATACACATTAACATCAAGATAGTTATAAAGTTAAAGTTTATAACTTTAATCCATAGTTTGAATCACTTTAATTAAGATTTAGAAAAATATTGCAACGCATTTTAATTTAGAGATGAGTATTGTTGGATTTGATACCTGGAACTCCAAATCAGGAGGAAGAAGCCCTAAAAATCAAAGCATGAAGAAGAAGAAAGAGTCACAGAAAAGGAATCGGCAGTGGGAGATTTTGGTTTGGTGGAGGAGCAGATGTACATCCAAATCTGGAGCGGTGGTTGAAGCTCGTTCGACAAAGAGAAACGAGGATTTTGGAATGGTAAAATCTGAAGTAGAGATGAGTTCGTTCGATTAGGAAGCTTCTGGACAACAACGACAGCTATATAGCTGCTACCCCTCTTCATTTCTTCAATCTTTAAATAGAAAAGTTTTTGAACAACAATGACAGTCTAATTTGAAAGCTAATTTTAGCCAATTTCAGAGCTATCCTAAAAGAGCTGAAACTCTGTAAAATTTTGTCTGTATTGTAAATTCTTCTTGTTTATAGCCTCCAAAACTGAATCAATCTTGTAACTCTAATCTTTCAGTGATTAATAAAATCTCATCTTTCCAAGTGGACGTACACTGCCTCGCGGTAGTGAAACCACAATAAATACTGGTGATATTTATTTTTCTGCATTGCATAGATCTGTGACTGTCTGTTCTAGTGTTCATCTTTTGTTTGTTCCGTCTTACTACAATCACGATTCGGTTGTTTTCACCTGCGTGGTTTTTTTAATTCCCTTAGACTGACCATTTGAAGGGATTTTCCCTAACAGTCTGATATCAGAACTGCAAGGTTGATTGAGGAGTGTTAGACGCTATGGTAGGAGATGAAACGACTCCAGTTGTTACAAGACCCTATACTAGAGGGATGTATATCGCCTCAGGATCACAGTTGACAATTGAGAAATGAAATGGGGATAAAGACTTCAAGAAGTGGCAATGGAGGATGAAGGTTGTTCTAATGAGAAATGAAGTCCATCCAGTAATGTTTGCTCCTGAGGAGTTGACAGTTGACAACTCAGTCACAAAAGGAAGGAAATGGAGAAATGAACATTTACTACTTTACAACTAGTTATGGGAGAGAATGATATCTCAGAGATTAGTAGTGAGACCACTATTAGGGGCATTCGAACCAAGCTAGAGAATCCCTATTTGAAGAAATCTCCGACTAACCTCTGATATTGCTGAAGACATTTTTCACCATGAGGATGAGAGAGGGTACTTCAGTGTAGGAACATCTTAGTTTCTTTAATGATCTCGTGATGAAGATTGTTGACTTAAAGATAGATGAGGAGCAAACGGCAATGGTTCTTTTGTGTTCTCTTCCGGAGCGACGCACAGGTTTCGCTAACAGCCTTATCTTCGCTAGAGACACATTGACGGTGAAAGATGTGAAATCAGGTCTTCTATCTAAGGGCTTGAGAGATCAGATGAAGGAGGTAAGTGAAGAAAGTAGAGGTGGAAGTAGTAGTCATAGTCTGTTTGTTGAAAGAGATAGAGAAGATAAGAGAATTGACACTCTAGAGGGCGTTCTAAGTCTAAGAAACCCGGTAATGGCAGAAGAGAAAAGTCTGAAGATGGAGAGTGCTTTATCTGCAAGAAACCCGGACATTGGAAAAAGGATTGTCTATACTTGAAGAAGAAGGAAGAAGACGGATCTTCATCATTTGCGGTGGAGAAGTCTGTATTTGACAGTGTGTTGTCTGCAGCAGTGTCAGATGTCTCAGACTATTGGGTGCTGAACTCGGGGACATCTTTCCATATGACGCCTAATAAGGATTACTTTAATTCTTTCGTTGGACTAGAGGAAAGCCCTATTCTTATGGGTAATGACGCTAGCTGTAAAGTGATGAGAGAAGGTACAGTGAGGATCAGAATGTTTGACAGAGTGATACGCAATTTGACAGATGTCCAGCATGTTCCAGGTCTTTGGAAGTTCTTAATTTTTTAGAACAATTGGCATCTTTGTGATTTAAGGTAACTGTCGAGAAAGATAGTCTAAAGGTTTTGAAAGGTGCACTAGTTCTTATGAAAGAAGATGTATTCCGAAATCTGTACTTGCTGAAAGGAACAACAGTTCTTGGAGAGTCATGTGTTGGAGTAGATAGTTCTCGTGCATTGGATGCCACAAAGCTTTGGCATCTCAAGTTGGGTCATATTTCAGAGAAGGGCTTGGAGTTGCTTCGGAGATGAAAGATGATCGAAGGAGAAAGCTTCGACAAGATGGACTTTTGCCAGGACTGTGTGTTAGGCAAGCAAACTAAAATATCTTTTGGAATTGGACTCCATAGATCGAGGCGAATACTTGAGTATGTGCATACAGATGTTGGGGACCAGTTGCTACTCCTTCTCTTGGAGGAGCAAAGTATTTTATCTCTTTCAATGATGACTTTTCTCGAAAAGTATGGATGTATGTAAAGAATGCCAAATCAGAAAGTTTTGAGAAGTTCAAGACTGGAAAGTGCTTTTTGAGAACCAATCTAGTTTTAGGTTGAAGGTGTTGAGATTTGATAATGGTGGTGAATTTATCTTTAGGGAGTTCCTCAACTTTGGTAGACAACATGACATTCAGAAACATATCACTATACCCGGAGATCCGCAATCCAATAGGGTTGCAGAAAGGATGAACATGACTCTACTGGAGAAGCCTCGTTGCTTGAGATTGACGGTGGGCTTGTCTAAAGGCTTTTGGGCTGAGGCATTATCAACTGCGGCACATATCATAAATCGAATTCCATTCTCAGCCATAGATGGGAAGATTCCAGAGGAAAAGTGGAGAGGTAAAGCAGTGTATCTTGGTTACTGTCGAATTTTTGGTTGTCTTATGTACGTTCACCAAACATATGATGACAAGTTAGAGGCTAGAGCATACAAGGTCATACTAATGGGATACATCGATGGTATCAAAGGGTATCGAATTTGGAACCCAATTGATCAGAAGATTGTTCATGTCAAACATGTTACCTTTAATGAGTTTGCTATGTTCAATCCGAAGGAGAAGCTACCTACCACATCAGGAGATTCTGATAGGCCTAAGGAGATGGAAGAAGTTCTCGTGTACCAGCCAAATAGTAGAGTTGTTGTTGATGCTATCAAGGAAAGCACAATTGATGAAACATCATTGGATAGTCCATAGGTGCCTTCTAGTAGTGTTGATGATGTGCATGTATCTAGAGGAAGTTCAATTCAAGGTGAAGCTAAAAGGAGTTTAGATGAAGCAGTACTTATTAGGGTCAGTCGTAAGACTATTAGGCTGCCTGAAAGGTATGGTGGTTGGCAGTTTGCGAACCTTAGCCTTGATGATCAGTTTGACTATTCCCTGCCTGTGGTTCATGAGGAGCCTCTTAACTTTGATGAAGCTTTGATATGATAGTTCAAAGTGAATGTGCGCTATGGAAGAGGAGTTAGAGTTGTTGAAGAAAAACAAGACTTGAGATTTGGTACAACCTCCTCAAGGAAGCCAAGCCATAGGTTGCAAGTGGGTGTTCAAGGTGAAGGATGATGGGAGATGCAAGGCTTGACTAGTTGCTAAAGGATTTTCAAAAAGAAAGGGATTGGAGTATGATGGGATATTCTCTCCAGCAGTGAGGCATACGTCCATCCGCATTTTGCTCGCTATCGTCGCAGCTCATGACTTGAAGGAGCAACTGGACATGAAAACTACTTTCTTGCATGGAGATTTGGATGAGACCATCTACATTAAGCAGCCAGAAGAATTTGTTATAGATGAGAAGAAAAATTGGGTTTTCACATTGAAAAATTCTTTGTATGGACTTAAGCAATCGCATAGACAATAGTAAAAGAGGTTTAACTCTTTTATGCTTTCAGTTGATTTTATCGTAGCATCAAAGACGCTTGTGTGTACTTTAAGCATTTAAAGAATGGTATACGAGTGTATCTACTTTTTTACGTGGATGATATGTTGATTGCTTCCAATGATAAAGCTGAAATCGATAATTTAAAGCGAAAGCTAAAAACGGAATTCGAAATGAAAGATCTTGGAGAAGCAGAGAAAATTTTGGATATGAAAATCCAAAGGGATAGAAAGCTAGGAGTTTTGAGCCTCACTCAAAATAAGTATATTCGAAAGGTTATTGCTCGATTTAGCATGGAAGGGGCAAAGGCAATCAGCACTTCCATGCCTTTGCACATACAGCTTTCTCGTAAAGGCTCTCCCATCTCGAAAAAGGACAAGGCTTATATGATGAAGGTCTCATATGCAAGTACAGTTAGGAGCTTGATGTATGTCATGGTGTGCACTAGGCTTGACATTGCACAGGTTGTTGGATTGGTGAGTGGATTCATGGCGAATCCAGAAAAGATGCATCGGGAAGCAGTGAAGTGTATCTTCATATACCTTAAAGGAACTCCAAACCATGGACTTGCCTTTGGCGGCATAGGAAGAGATTTCAGCTAGGTTGGATTTTGTGATTCCGACTATTTCGGTGATAGAGATCGAAGAAAGTAAACCTCCGGATATATGTTCACCATTGGTGGGATAGCGATCAGTTGGAGAGCGAGGTTGCAGACGATTGTGGCTTTGCCTAGAGCGAGGTTGTAGACGATTGTGACTTTGTCTACTTCAGAGGCAGAGCTAATAGCTGCGATTAAAGCGGCTAAGGAGACGCTTAATTTGAGGTGATTGTTGTGTGATTTGGGCTTCGTGTATGAAGGCGTGGATCTGTACTGTGACAATCAGAATGCAATTCATTTGTTTGAAAATCTGGCGTTCAGCTCGAGGACGAAACATATTGAGGTAAGAGAGTCGTTTCTTGTCTCAATGAGTGAAGAGAAACTAGTTCGTTTTCAGAAAATTCACACAAAGGATAATGCAGCAGACATGTTTACCAAGTCGTTGTCTATTGCCCAGTACGAGTAGTGCTCGGACTTGATTCGCTTAATGAAGTGCTAGGTGCCATGAGATGGCACCGGGGGGAGGGGGGG